>CM035153.1:176613054-177118054 GCA_020205615.1 Panax quinquefolius
ACCACAAATTATCCATACACTTCACGGTAAAGATAATTGTGTTTTCAATTCTGGTTATGATTATCTTAGAAACAATCCACAATTAAATAATCATACCAAAGTTCATCTATCTTGGCGTAATGGCGAGATGACTTTCAACATAATATAAACGTGAGGATAATGATATAAAGAATCAATCGAATGAGATAAAGGATAAATATTAAACATTTATAATATAATTTATCCGAGGATTCAAGAATATCCCCATGTTATCAATCATTTAATAATCTCATAATCTAATAACATTAATATTATAACAATATTTTAATCAACACTTAAATTTATAAACAATTTATCTTAATTGTTTACGCTTTACCATATAATGCATTTAATCATTCAAAAATGTCATACTCATAAGATATCATCACCAATTATCAAATCTCTCAAAAAAAATATGTCATATACTCTATATAGGATTACCGGCCATAAAATCACTATTTTCAACTTTGTTACTTCACATAACATATTTAACTCATATGTTAAATAACTAAACTATTTTCATGAAAAATACCAAATCAGTCCCAAAATATTTCTTTTCTGGGATTTAGCATAATATAGTCCCATAATGAAAATATATTTTTCTCGAATTTTTAAAATTCATTTACTATTTTTCAAAATCAATTTCTAATTAATTCCTTAAGAAATTAGCTACCTCAAGGTTAACTCCAAAATTCCCCAAATCTTGACAGGACCTTACACATGTTAATGTGAGCTTCCAGTTTAAATTTCATGGTCATCGGAGTTATAGAACTCCGGTTATAAGCGTTTTTAAATCGGAAAAACCTAAATATTGAAATAGTCATAACTTGCTCATTTTAAGTCGAATGAGCTCATTTTTGGACAGGAGGTACTTTATACCATATAATTTCATGTCCCAAAAGGCCAGAATTTTTCTCATAATTTAAGTGGCCAGAAACAGCCTCTCTAAAATCATGGCGAGAAGCTTTTTCGGTTTTTTGCAGCTTTGCACTCCTTTGCTAAAATCAGTCCACACAAAAATCTACAACACCTTTTCCAGTAATTCCACTTGGATTAGTTAGGTAACTCATAGATCTAACTCTAGGACTTGACCACATTCAAAATTCAAAATATAACAGGAGATATGGTCAATTGAATTTCATATTACGTTTTTCACTAAAATCGATTTTCAACTCTTTGTGATTTCTAAGAAACTTTCATGTTTTCACATACTAACCAACATAACTCATCATAAAACTTACTAATACTTCATATACCCATGATTTTTATTAGTTCTATACTTTTATTATGACTTTCATCATAATCCACGTAAAAGCAGATCCTTTTAGTTGAAGAAATATTTGAGGTTTAAGAAATGGGTTTTTATCTTTGGGGTCAATACAAAATTCGATTTCACGTTCTAGGGTAGGCTAGGAAGTCTTCAAGAATCGCCAAGAAATTTATTAATGATAGAAATATCATTCAAAAGCTATTACTCTCGTCAAGACTTGGATAGTACGTCACATTAATACCAATTGTGACTTACATCCCTTAACACAGATAACACCTCACAATGATACCTATCAACTTGCCATCTTCATTCATGGCGTACGCCTACGAAAGTCCGGCGGCGGTGCATTCCACACAAGGAAGTCAACAACGAAAGGATCGGGGCTCTTTACTTATAGCTTGATATAACGGTGATTAACTTTAGGATTTGGTTACTTTGAATTAGTATAACTTGGGTTGGTTAGGAATATGAAAGCTAACAACCTTACAAAAAGAATAACGAGTAGTTAATCAATTATTTTCAAAAATTACCTCAAAGGCAAGTATTTTCAAGAGATAAGATCGACGGTAGCGTGAAAGTGTTTATTTGAAACAACAAGATTAATAAGCGATGGAGGTAACGAAGGTTTCTCCCAACGAAGTTTCAATAGATAAATCAAAGTCTAATTTCTTGAGTCAAATTTAAGCGTAGAACCTTGACAAGAGAGATATAAAGAATGGGTAGAACCGGTATCTAATAAGGTATAGACTTGCAAGAGCTTACGATTAACTTACCGTGATAATTTTATTCGGGTTCCTCGTCACGAAAAAAAAAAGCGCTCTCTTAAACTAAACTACTGCTGGTTTGTGCAGGACAACCTTTGGTGCCTCCATCCTAGTTGAATTAAATCTTGATGGCGACAAAATCGAGCTAAGTGGCCTTCTTTCCACAATTATAACATGCTTTGGATGGCATGGCGCGATTCGGATGATGTGTCCTCTCCTCGCATTTGAAGCATATGATAGGTGGTCCTTCTCCTTCCTTAACAACAGTCTTTGGTCTTTGACGTCTTTCCATCATTGTTGAATCTCCTTTTCTTGAAATGTCCATTCTTATTATTTTGGCCCACGATTACCACCGAAGTGGTTACCATATCTCGGCTTTATTGATTCCTCCACGCTTGTTGTCATAACTTGATGACTACTTTTCGATATTATAATTTTGCTTAAATTTGCTCTCTTTTAGTTTCGTTGACTCGTTATCGCTCCACTAATGAGCCCTATTTACAACATCGAATAAAAACACGGTTTATGAGAAATAAGATGTTGGCGTATCTACTGCTTCAAACCTCTTAAAAACATTAGCGCCATTCTCTCTTCATTATCCACCGAGTGGGGCGCGAATCGTGATAACTCATAAATTTTGCCTCGTATTGCGACACGGTCATATTGTTTTGTTCGACTTGATAAACTCCACCTCCTTCATGTGGCGAATACTTTCGGAAAAGTATTTGTCGTTGAAACGACTCTGGAACTTCTCCCAAGATATCTTGATCTGACGAGGTTGAGTACGTTTCTGGAATTCCCACGATGTCTGCCTCTCCGCGCTTGACATAAAAGCGGCAAAGGAACCTTTTGCTCCTCGAGCATCCCAAGACATCAAATATCTTGGTAATCTGCTTAATCCATGCTTCCGCCTTGAAGTGGTTTTGGCTCTCCCTTAAACTCAAATTGGTCCCAACTCCTTGAAATGTTTAGCGGTGACCGCTTGAGAGTTTTCCGTGTTTCCACCTACGTTTTGAGCGAAGTCGCTTTTCGCTTTGATGTTGCATGAATTCTAAAACCTTTTAAGCGTCTGGTCGTTAGTCGATTGATCGGTGTTGTTATTTACGGAGGATTATCGCCATCTGTTGTACATTGTCTGATTATTGATCATGGAGAATCAGCAGATCTCACATGCTCCATTCTTATTCTCAACATTCTCGGATGCCATTTTCAAATCTTGCCAAAAATAAGGGTTAATTAACATATCACATATTATCCTATACTCGGCCGTGAACCAATTAAATACCAAATAAATTTAGGTAGGTCATACTAGCGAAGAAAATTCCCGTCTCTCCCTCTAATACTATTCTCACATCTTAGCGGGGACCATATCCTAAGCTCGATACCAAGCTATAACGCCCCCAAAAATTAGGTATCGTCACCCGTCTTGGGTGCGCCACTTACATGGTACATAAATTCAAATACAACTTACTAATATAAATGTAGGTATGCAATCTGACATAAAGCGTGAGTTTGAATACAAATTTTGTCTACTAGATATTATACAAACTCGAAAGGAGTCCTCATTACAACTATTATCACACTATTTCACGAATAGTGAGGGACTACTAATCTTATCCTCTGGACCATTACTTACCGTTCCCAGACTGCGTCCCGTATGTTCTCATTTCACAGAAAACGGTGAAAGAAAGGGTGAGCTCAACTAGCCCGATGAAATATTATGACTAAGATAATGCGAATAAATTATCATTAGCCTTGACAGTGTTAAGCGATAAAATACAATAGACGACCGGTTTAAGCTGCGGTGAATAAGCGATCCATTAAAAAGTCAGTAGAGAATAAAATCTACTATCTTTTAGGTTTTAAAGGTTTTCATCAATTTTTATCATTTGAGACTTAGCTTAATAAATAAACCACCACATCTAATCATCCACATTACCCACGGTCGAGGATTTTCATCAAATTATCAATGGTCATGACTATCTGAAAATCACCCAGTCATAATCATACCAAAAACTATCCATCAACTGCATTACAGACCCTTTGAGGACTTTTGTCACATCATTTATATCAAGTCGTGATTATCTTAATGATCCACAGTCATAATCATACTAAGTTCATCTATCGTATGCGTAAAAGATAACATAATATAACATGAGGATGATGACAATGACATAGTAATTCAATAAAACAAGTTCAAAATTATTTAATCCATGAATTATTAACATCCAAATTGTCGACATGATCTTTGTTTAAGTAGAGTAAAATTCAATAATGATCGGAAGAATATTTCCATGAAAGATCTTTGGATGAAACATGAAATATCGAGGATATTCTACTAATTTCATGGAGTATAGAAGTCAAGTTTTTAACCAATTTGGGTATAATAAAGAATGGAATAACAAAGAAATCACCATAAATGCGATGCTTGGCGCAGGCGAGTTATTCAACGAGAATAATAATAACGGAACCCGGTCGGTGAAATTCACACCAAGCGGGATGTTCAAATAATAAAGATGGAACCCGATCCAATGTAGAATGATAAAGCGGAACGATAAAAAAAGCGGAACCGGTCGGTGTAAAACACCTGAGCGAGGATGTTCAACGAAATAATAAAAGCGGAACCGGATCGGGTGTAAAACACACGAGATAGGATGTTCAATGAGAATAATAGAAGAATGTCACCAAGTATAGAATTAAACCGCGTATCACAGTTATTCAATGCGAATAATAAGCAATGGAATAACATAAAGATTTCACCAAGTATAGGGTATCTGCAGCGTATCTGAGGTTATGTATAGGGTATGCCACTTTTACGGAGTTATTCAGCGAGAATAATAATGAATGGAATATGAAGTTCTCTTCGAAGAAGAAAGAATAACACCCTACTAGTAAAAAAAATTGAATATAGAAGTAGTGAAGTAGCGAGAATACTCTTCTTCTTTCTATAACTTTTCTCTCTATAACTTCTCTCTATAATTTCTCTCTCAGAGTTTGATGAATTAAGTGAAAATAATGAAGGAATGAGCTTATTTATAGGAAAATGGAATGTAGTAGTAACTAATCCATGAGCGGTCCAGTTGATTTACTTTAATCGGCGGTCCATATTTAAAGAAAAATCTTTTAAATAAAATATAATATATTCTATTTATATAAAAACATTTTACTATGCAAACACTATATGCAATCTTATCTGAAAACACTTTATGCAAAACATACACTTATATCGTAATAAAATATAATATATTACATTTATAGAATAACTTTAATAAAGTATTATTTTATATAAAAAGATGTTTACATTTTATTACGTTAATAATACGAATAAAACAAAAGCGTCATTATCGCTTATAATAATTCATATTATTAATCGTGATAATGGAATCAATGGTGACTTCTCACATAAGCATCGATAATCGATCTGGTGTCTTTCTTATGCGACCACACGTATTCTTGTACTTTTACTACTGAGGTAGTTCAACGATAACCACGGTAAAACTTCCGTAGTTATTTCATATAAAATATTTTTTGTCGTTTTCTCGATCAAACAATAATTACATTATGGGGTCCACCAATGATTGGTAGTTATGCGAATATTCCTGCTAAACCGAATATTCTCAGGCCAATCGAATATAATATAACCACTTGCATACTTTGCAAAATTTATAAATACTACCCACATTTATAATATTATCTCAAATTCACACCATAATTTTAAAATTATTTTAAACAAAATTTAAATCTTTATTGATAAAATCTGGGGTCTCATGATTGTATATTTAGTTACTTAGTGTTTAATCGCGTTTAGAGTTTAGAAGTTCAAGCGCTTGAAAAATCTCATTCATCTAATAACGACTTGTTTTAACACCTGATTTATTTAGCTCACAAAAGCAATAAACATCGATGTAGATCATATCATATGAGACCCCAAATTTTATGAATAAAGATTTAAATTTTTTGAATTTTTTTTTAAATATTATGGTGTGGATTTATATAATAGTTGTGGGTAATATTTATAAATTTTGTAAAATACGAGTTGTTATATATTATTCGATCGATCGTAGAATATTACGTTTTAACGGGGAATATTCGTGATCGATGGCACAATTATTAGTGGACCCGTACAAATTAAATTATTGTCGATTGAGAAAAACGAAAAAATATTTTATGAAAATAACTACGAAAGTTTTCACAGATTAATGAAACACAAACACCCTGTAAATTAAAAGTACTGAATACTCGCCAGATAAGTATATCTGATGATTGATGATTATCGATGCTTACGAGAATCACTTCTTATTTTTAATTATTGCTTCGATGAATATTGCATAGTATCTCACGTTATTTGATTCAATTATTGTCGATATTTTATATATTATTAAATTAATAATTGAGATGATGAAGTTATTAATGTAAGACCCCAACTTATTATTAATGAAATTAAATTTTCTCTATTTATTATTTTGAAATAGTAAGGGTTGATTTGATTAATGTGGATAGTTATAGGTAAAATTTTGAATATTTCAAATAAGCAAGTGGTTATAAAATATTAGTTTGATGGTGGAATATTCTTCGTTATTGTCGGAGAATATTTAAATGCGACAGTATGACCTTATGTGAGAGCCCATATCGGAAGCGATTGGATGAAAAAACGACAAATATAAGTTGTTTAAAAATAGCAATTTATGGCCCCCCAAAATTAGGTATACATCACCCATCTTGAGTCGCCACTTACATGGTATGCGAATTTAAATACAACTTATTAACATAAGCGTATGCAATACGACATAAAGCGTGAGTTTAAATACAAATATAAATCTACTAGATATTATACAAACTCGAAACAAAGTCCTCATTACAGTTTATTATCACTATATTTTACGAGAATAGTGAGGACTACTAATCTTATCTTGGGACCATCACTCGTTTCCCAGACTAAGTCCCGGCTATATTATCATTTCACGAAGAAACGGTGAAAGAAAGGGTGAGCTCAACTAGCCCGATAAGAAATATTATGACTAAGATAATGCGAGAATAAATTATCAATAGTCTTGATAATGTTAAGCGATAAAATACAATGAACAACAAGGTTTAAGCTGCGGTGAAATATCTGATCCATTAAAAAGTCAGTAGAAAATAAAATCTACTATCTTTTAGGTTTAAAAGGTTTTTCATCATCTTTATATAATTGAGACTCGACTTTAATAAATATTCCACATCATCGAATCACCCACCTTTTTCTGACGAGGATATTCTTTAGTATCCGACCACAATTATTCATACTTTACGGGCGAGAATATTTGTGTATTCATTAATAGTCATGATCGTACCAACAAGCGTCCATCGATACCTTTCTGACCCTTTGAGGATTTTTTATCACATCATTTGTAACATTACGGTCGTGATTACAAGAATAGTCTCGGTCGTAATCATACCAAGTCCATCTATGCCTTCTGAGCCGCGAGATGACTTTCAAAAAATATAAACATGAGGATGATGACAATGATATAAAAATTGATAAAACAAGTTCAAGAATTATTTTATCCGGGAATTATTAACGTCAAATTGTCGACATGAATCTTTGTTTTGTAGAGTAAAATTCAAGAATGATCGGAAGAATATTTCCATGAAAGATCTTTGGATGAAGCGCGAATATCGAGGATATTCTACTAATTTCATGGAGTATAGAAGTCAAAGTTTTAACTTATTTGGGTATAATAAAGAATGGAATAACAAAAGAAATCACCATGCAAATGCGATAGGCCGCGCGAGACGGAGTTATTCAACGAGAATAATAAATAACGGAACCGGTCGGGTGAAATTCACAAAGCGGGATGTTCAACGAATAATAAAAAGATGGAACCCGGATCCGGTGTAAAACACACGAGATAGGATATTCAGCGAATAATAAAAAGGCGGAACCGGTCCGTGTGCTAAAAACACTGTGAGCGAGGATGTTCCAGCGAATAATAAAAAAGCGGAACCGGTCCGTGTAAAACACACACGGACGAGGATGTTCCAGCAGAATAATAAAAAAGGCGGAACCGGTCCGGTGTAAAACACTGCAGAGCGAGGATGTTCAGCGAATAATAGAAGAATGTCACCAAGTATAGGGTAAACCACTTATCTGAGTTATTCAAGCAATAATAATAAGCGATGGAATAACAGCAGTTCTCTTCATGAATAAGAAAGAATAACACCCCTTTACATTTGGTAGGAGATTGAATCTTTACTGACGGTGTAGTAACAAAATACTCTTCTTCTTTCTCTCTTATTCTCTATACTTTCTCTCTCTATAGCTTGAATGAATTAAGTGAAAATAATGAAGCCCTAGGCCTCTATTTATAGAAGATTTCTAGCTTAGCTTTTGTTAGTGTGAAAAGCCCGAGTGGCTTGATGAATGTGTTTGGCCTTTGTAATGTGAAGCGACAAGTGGTTCGGCCTTTAAATGTGAAGCGACAAGTGGTTGACGTCGGTAAAGGTAATTACTATTAACGAAGGTAAATACTATTAGTGAAGGTAAATACTATTCACAAGGGTAATTCTTATTGGCGAAGAAGGTAATTCTTATTCACAAGGATAATTACTAATTGTGACGGAAGGTAATTACTATTCTAACTATTACTATTGATGAAGAGACTCTTAGATGATGACATATGAATGCCCCCGTAAAATAATCAAACTTACCACAAATCATAACACATATTTAATCTTTCATAATTATTAATCATTTATAACATAAATCTCAATTATTGATTTAATCTTATAACATATTATCGAGATGATCTTGTGACAATAATTGAATCAATAATATAAGAGATATGATCGGCAATTCTTTGTAGCGATAATTGAAGCGTAGGTGAGTGACTTCTCACGTAAGCATCGATAATCAATCTGAGTGTCTTCTTATGCGACCACAGCGTATTCTTGTACTTTTACCATAGGGTAGTTCAGCGGTTTTAACGGTAACACCTCCGTAGTTATTTTTATAAAAATATTTTTGTCGTTTTCTCGATCAAATGATAATTACATTGTGAGGGTCCACCAATGATTGAGCCATTATGCGAATATTCCCTAACAAAAGAATATTCCCAGAGCAAACGAATATTTTATAACAACTTGCATACTTTGCAAAATTTATAAATATTACCTGAACTATAACATTATATCAAATTTATTCCATAATATTCAAAAATAATATTTATAGAAAAATTCATCTTTATTTATAAAAGTTGGGGTCTTCTGACCTCCCTTCTTATGAAATTTAAGCCCTCGAAATTAGAATGCGATACACAGTATGTCGAAGAGGTAAGGATACCTTGATTTCATTTGATTCTAACTCCCAGTCATTTCCTCAACATCGTGGTTCCTCCATAAAACTTTGACTTGAGGTATAACCTTGGGCGTAGAATATGTTCTTTCTTATCAAAATTTGAGCAGGAACCTCTTAATACGTCAAATCTTCCGCTATTTAAATCCGGTTCTAACTTCGATAATATGGTTGGGTCTTTCACATATTTACGTAACATAGATATGTGAAAAGCGTTATGAACACGAGACATATTTGGCGATAAAAGCGAGTCTATAGGCCCACGATTCCTACTCGATCGAGGATTAAAAATGGGCCAGATGAATCGAGGGTTAAGTTTTCCTCTCTTTCCAAATCTTGTAACTCCTTTCCATGGAGCGACTCTTAACAACACATGATCTCTATATCGAATTCCCGTCCTTTCGATGAAGATCGGCATAACTCTTTTGTCGATTTTGTGAGGTTTTTATCGTTGTCGGATCATTTGAATCTTTTAAAAGTAGTCATACGTACCAACTCGGTCCCAACAACGTTGCTTCACCCACCTCATCCCGACATCTTTGAAAGCGACACTTTCTTCCATCTGAATGCTTGAATGGAGCCATGCGATACTTGCGATAAGCTGTTGTTGTAGGAAAACTCCACGATGGTAAGAACTTGTCCCAACTCCTTGAAATCAAGGACCACGAGTCTTAATAGATCTTGAGAGTTTGAATAGTCCTCTCCATTTGTCAGTCCGTCCGAGGATGATATCTTAGAGAGCTAAATCGTGAAATCTGTGCCCATAGCTTTTTGCAAACTAACCCAAAATCGTGAAGTGAATCTTGGGTCTCGATCGAAAACTATGGATCTTAGGCATACCATGCGATCTTACAATCTCGTTTATGTACATCTGACGAGGCGTTCAAGTGTATAAGTTTCTCGTATCGGTAAGAAATGAAGCGGACTTGGTCGACTATCAACAATGACCCAAATCGCATCAATGCCTTGAGAAACCTTAGGAAGGCCGTGCTTGAAATCCATGGTAATGTGCTCCCACTTCCATTACGGAATTTCAAGTGGTTCTGATGGACCTTTTGGTACTTGATGCTCAAACTTTAACTTCGTTGACAAGTTAGACACCTTGAGATAAGCAAGCGTATTATCTCTCTCTCTTATTGCTCCACCACCAAATGTATGGCGAATATCATGATACATTTGGTACTCCCGAGATGGATTGCAAATGGTGTGTTGTGCGCCTCCATCATGATATTATACTTTAAATCGAGTCGTTAGGAACACAAAGTGCAGAGTTGACTCAAAGTATTCCTTCTTCATCGATTCTTGCTTCGGCATAGCACCTTCTTGCACTTTCTTCCTCATCGCATCGGCTCCAGTGCAGTAAAGCGACTTTAACTTTATCGATTAAAATCGGTTCTACTTTCGTATACTTTCATTATCATCACATGCGTCCACAGAGTCTTTAATTCTATCTCCATCCTTTGCAAGTCACACAAAAAATGGGCCTTTCGCGTTGACAATATCGCACTTCGTACTTGCGTATGATTTTACCTTTCGATCGTCGGCTTACCACGTTTGCTTTTCGAGGATGGTATTGGATGGTATGATCATAATCTTTCAGCAGTTCAAGCCAGCGTCGTTGTCGCGTGTTGAGTTCCTTTTGAGTGAAGAAATATTTGAGGCTTTTATGATCGTAAAGATCTCCACTTTCTCCCCATACAAGATAATGCCTCCAAATTTTAAGTGCAAAGACAACATTACCCGACTCTAGATCATGAGTAGGATAATTCCTCTCATATTCTTTGAGTTGTCATGAGGCATAAACTATATACTTTTCCATGTTGCATGAGAACACATCCCACCCTTTGCCGAAGCATCACTTGTAGATGACAAATCCTCAAGGCGGATGGTATTGTCGAGCAGTCTTTGAAATAAGTCTCCTCTTGAGTTCTTGAAAACTCTTCTCACATTCTTCGCTCCAATAGAACTTTGTATCTTTAAAAGTCGGTTTGAGTCGATGGAATAGCGATTAGAAAAAATCCTTCCACGAATCTCAGATAATAACCAATTAAGCAAAAAGCTACGTGCTTGATCCATTTGATTTAGGTTGTTCCCGACTTTGAATAGCTTGATCTTTCTTTGGGTCAGCGGATATTCCATGACTTGATACCACGTGCCCAAGGAATGCTACTTCTTGACGAACTTCGCATTTCTTGACTTGGCATAAAACTTATATTCACGAAGCTTTTGGAGTGTCGACCTCAAGTGTTGCTCATGATCTTCACGGCTTTTGGAATAAATAAGGATGTCATCAATAAAGGCGACCACAAAGTGATCTAAATATTCCTTGAATACTCGGTTCATCATATCCATGAAAGCGGCGGGGAGCATTAGTCGATCGAAGGACATGGTAGGAATTCATAATGCCGTCTTAGGAGTTACGGCCGTCTTTGGAATGTCGTGATTCTAATCTTCAATTGGTGATATCCGGAGCGAAGATCGATCTTTGAAAAGAATTTGGCTCCTTGCTGTTGGTCGAAGCAGGTCATCAATACGTGGCAATGGATACCTATTTTTGATGGTGACGTGATTGACTCCAGATAATCAATACAAAATCGCATACTCCCATCTTTCTTCTTCACGAATAGAAACAGGGCACCCCGAGGAGAAGTACTAGGGGCGAATAAAGCGATGTCTAACAATTCCTGCGGTTGGGTCTTTAACTCACGAAGTTCAATAGGAGCCATTCGATATGGGGCTTTGGAAATAGGTTTTGTCTGGGGTTCAAGGTCGATACAAAATTCATTTCACGCTTTCTGAGGGTAGGCGGGGAAGTTCTTGAGGGAATCGTCGGGAAATTTATTAACAATAGGAATATCGTTTAAAAGCGGCGTATTTTATTTAAATCGTGACATGAGCTAAGAAAGCTTGACATCCGTTTTTCAATAAGCGAATAGCTTTATGGCTTGAGATGGCCGTGATTGATTTTAATGGTTTGGTCGTTTGAATTAGCATAATAGGTTGATTAGGAATATGAAAGCTATGACCTTACGAAAACAATCAATTTTTGCATGATAAGTAGTTAACGATCAATCCACAAAATCACGTCAAATCTGAGTATTTTTAATGAAATAAGATCGACGGGTAATGTGAAGTGCACCGATTTGAACCAAACAAGACTTATAAGCGATGGATGTAATGAAGGTTTCTCCCAGCGGAGTTTCCACGATAAGTCAAGTCTAATTTCTCCGAGTCAAATTTAATCGATGGCGCAAGTAGGAGAAATAAAGAATGGGTAGAACCGGTATCAAATAAAGTATAGACTTCATTAGAGTTTATGATAAGCTTACCCGTGATGACCTCATTCGGTTCCTTGCTCTTTGGGAGGTCACAACAAATGCTCTCCTTTGCACTTCTGGGTTTTGAATTTTACGGATGGCCTTTGGTGCCTCCATCCTAGCTGAATTTGTCTTGATGGCATGCGAAAAATCGAGCTAAGTGACCTTCTCTTCCACAATTATAACATGCTTTGGGCGGCATGGCCGCGATTTGGGTGATGTGTCCCTCTCCTCGCATTTGAAGCATATGATAGGTGGTCTTTCTCCTTCCTTAACAATGGGTCTTTGGTCTTGACGTCTTTCCATCATTGTTGAATCTCCTTTTCTTGAAATGTCCATTCTTATTGTTTTGGCCACGATTACCACCAAAGTGGTTACCATATCGGCTTTGTTGATTCCCTCACGCTTGTTGTCATTGCTTCGATGACTATTCTCCATTTGGTATTATAATTTTGCCTTTTGCTCTCTCTTTTAGTTGCGTTGACTCATTATCGCGCTCCACTAAGCGAGCCTATTTACAACATCGAATACAAACCACGGTTTATGAAAATAAGATGTTGGCGTATCTCGACTTCAACCTCTTAAAAACATTCGGCGCCATTCTCTCTTTCATTATCCACCAGTGGGGCCTTGGCCGTGATAACTCATAAATTTTGCCTCGTGTTGCGACACGGTCGTATTGTTTTGTTCGAACTTGATAAACTCCACCTCCTTATTATGTGGCGAATACTTTCGGGAAAGTATTTGTCGTTGAAACGACTCTGGAACTTCTCCCAAGATATCTTGATGCAATTTGGTTGAGTCGTTTTCTGGATTCCCACGATGTCCCGCCTCTCTCAAAGTGACGTAAAGGCGTGAAAGGAACCTTTTGCTCCTCGGAGCATCCCAAGACATCAAATATCTTGGTAATCTGCTTTATCCATGCTTAGCGAGTGGTTTTAGCTCTCCCTTAAACTCCGGTGGTCCCGGCTCCTTAAATTGTTTAGCGGTGACCTTGAGAGTTTCAGTGTTTTCCACCTACGTTTTGGGCGAGAATTAACTCTACTTTCTTTGTTGCATAAATTACATAAAGCCTCTGAACATTTGATCATTCATCATTTAGTCGGTGTTGTTGTTTTTGCGTGAGGATTATCGCCTTCTGATGCACATTATCACGATTATTGATATGTGGTGAATCAACGATCGCTGCGCTCCATTCTATTCTTAACATTCTCGGATGTCATTTTGAGATCTTGCCACAAAACAAAAGGTTAATTGACGTGTAACAAATTATCCTATCTTACGACCAACCAATAAAATATCACGTAAACTTAGGTAGGTCAAATACTAGCGAAGGTATTCCCGTCTCTCCCCTCTCTAGTACTATTCTCACATCTTAGCGAGGATCACATCCTAAGCTACGATACCAAGCTGTGGCGCCCCCAAAATTAGGTATACATCACCCATCTTGAGTGCGCCACTTACATGATGCAAATTTAAATCTGACTTATTAACATAAGCGTAGGTATGCAATCGACGTAAAAACGTGAGTTTAAATACAAATATAAATCTACTAGATATTATCTGAAACTCAAACAAAAGTCCTCATTACAATTATTATCACACTTATTTTACGAATAGTGAGGACTACTAATCTTATCTTGGGACCATCACTTCGTTTCCCAGGCTAAATCCCGGTATATTATCATTTCACGAAGAAAACGGTGAAAGAAAGGGTGAGCTCAACTAGCCCGATAAAAATATTATGACTAAGATAATGCGAGAATAAATTATCAATAGTCTTGAATAATGTTAAGCGATAAAATACAATAAACAACCGGTTTAAGCTGCGGTGGAATATCTGATCCATTAAAAAGTCAGTAGAAAATAAAATCTACTATCTTTTAGGGTTTAAAAGGTTTTCATCAACATTATATATTTGAGACTCGACTTTAATAAATATTCCACATCATCGAATCACCCTACACTTTTCTGACGAGGATATTCTTTAGTATCCGACCACAATTATTCATACACTACGGGCGAGAAATATTTGTGTATTCATTAATAATTCATGATCATACCAACAAGCGTCCATCGATGCACTTCTGACCGCGAGGATTTTTATCACATCATTTGTAACATTACGGTCGTGATTACAAAGAATAGTCTCGGTCATAATCATACCAAGTCCATCCCATGCCTTCTGAATACACGAGATGACTTTCAAAAAAATATAAACATGAGGATGATGACAATGATATAAGAATTGATAAAACAAGTTCAAAATTATTTTATCCGAGGAATTATTAACGTCAAATTATCGACATGATCTTTGTTTTGTAGAGTAAAATTCAAGAATGATCGGAAGAATATTTCCATGAAAGATCTTTGGATGAAGCGCAAATATCGAGGATATTCTACTAATTTCATGGAGTATAGAAGTCAAAGTTTTAACTTATTTGGGTATAATAAAGAATGGAATAACAAAAGAAATCACCGTGCAATGCGATAGGCCTTGCAGACGAGTTATTCAACGAGAATAATAAATAACGGAACCGGTCGGGTGAAATTCACCAAGAGCGGGATGTTCAACAGAATAATAAAGATGGAACCGGATCCGGTGTAAAAACACGAGATAGGATATTCAACGAGAATAATAAAAAAGCGGAACCGGTCCGGTGTAAAACACCTGCAGACGGGATGTTCCAACGAGAATAATAAAAAGCGAACCGGGTCGGTGTAAAACACACGAGCGGATGTTCCAACGAGAATAATAAAAAAGCGGAACCGGTCGGTGTAAAACACCAGAGCGGGATGTTCAACGAGAATAATAGAAGAATGTCACCAAGTATAGGGTAAACCACTTATCGAGTTATTCAGCGAGAATAATAAGCGATGGAATAACAACAGTTCTCTTCATGAATAAGAAAGAATAACACCCCTTACATTTGGTAGGAGATTGAATCTTTACTGACGGTGTAGTAACAAAATACTCTTCTTCTTTTCTCTCTTATTCTCTATACTTTCTCTCTCTATAAGCTTGAATGAATTAAATGAAAAATAATGAAGCCCTAGGCCTCTATTTATAGAAGATTTCTAGCTTACACTTTTCTTCGTGTGAAAAGGCGAGTGGCTTGACGGTGGTTTGGCCTTTGTAATGTGAAGCGACAAGTGGTTCGGCGCTTTGTAATGTGAAGCGACAAGTGGTTGAGTGGTAAAGGTAATCTAGTAAAGGTAAAGGTAAATACTATTATGAAGGTAAATACTATTGTGAAGGTAAATACTATTCACAAGGGTAATTCTTTGTTTGAAGGTAAATCTATACTATTCACAAGGATAATTACTATTAATGAAGGTAAATACTATTGATGAAGAGACTCTTAGATGATGACATATAGGCCCCCATAAAATAATCAAACTTACCACAAATCATAACACATATTTAATCTTTCAATAATTATTAATCATTTATAACTTGTCGTCTCGATTATTGATTTAATCTTATAACATATTATCTGAGATGATCTTTGTGACATAAATTGAATCAATAATATAAGAGATATGATCGTGATTCTTGTAGCGATAATTGAGCATAGGTGAGTGACTTCTCACGTAAGCATCGATAATCAATCTGAGTGTCTTCTTCTTATCGACCACGCGCGTATTCTTGTACTTTACCATAGGGTAGTTCAGCGGTTTTAACGGTAACACCTCCGTAGTTATTTTTTTAAAAATATTTTTGTCGTTTTCTCGATCAAACCAATAATTATGTTGTGGGGTCCACCAATGATTGAGCCATTATCGAATATTCCTAACAAAAGAATATTCCCAGGCCAAACGAATATTTTATAACAACTTGCATACTTTGCAAAATTTATAAATATTACCTAACTATAACATTATATCAAATTTATTCCATAATATTCAAAAATAATATTTATAGAAAATTCATCTTTATTTATAAAAGTTGGGTCTTACAATCTGGTAGTAGTTATTCTGATTAATCTTTGTTAAAATACTCGGTAGTTAAAACATAAGTAGACTACGGTATTGCACGATTATTGATTAACACGTGAAAGACATTACTTTCGATAATTATTCTGATAATTATTTATTCGAAAGATTTTATTTTATTAATTCATTAATTCTTTGCATTGATATTTACATTTGTTTGATAATTGTCACTACTGCGGTATTTTCCATTATCGAGCAATAATTCATATTATCTGAATAATATTATTGGATAACATTATTGGCGATGTCTAGAAAGTTACATCAAGGAGAGGTTTGGTCACCTAATTGCTAGGCCGATGAGGAGAAATCCTTATTGGAAGCCCCTCTATCTGAGGAGCTGCACGGTTGTCGATTATTATGATTACATAATATTATTGTGAATAATTAATTATTGATTTATATGATGAGAAAATATTGATTTTATGTGGATATAGATGGAGAAAATTTTTAATGTGACAATTGTTGAAAATTAATATTTTATCTTTTTACGATAAAATAATTCATTTAAATATATTATTATATTATTATAATATAATAACGGTGATATCTTTACAATGAATATGGGATATATGAGTATATGAGGAGGAGGAGTATTTTTATTACCAAAAATATTTAAAACATGTTTTTCATGTCTGTGTACCCTATTTCTTGACTGAAATTTGATTATAGCCTGTAAAATCGCCCGTTTATGGATTTCGATCAATTTCTGTTTGAAATTTAAAAAAACTTTCTTCTACAAAGTTGTAGATAATGGAATTTCCTATGGAAAAGGCGTGAGTTTTGAATTTTCTGATAAAAGGACTGTTTATTATGAATTATTGAAGTTCCGTAGTTCCGAAGTTCCGAAATAATTGATTTTTGGAAGTTTTAATTATTTATATCAACAAAAATGTTTTTCAAATGTTTGTGGGCATCTTTAACATGTGCTAGATGGATGAAATCAGTTGGTAAAAGTGGGCGAAGGAATTTGTAATATAAATAATAATATTTTATTAAATTTTCTACTTTGGTGTTCTAAGCATTTTCCTATAAATAGGGTGCTTGGGTTAGAATTAAAATCACACACGAAACTCTGAAGTTTTCTCTCTCTCTTCTCTCTCGATATATTGGCGTATTCTTGTGAGTATTTTAATACTTTGAGTGTTGCTATCTGGTCTGAAGTTCAAGTCATAGCTTTATATCCTGGTGTTTATTTAGAAATCTTGTCTTTGTGAGGTAAGGGATATTATTTTTTTTAAAATGATATTAATTCTTCCAATATCATTATGACGAAGTATTGATCTAAACTTTTAATCAAATTTGGAACTTTTTGTGCCGGAGTTCTTATTCACGATATCTGACCTTTATTCACGAATCTGACCTTATTCACGAAAAAATTAAATTTTTTTGTTTTCGTCCAAAATATCTAGTGTGGATACTAGCTTTGATTGTATCCATGTTTTGATCATTCTTGAATTTTACTTCACTATGATTATTTATGAAGTATTTTTGGACATGAAATAGCTAAAATACGAATCCTTAATATTTATTCTTTTTTTGTTTCACCGGATTCGTTTTATAAAATATTTTCATCATCCTCGATCCTAAATGATGATATAATTGAATATCTTTGGCACATGGTGCAAAGATTAATGATTTTATGATGAATATCTTTGGCACATAGTGCAAAGATGAGCAAGTGTTGAGATGAACATGACCAACTGATGAATATCTTTGGCCTGTAGTGAAAAGATGAATATTTAATTCAAGATGAATATTGATTGATGTTACAGGGATAAAAGATAGACGATGAACTTTTAAATTCATACATAGAAGATAGTAGTTTGCATTCTCTACCTAACTCTTCTAATGAATTATTATTTCATTGCGAATATTGATTTAAAATTTGTTGTCTATTGTATTACTATTAGATTTTTCCTGTTGAAGACTAACGATAATTTGTTGTATATTATCTTAGTCATAATATTCTTTCTTTGGGCTAGTTGAGCTCACCCTTTTCCTTTTGTTCCATTTTTTTTTTTCTCGGGGAGGCGAGAATATAGCGAATACAGTCGGGGTATGGAATGAAAGTTCTAGAGAGAGTTGTTTAGTAGTCCTCACCATTTTGTAAAATAATGTATCAATAAATGTGATGAGGATTTATCTGAGTATATAGATATTGTCTAGAAGATAATATTTGTATACAAACTCACAGTTTATTGTTGTAATAATAAAGTTGTAGTTATTTACGTACCATGTATTGACAACTCGAATGGGTGATGTATACCTATTTTGGGGTGTCACGGTTGGTATCGAGCTTAGGGATATGATCTCTAGCGGAGATCGGGGAATAGAACTAGGAGGAGAGGCGAGTAAATCCTTCTCTAGTGTGTCCTACTAAGCTTATTTGTTAGTTGGCGATATATAAGGATATTATGTGATATATTGATTTCCTTAATTAACCTTTGTTTTATGGCGGTATTTGAGAATGTCGTGAGAATGTTAATGATGGAATAAATGAGGCCGTGGAGACTCTGTACTCACCAACGAGGAGAATGTACAACAGGTGGCAATGTTCCTCCTGTGAACAACACCAATGAGCGAGATGATGAGCGATGGGATGTTTAGAAGCTTTTTGCGTTCATGCAAAATCGACGAGGAGACTTCGTGCACAAAATAAATTGGAAATGATAACAACGTCACGGTTTATCACGGCCAGCGATTCAAAAGTTGGAACCACGAGTGCAGGGGAAGCGGGATCCGATTAAAGGCGGAGGCGTGGGTCAATCAAATCACCAAGCTATTCGATGTCTTGGGATGCGGGAGGAGCGCGAGAAGGTGTCATTCCACCACCTTTATGTTCCGTAATAATGAAGCGGTCTTGGTGGGATGCGTAAGCGTACCCATCCGGTACTTTTCGGCATGTCTTGGGAGATATTTGATAACTTTTCAATGACAAGTACTTTCACGAAAGTATTACGTCGTATGAAGAAAGTGGAGTTCATTAAATTTGGAACAAAATAACATGGCGGTGTCCCGATGCGAGGCAAAGTTTGCATCGTTATCCAGTTGCACCTCATTTGGTGGAGAATGAGGAGCGTATGACCACGGATGTTTCTGAGAGGTTTGAAACCCGACATACGTCAATATCTAATTTATCATAAATTTTCTCTCTATTCAGATGTTGTCAACAGGGCTCAATTATTAGAACGAGATAAAAAGTACGTTCAACCGAGGGACCACCACGAGGATCATCTGGAGATAGCGATCAGCAGAATAACGATAACCCGGCGAGAGAAAAAAAAAGGCGGACAAAAATGGTAACCACTCGGTGGTAATCATGTAGCCGTGAAAATAGAAGAAGCGAGTTGGGGAGATTTTAAAAAGAGGAGATTCAACAACGACAATGTGAAGGCAGCGGCACACAAAGAAAGAATCGGTTCTAAGGAGGAGAAACGACCACCGGTCATATCTTATAAATACGGAAAGAGGGACATATCACCAAACGCCCTAGCAGTTCAGGTATGCTATAATTGTGGAAAGGAAGGACATATCGCTCGAGATTATGCGATGTGGCGAAACCTAGTTCAATGAGGGACGGTGACTCAAAAGGTCATCCCGGAAAAGTCAAAGTCAGCGGTTCTGGAAGAAGCGTTTGTAAATGGCGGGTCAAAATGCGAGAACCTTGTGGCGCCCCAAAATAGGTATACATCACCCATTACGAGTTGTCGATACGTACATAGTGCGAAATAACTACAACTTTATTATTACAACAATAAAGCTGTGAGTTTGTATACAAATATTATCTTCTAGACAATATCTATACTCAGATAAATCCTCATCACATTTATTGATACATTATTTTACAAAAATGGTGAGGACTACTAAACAACTCTCTCTAGAACTTTCATTCCATACCCACGACTAAATACTTTCGCTATATTCTAGCCTCACGAGAAAAAAAATGGAACAAAAAGAAAAAGGGTGAGCTCAACTAGCCCGATAAAGAATATTATGACTAAGATAATATACAACAAATTATCGTTAGTCTTCAACGAGGAAAAATCTAATAGAATACAATAGACAACAAATTTTAAATCAATATTAGCAGTGAAATAATAATTCATTAGAAGAGTTAGGTAGAGAATGCAAACTACTATCTTACATGTATGAATTTAAAAGTTCATCGTCTATCTTTTATCCTGTAACATCAATCAATATATATCTGGAATCAAATATTCATCTTTGCACTCTGAAGCCAAAGATATTCATCGATTAATCATGTTCATCTAAACACTGTTCATCTTTGCACTACTGGGCCAAAGATATTCTTCAAAATCATTCATCTTTGCACTACAGGCCAAAGATATTCAATAATATCATCATTTAAGGCGAGAATGATGAAAAATATTTTTAAAAGCGAATCCGGTGAAACAAAATGACAAGGATTAAGGATTAAGGATTCGTACTTTGTTTTATCCATGTCCAAAAATACCTCAAAAATAATTATAGTGGTGTAAAATTCAAGAATGATCAAAACATGGATACAATCAAAGCTAGTATCCGAATAGATATTTTGGACGAAAAAGAAAATTTTTCATTTTTCGATGAATAGTCTTAGTATTCGTGAATAGTGAATCAGAGTATCGTGAATAGTCTTAGTATCGTGAATAGTAACTCAGACACCAAAAGTTCCAAATTTGATAAAAACTTTGAGATCAATATTTCAACATAATGATATTGAAGAAATAATATCATTACGAAAAAAAATAATATCCACTTACCTCGAAAGACGAGTACTTACAGTTGAAACAGGATATATGTTATGACTGACTTGAACTTGCACCGTATAGCAATACTCAAAGTATACTCAAAATACTCACAAAAATAATTTCGATAATATAGAGAGAAAACTTGAGTTTACGGTGTGATTTTCAATTCTAACCTAAGCACCTATTTATAGAAAATTGCTTAGAACACCAAAGCGAAAATTTAATATAATAATATTATATATATTACAAATTCTCTACGCACACTTTGCATCTGAAATCAAATTAATCCTAACACATGTTAAATGAGTCCCAACAATGTAAAAAACGTTTTGTAATTAAAAATATTTTAAACTTCCAAAAATTAATTATTTGAACTTGAACTTTCAATAATTCATAATAAATAGCCCTTTTATCGGAAAATTCGAATCTACGCAAATTTTTATAGGAAATTCAATTCTCTACAACTTTGCGGAAGAAAGTTTTCCAAATTCCAAATGAAATTGGCCAAAAATCCACAAGCAGAGCGATTTTACAAATTTATAATCAAATTTCGAAATCGATAAATGGGGTCCAATGACATGTTTAACATGTTTTAAACATTTATTGCAACAAAAATACTCTTCCTCCTCATATACTCATATATCCCACATTCGTTTAAAAATATCACCATTATTATATTATTAAAATATAATAATACATTTAAATAAATTATCTTATCGGAAAAAAGATAAAATTTCAATTTTCAACAATTGTCACATTAAAATTTTTCTCCATCTATATCCACATAAAATCAATATTTTCCTCATCATATGAATCAATAATTAATTATTCACAAATAATATTACGAAATCACAATATTGACAACGAGCGGTTCAGGAAAGAGGGGCTTTCGATAAGAATTTCTCCTTCTTTGGCAATTAGATTAGGTGACCAAACCTCTCCTTAGACAGAACTTTCTAGACATTACAAATAATGTTATCTAATAATATTATTCGGATAATATGAATTATTGCATCGATAATGAAAAATCTTGTGTAATGACAATTATTGAAACAACAACAATATAAAATATCAACGCAGACAATTATTAAATCAATAAAATCTTGATGCGATAATTCTGTAACCATTATTAAGTAGTGCCTTCTTATGTAAGAATCAATAATTGGTGCAATACTGGTGAGCTAACTGTGTTTTAACCATAGGTATTTTTAACGATATTATTAACTTGATAACAACTACGCCGTTATTTTTAAACCACTTATATTTGTCGTTTTCTTCATCCAATCGCTTTTCCGTTATGGGGCCCATAAAATCTTTAGCTTGCGTCGTCTGCGAATATTCCCGACAAAGAATATTCCACGACCAAACGAATATTCCCGAAACAACAATGAATATTTTATAACCACTTGCTTATTTTTTGAAATATTTGCGTATTTTACTCATAACTATTCACATTAATCAAATCAACCCTTACTATTTTAAAATAATAATTAGAAAATTAAATTTCATTAATAATAAGTTGGGGTCTTACAACCTCCCTCCTTATGAAATTTAAGTCCTCGAAATTGACGTCACGTTACACAGTGTTTGAAAAAGTGAGGATACCTCGCTTTCATTTCCGTTTCCAATTCCCGGTCATTTCCTCTATAGCATGATTCCTCCACAAAACTTTAACTTGTGGTATGACCTTTCTTGGCGTAGGACATGCTCCTTCTATCCAAGATCTTGATAGGTACCTCCTCATCGTTAAGTCTTGGCTATCTCGTCCGGGTTCTAACTTCTATAACGTGATTCGGGTCTTTCAATATTTACGAAATGCTGAGATATGTGAAACACATTATGAACACGAGACATACTCGAGGTAACGCGAGTCTATAGGCTACATTTCCTACTTTCGGTCGAGAATTTGAAATGGACCATAAATCGTGGATTGAGCTTTCCTCTCTTCCCAAATCTTGTAACTCCCTTCCATGGAACTGACTTCATGACAATCATGATCCCCTATACTAAATTCCACGTCCTTTCGATGAAGATCCGCATAACTCTTTTGTCGATCTTGTGCTGGTTTGTATCGTTGTCAAATCATTTGGATCTTTTCGGTGAGTCATACGTCTTAACTTTCGGGTCCCAACAATGTTGCTTCACCCACCTCATCCCAACATATTGGAGAGCGACACTTTCGTCCATATAATGCTTGAAATGGAGCCACACCTATACTTGCACGATAAGCTGTTGTTGTAGGAGAATTCCACCAATGGTAAATACTTATCCCAAGCGCCCTTGAAGTCTAGGACCACGAGAATCTTAATAGATCTTCAAGAGTTTGAATTGTCTCTCTCGATTGTCCGTCCGGTTTGAGGATGGTATCTTGCGAATCGAATCGTAAATCCGTGCCCATAGCTTTTTTTGCAAAGCTAACCCAAAATCTTGAAGTGAATCTTGGGTCACGATCCGAAACTATGGATCTTGGCATGCCATGTAACCTCACAATCTCATTTATATATATACTAGCAAGGCGTTCAAGGAATAAGTCTCCGTATCGGCCAAGAAATGAGTAGACTTGGTTAATCTATCAACAATAACCCAAATAGCATTTATGCCTTGAGAAACCGTAGGAAGACCCGTAATGAAATCCATGGTAATGTGTTCCCACTTCCATTTCGAGAATCTCAAGTGGTTGCAAGCGGACCCTTAGGTACTAGATGCTCACTTTACACGTTGACAAGTTAAACACATTGAGATAAACTTTGCAATCTCTCTCTTCATATTGTTCCACCAAAATGTATGTCGAAGATCACGATACATTTTAGTACTTCGAGATGGATTGCAAATGGTGTATTGTGTGCCTCCATCATAATCTTGTACTTCAAATCGAGTCGTTAGGGACACTGAAAGTGCAGAGTGGACTCAAGTATTCCTTCTTCATCAATTCTAAGCTTAAATAGCTCCTTCTTATACTTTCTTCTTCATACGCGCATCGGCTCACGGGATTCGGTGGCTTGAGCGACCTTAACTTTTTCTATTAAAGTTGGCTCTGTCGTATACTTGACATCATCGCACTCATTCCTGCATATGATCTTCTACTCAACGCGTCACTACCACGTTTGCTTTTTCGAAGATGGTATTGAATAGTGTGGTCGTAGTCTTTTCAATAGCTCGAGCCAACGTCATTTGCCGCGTGTTGAGTTCTTTTTGAGTGAAGAAATATGTAAGGCTTTTATGGTGCGAATATATCTCCACTTTCTCCCCATATAGATAGTGCCTCCATATCTTTAGCGGCAGCTTAAAACTATCACGCCTACTCTAGATCATGAGTAGGATAATTCCTCTCATATTCTTTAAGTTGTCATGAGGCGTAGGCTATGACTTTTCCACGTTGCATGAGAACACATCCTAACCCTTTGCACGAAGCATCGTTGTAGATAACAAATCCATCCGAACCGGATGGTATTGTTAGAAACAGTCTTAGAAATAAGTCTCCTCTTAATCTCTTGGAAACTCTTCTCGCATTCTTTGCTCCAAGCGAATTTTGTATCCTTAGGAGTTAAATTGAGTTAATGGAGTAGCGATTAGAAAAACCCTTCCACGAATCTCCGATAATAACCGGCTAAACCCGAAAAGCTACGTGCTTGATCCGCAAACTTGATTGCTCCCCCCAACTTTGTATTGCTTCAATCTTGGCGGGTCCACGGATACTCCATGTTTTGACACCACGTGCCCAAGAAATGCTACTTCCTCTAGCGAACTCGCATTTCTTCAATTTGGCATATAGTTTTTTTTCATGAAGCATTTGGAGTACCGACTTCAAATGGTGCTCATGATCTTCACGACTTTTAGAATATATGAGGATGTCATCAATAAAGACAACAACAAAGCCGATCCAAATATTCCTTGAATACTCGGTTCATCATATCCATGAAAGCCGCGGGGAGCATTAGTCGATCAGAAAGACATGACTAAGAATTCATAATGCCCATCTGAGAGTTACGAAGGAAGTCTTTGGAATATCCTCGATTCTAATCTTGGTGATGATATCGAGCGAAGATCGATTTTGAAAAAGAATTGTGCCCCTTACTGTTGGTCAAACAAGTCATCAATACGAGATAGAGGATACCTATTCTCTTCATTATCAAGTTCTTGAACATCATAAAGTAAAGAACAACGTGAGTTTAAATCCATAAATATTATCTTACAGACAATATTTATACTTAAAATAAATCCTCATCACATTTATTGATACATTATTTTACAATAATGGTGAGGACTACTAAACAACTCTCTCTTTAGAACCTTCATTCCATACCATTCCAGGCTAGTACTGTACTATTTACATTCTAGCCTCACGAGAAGAAAAAATGGAACAACAAGGAAAAGGGTGAGCTCAGTAGCCCGATAAAGAATGTTATGACTAAGATAATATACAACAAATTATCGTTAGTCTCCAGCGAGGAAAAATCGATAGAATCTGATAGGCAACAAGTTTGAGATCAATATTACGGCGAAATAATAATTCATAGAAGAGTTCGTAGAGAATGAAATCTACTATAATCTATGAATTTAACGATCCATCATCAATATTTTATCCTGTAACATCAATCGATATTCATCTCAAATCAAATATTCATCTTTGCACTACTGAACGAATATTCATCAATCGGTCGTATTCAATCTCAACACTGTTCATCTTTGCACTAAAAGCCAAAGATATTCATCGATCGGTCGTATTCATTTAAACACTGTTCATCTTTTGCTAAAAGGCCAAAGATATTCATCGATCGGTCGTATTCATTTAAACACTGTTCATCTTCTTTTCTGAGCCAAAGATATTCATCGATCGATCGTATTCATTTAAACACTTTCTGAGGCCAAAGATATTCTTGAAATCATTCATCTTTACCTTTCGCCAAGCGGTTGTCTTTCATCTTTGCATTCTGAGGCCGAAGATATTCTTTCATTCATCTTTTTCTACTGGGCCAAAGATATTCAATAATATCATCATTTAAGGCGAGGATGATGAAAATATTTTTAAAAAGCGAATCCGGTGAAACAAAATGACAAGATTAAGGATTAAGGATTAGTACTTTGTTTTATCCATGTATCAAAAATACCTCAAAAATAATCATAGTGGTGTAAAATTCGAGAATGATCAAAACATGGATCTGATCAAGCTAGTATCCAAAAATAGATATTTTAGACGAAAAGAAAAATTTTCATTTTTAGGTTGAATAGTCTTAAATGATAAAGTGAATAGTCTTGAGTATCGTGAATAGTCTTAGTATCGTGAATAGTAACTCAGAACACCAAAAGATAGAAATTCCACAAAAAAACATCTTCACGCTTCATGAATAGTACTACGTGAATAGTAACTTCGTGAATAGTAACTCATGAATAGTAACTTCGTGAATAGTAACTCATGAATAGTAACCCGAGCATGAAAAAGTTCAAATTTGATAAAAAGTACCAACCATATTTGACGTAATAATGATATTGAAGAATTAATATCATTTGAGAAGAAAATAACATCCACTTACCTCGAAAAGAATCGATTGCTTGGAAGGAAAGGTCGGAGTGATCTTTGAATGAAACTTATCTTGAGCAACAACTCTCAAAGTATCTAAATACTCACAAAATAAACTCGATAATATAGAGAGAAGAGAAAACTTTGTTTACGGTGTGATTTTCAATTCTAACTTAGCCCTCTGTTTATAGGAAAATGTTAGCCGTAAAGCGGCGGACTTGACTTTGCTACGATGGCTTTACACTTTCTATTATTGCACCCACCACATTTGAAATAAAATTCAGCACATTTTTCACCAACCACAAGTGGGGCCCTCAATTCTAAATTTTCCACCAAAATCAATTATAAACCTAATTTAGAATCAACACACCTCTTAAAATTCACAACAAATCATTAGTGCATTTTAACGGTTCAAAATTTGTGGACATATACTCAACTTATGTATGTATAACATACCCAAAAATTACCACAATCAATCCAGTCGGATTAAAAATTATAACCCCATGATATATCTCAAAAACCACGATTTGATTTTTAATACCTCGATCAGATAAAATCTTGATAAAACACCTCAACATTAATTCTTTCATTAATAACCACATAAATAAATCCATCATTTATATTCATATAAAATAAATATTTCTTTATCATATGAATCGATAATTAATTATTCACAAATAATATTACGAGAATCACATTTATGACATGACGGTAGTTCCGGAAAGAGGGCTTTCGATAAGGATCTCTCTCTTCTTGGCGGCGATTAGGTGACCAAACCTCTCCTTGAGCGAAACTTTCTAGACATTGCCAATAATGTTATCTAATAATATTATTCAAATAATATGAATTATTGATGCGATAATGGGAAATCTTGTGCGATGACAATTATTGAACAACGATAATATAAAAAATATCAATATGACAATTATTGAATCGATAAAATAAAATATTGAGCGATAACTCTTGTGAAAATTATTGAGTATAGTGCCATCTTACGTGCAATCAATAATTCAACAATCTTGTGCGTCTGGTGTCTTCTTTGTGCGACCCAGCGCGTATTCTTGTATTTTAACCATAAGGGTATTCAACGATCTTACTTGATAACAACTTCTGGCAGTTATTTATAACCACCCAAACTTTGTCGTTTTCTCATCCAATCGCTTTTCAGTTATATGGGCCCACACATTTACTTGGCAGTAAATCGAAATATTCCCAAACGATCTGAATATTCCACGACCAAAACGAATATTCCAAACGAAATGAATATTTTATAACCACTTGCTTATTTTGAAATATTTGCGTATTTAACCCTTAACTATCCACATTAATCAAATCAACCCTTACTATTTCAAAATAATAAATAAAGGAAATTCCTTTTTATTTAAAAAAATTTTGAGGTCTTCTGACCTCCCTCCTTATGAAATTTAGTCCTCGAAATTGGCGTCGTACACTGTGTTTGAAAAGGTAAAGATACCTCGCTTTCATTTTCGTTTCCAACTCCCGGTCATTTCCTCAATAGCATGGTTTCTCCACAAAACTTTAACTTATGGTATAACCTCGATGCATGCATGGTCGTATTCTTTCTCTCTGAAAATCTTGGCGGTACCTCCTCGTCGTTAAGTCTTGGCTATCTCGTCGGTTCTAACTTCGATAGCGTGTTTGAATTAGTCCACATATTTACGTAACATCGATCGTGAAAAGCGTTATGAACACGCGTCGTACTTGGTGGTAAAAGCGAGTTACATAGGCCACGGTTCTATTCGATCGAGAATTTCAAATGGATTAATAAATCGAAGGTTTGAGCTTTCCTCACTCCACCGATTCTACGCTTTTAAAATAACAACTTCTTGCCCTCCTTCTTCAAATTCATCGACTCGGTTGTGTAGCTTGAAACGACTTTAACTTTATCGATTAAAATCGATTATACTCGTATATCATCACGTACTTTCGTATATCATCACGTGGGTACCTAGAGTTTTCATCTCCATCTCTATTATTTGTATATTATCTGAAATGAGTCTTTGACAATATCGTACTTTCGTACTTGTATCGATCTTCTACTCAACACGTCGGCTACCACGTTAAACTTTTCGAGGATGGCATGGTGAAACATGTCTTTGAAATGAGTCTCCTCTTGAGTTCTTGAAGCTCTTCCCACATTCCTTGCTCCATTCGAATTTTGTATCTCTACGAGTTAAGTTCGTTAATGGAATAGCGATTAGAGAATATCCTTGACGAATCTCGATAATAACCAACTAAGCTGAAAACTACGCATTTAGATTCTTGACTTAGGTTGTTCTCATTTGACTCGTATCCCAATCTTGGATAGCACGTCACAATGACACCTATCGATTTACTTGTCGCTTGCGAATATGGCGTCCCTACGAGAGTGCGGCTTAGTGAATTCCACTGAAGGAAGTCACAAGATAAAGGCTCGTGTACCAAATTCTATAGTTGAATTTTAACTCACGAAGTTCAATAGGAGCCATTCGATATGAGATTTTAGAAATGAGTTTTGTCTGGGGTTCAAAGTCGATACAAAATTTAATATCGATCTTTGGGAGTAAGCGATAAATTCTTGAAATCGTCGGGAAAATCAATAACAACAAGAATATTATTCAAATCGGCGTGTCTTTATTCAAATCCATAACATGGACTAAGAAAACTTGACATCCGTAATAAGCGAATGACTTCATGGCTTGATATGAAAATGTTTGACTACAATGGTTTGATTGCTTGAATTGAATAACGAGTTGCTTAGGAATATGAAAACTATGACCTTACAAAAGCAATCAATTTGGCGTGATGAGTAGTTAACCTTAAATCCACATCAAAAGCAAATATCTTTATAGAAATAAGGTTAACGGTAATGTGATGGTGCCAACTTGAATCAAACAAGATTTTTAAACAACGGATGTAATGAAAGTTTCTCTAACGGAGTCTCCATAAATAGGTCAAAGTCTAATTTCTCGTAGTCGAGTTCAAGCGTTGGCCTGACGAAGAGAGAGATAAAGAATGGGTAGAACCAGGTATCTAGTAAGGTATAAACTTAGCGAAAATTTATAATTAACTAACTTGATGCTAACCGTTCGGGTTCCTCGCATTTTAATGGAAGTCACGACAAGCGCTCTTCGAGAATCGTTGACTTTGACTTTTACGGGACATCCTTTTGAGTCACCATTCCATTGCACTAGGTTTTCGATATCGTCTGATCTCGGCGATATGTCCTTCTTTTCCACAATTATAGCATACCTTAAAGCTGTTGTGGGCGGTTTGGTGATATATCCCTCTTTCCGCATTTGTAACATCGACCGATGGTCTTTCTCCTCCTTTGGAACCGATTGCCCTTTGGCGGCGGCGTCTTCACATGGTGGTTGTTGAATCTCCTCTTTTTAAAATCCTCCTCCCAACTCGCTTCTTATATTTTCATGGCCATTTACCACCGGTGGTTCTGCCTTTGTCCGTATTCTTCTTTCTCCACTTTGGTTATCGTTATTACGATGGCTACTTATCTTTGGTATGATCTGGTTATGGTCCCTCGGTTGAGCGTACTCGTTATCTCGCTCTAACAATGAGCCACATTTTACAACATCTGAATAGAGAAAATTTATGAGAAATGAGATCTTGGCGTATCTTGGGTTTCAAACCTCTCGAAACATCCGCGTCATCGTTCCTCATTCTCCACCAAATGAGGTGCAAACACGGATAACTCATGAAACTTACGCCTCGTCTTTGGGACAAATCATGTTGTTATTACTCTCGATCTAATAAACTCCACTTCCTTCGTATAGCGAATACTTTCGGGGAAGTACTTGTCATTGAGGCTGTTTCTGAAAGCGTCTCCCATGACATCTTTGAGTGCGGTGAATGGATGCAACTTCCTGATTCCCACCGATGTCTGCCTGCTTGCCACGGAACATAAAAGTAGCGAATGGAACTTTACATTCCTTCGTGCATCCCAAGACATCGAATATCTTGGTAATTTGCTTGACCCGTGTTTCCTTGGTGATCGGATCGGCTTTCCCGAAGTGCAGTGGTCCCAACTCTTTGAAGCTGCTTGGGCTTGTGACCACCGGTGAATTCTATCATCTCCTCCTGTATATTTTGAACACGAGTCTCCTAAATGCGATTTTGCATGAGCTGCAAAAACTTTAAACATCCCTCGTTCATCATACGCTTTCGGTGGTGTTATTCACGGGAGGTACATTGCCCGACTGTTGCGTTCTCCTCGTTGTTAAATGCGAGGCATCTCCACGGTCTCATTTACACCACTATTAATATTCTCGATCGACATTCTCAATTCTTGTCATAAAACAAGGGTTAATTAAGAAATCGATCACATAATATCCTATATCTTGACCAACTAACAAATAAGCTTAGGTAGGACACCTTGCGAAAGGATTTACTCGTCTCTCCTCTGGTTCTATTCCCGATCTCATGGAGATCGTATCCTAAGCTACGATACCAAGCGTGGCGACCCCAAAAAAGGTCCATTCCATCCAACCCATTACGAGTGCGCCAAATACGTGATGCGAAAACAACTACAACTTTATTATCACAACAATAAAGCGTGAGTTTAAATACAAATATTATCTTACAGGCAATATTTATACTCAAATAAATCCTCATCACATTTATTGATACATTATTTTACAATAATGGTGAGGACTACTAAACAACTCTCTCTAGAACCTTCATTCCATTACCCAGAGCTAGTACTAAGCTACATTCTAGCCTCACGAGAAGAAAAATGGAACAACAAGGAAAAGGGTGAGCTCAACTAGCCCGATAAAGAATGTTATGACTAAGATAATATCTGACAAATTATCGTTAGTCTCCAACGAGGAAAAATCGATAGAATCTGATAGGCAACAAGTTTGGATCAATATTAGCGGTGAAAATAATAATTCATAGAAGAGTTCGTGAGAGAATGAAATCTACTATAATCTATGAATTTAACGGTCCATCATCAATATTTTATCCTGTAACATCAATCGATATTCATCTCAAATCAAATATTCATCTTTTACTACGGGCCGAAGATATTCATCAATCGGTCGTATTCATCTCAACACTGTTCATCTTTGCACTAAAGGCCAAAGATATTCATCGATCGGTCGTATTCATTTAAACACTGTTCATCTTTGCACTAAAGGCCAAAAGATATTCATCGATCGGTCGTATTCATTTAAACACTGTTCATCTTTTGCTCTGAGGCCAAAGATATTCATCGATCGATCGTATTCATTTAAACACACATCTTTTACTTACATCTTATTCTTGAAATCATTCATCTTTGCCTGGCCAAAGATATTCTTCGAAATCATTCATCACTTCATCTTTGCTACTGGGCCAAATATTCTTGAAAATCATTCATCTTTTGCACTATCAAGATATTCAATAATATCATCATTTAAGGCGAGGATGATGAAAATATTTTTAAAAGCGAATCCGGTGAAACAAAATGACAAGGATTAAGGATTAAGGATTAGTACTTTATTTTATCCATGTCAAAAATACCTCAAAAATAATCATAGTGGTGTAAAATTCGAGAATGATCAAAACATGGATCTGATCAAAGCTAGTATCCAAAATAGATATTTTTAGACGAAAAGAAAAATTTTCATTTTTAAATTGAATAGTCTTAAATATTAAGTGAATAGTCTTGAGTATCGTGAATAGTCTTGAGTATCGTGAATAGTAACTCAAACACCAAAAGATAGAAATTCCACAAAAAAACATCTTCACGCTTCGTGAATAGTACTCGTGAATAGTAACTTCGTGAATAGTAACTCATGAATAGTAACTTCGTGAATAACTCATGAATAGTAACCCCGAAGCATGAAAAAGTTCCAAATTTGATAAAAAGTACCAACCATATTTGACGTAATGATATTGAAGAATTAATATCATTTGAGAAAAAATAACATCCACTTACCTCGAAAAGAATCGATTACTTGGAAGGAAGGTCGGAAGTGATCTTTGAATGAACTTATCTTGAGCAACAACTCTCAAAGTATCTAAATACTCACAAAATCGCTCGATAATATAGAGAGAGAAAGAAAACTTTGTTTACGGTGTGATTTTCAATTCTAACTTAGCCCTCTATTTATAGGAAAATGTTAGCCGTAGAAGCGAGACTTGACTGCTTTACGATGGCTTTACACCTTACTATTGCCACCCACCACATTTGAAATAAAATTCAGCACATTTTTCACCAACCACAAGTGGGGCCCACTCAATTCTAAAATTTTCCACCAAAATCAATTATAAACCTAATTTAGAATCAGACACCTCTTAAAATTCACAACAAATCATTAGTGCATTTTAACGGTTCAAAATTTGTGGACATATACTCGAACTTATGTATGTATAACATACCCAAAAATTACCACAATCCAGCGGTCGGATTAAAAATTATAACCCCATGATATATCTGAAAACCCACGATTTGATTTTAATACCTCGATCAGATAAAATCTTGATAAAACACCTCAACATTAATTCCTTCATTAATAACCACATAAATAAATCCATCATTTATATTCACATAAAATAAATATTTCTTTATCATATGAATCAATAATTAATTATTCACAAATAATATTACGAGAATCACATTTATAATGACGGTAGTTCCCGGAAAGAGGGGCTTTCGATAAGGATCTCTCACTTCTTGGCGCGCATTAGGTGACCAAACCTCTCCTTAGGCGAACTTTCTAGACATTGCCAATAATGTTATCTAATAATATTATTCAAATAATATGAATTATTGATCGATAATGGGAAATCTTGTGCGGTGACAATTATTGAACAACGATAATATAAAATATCAATATGACAATTATTGAATCGATAAAATAAAATATTGAGCGATAACTCTTGTGAAAATTATTGAGTAGTGCCATCTTACGTGCGAATCAATAATTCAACAATCTTTATGCTTGTCTGGTGTCTTCTTTGTGCGACCACGCAGCGTATTCTTGTATTTTAACCATAGGTATTCAACGATCTTAACTTGTGTAACAACTTCTGTAGTTATTTATAACCACCCAAACTTTGTCGTTTTCTCATCCAATAAACTTTCCGTTATGGGGCCCACACATTTTGCTGCTTGTCGTAATGAATATTCCCAAGCGATCGAATATTCCACGACCAAACGAATATTCCCAAACAAAATGAATATTTTATAACCACTTGCTTTTAACCCTTAACTATTCAACCCTTACTATTTCAAAAATAATAAATAAAGGAAATTGCTTATTTTTAAAAAAATTTTGGGGTCTTATCCAATATAAGCGATTGGATCTTCTAATTTCCATCAATATCAAAGTCTAATTTCTATTTCAAAATAATAAATAAAGGAAATTCCTTTTTATTTATAAAAACCCGTGATCCACAATTATAGCATACCTTGAACTGTTGTGGGCGGTTTGGGTGATATATCCTCTTTCCGCATTTATAGCATATAATGGGTGATCGTTCTCCTCCCTTAGAACCCGATTCTTTGTTAAACGCTTTGTCGTCTTCACACCTGCATTCGTTGTTAAATCTCCTCTTTTAAAATCTCCTTCGACTCGTTTCTTCTATTTTCATGGCCATGATTACCACCGGAGTGGTTACCATTTTTGTCCGTCTGTTTCTTTCTCCATTTGGTTATCATTATTCTATTGACTGCTATCTACGATGCGATCCACGGTTATGGTCCCTCGGTTGAACATACTCGTTATCTCGCTTCTAACAATTGAGCCACATTAACAACATCTGAATAGAGAAAATTTATGAGAAATGAGATATTGTCGTGTATCTTAGGGTTTCAAACCTCTCGAAACATCCGCGTCATCGTTCCTCATTCTCCACCAAATGAGGTGCAAACACGGATAACTCTATGACTTTGCCTCGTCTTTGAGACACCATCGTGTTGTTTTGTTCTAATATGATGAACTCCACTTCCTTCGTATAGCCGAACACTTTCGGGAAAGTATTTGTCATTAAATAGTTTACAAAACGTCCCCAGACATGTTTGAGTGCTTGGTGGATGGAGTGCGCTTCATGCAGACTCCCACCAGTGATACCTGCGCGCCAAGAACATAAAGGTGGCGAATGAAACCTTCTGTTCCTCCGTGCATCCCAGACATCGAATATCTTGGTAATTTGCTTGACCCATGTTTCCGCCATGATCGGATCGGCTTTCCCTTAAATTACGGTGGTCCCACTCTTTGAAGCTTGCTTGCATGTGACAACCCGTGAATTCTATCATTTCCTCTATATTTTGTACACGAGTCTCTCCTCGTGCGATTTTGCATGAGCGCAAAAAGCTTCTAAACATCCCTCGTTCATCATCTGCTCACCGGTGGTGTTGTTCACGGGAGGAACATTGCCCGACTGTTGCGTTCTCCTAGTTGGTGAAATCAGAGCGTCTCCACGTCTCATTTCCATTGTTAATATTCTCGATCGACATTCTCAAATCTTCGTCATAAAAAAGGGTTAATTAAGGAAATCAATATATCACATAATATCCTAATATCTTGACCAACTAACAAATAAGCTTAGGTAGGACACCTTTAGCGAAGGATTTACGTCTCTCCCCTCCTAATTCTATTCCCGATCTCATGGAGATCATCGTATCCTAAACTACGATACCAACTATGGCGCCCAAAAATAGGTATACATCACCCATTCTCGAGTTGTCGATACATGATGTGAAAACAAGTACAACTTTATTATTACAACAATAAAAGCGTGAGTTTGTATACAAATATTATCTTCTAGACAATATCTATACTCGGATAAATCCTCATCACATTTATTGATACATTATTTTACAAAAATGGTGAGGACTACTAAACAACTCTCTCTAGAACTTTCATTCCATACCCAGAGCTAAATACTTTTATATTCTCGCCTCTGAGAAAAAAAATAGAACAAAAAAAAAAGGGTGAGCTCAACTAGCCCGATAAAGAATATTATGACTAAGATAATATACAACAAATTATCGTTAGTCTTCACGAGGAAAAATCTAATAGAATACTGATAGACAACAAATTTTAAATCAATATTCGCAATGGTGAAATAATAATTCATTAGAAGAGTTAAGTAGAGAATGCAAACTACTATCTTCTATGTATGAATTTAAAAGTTCATCGTCTATCTTTTATCCTGTAACATCAATCAATATATATCTGGAATCAAATATTCATCTTTGCACTACGGGCGAAAGATATTCATCGATTAATCATATTCATCTAAACACTGTTCATCTTTTGACTACGGGCCAAAGATATTCTTGAAAAATCATTCATCTTTTGCACTACGGGCCAAAGATATTCAATAATATCATCATTTAAGGCGAGGATGATGAAAAATATTTTTAAAAGCGAATCCGGTGAAACAAAATGACAGGATTAAGGATTAAGGATTCGTACTTTGTTATATCCATGTCCAAAATACCTCAAAAATAATTATAGTGGTGTAAAATTCAAGAATGATCAAAACATGGATACAATCAAAGCTAGTATCCGAATAGATATTTTGGACGAAAAGAAAAATTTTCATTTTTAGATGAATAGTCTTAGTGATTCGTGAATAATCTCAGATATCGTGAATAGTCTTAGTATCGTGAATAAGTAACTCAGACACCAAAAATCCAAATTTGATAAAAAACTTGGATCAATATTTCAACATAATGATATTGAAGAAATAATATCATTCTGAAAAAAATAATATCCACTTACCTCGAAAAGGCAGTGCTTTCAGTTGAAACAGGATATATATGTTATGACTTGAACTTGCATCATATAGCAATACTCAAAGTATACTCAAAATACTCACAAGAATAAACTCGATAATATAGAGAGAAAACTTGAGTTTACGGTTTGATTTTAATTCTAACCTAAGCACCTATTTATAGGAAATTGCTTAGAACACCAAGCGAAAAATTTAATATAATAATATTATATATATTACAAATTCTCTCGCATACTTAGCATCTGAAATCAGCAATCCTAACACATGTTAAATGAGTCCCAACAATGTAAAAAACGTTTTTGTAATTAAAAATATTTTAAACTTCAAAATTAATTATTTGAACTTGAACTTCAATAATTCATAATAAATAGCCCTTTTATCGGAAAATTCGAATCTCACAAATTTTTATAGGAAATTCAATTCTCTACAACTTTGGAAGAAAGTTTTCCAAATTCCAAACAAAATTTGGCCAAAAATCCATAAGCGAGGCGATTTTTACAAATTATAATCAAATTTCGATTCGATAAATGGGGTCCACAGAGCATGTTTAACATGTTTTAAACATTTATTGCAACAAAAATACTCTTCCTCCTCGTATACTCATATATCCCACATTCGTTATAAAATATCACCATTATTATATTATTAAAATATAATAATACATTTAAATAAATTATCTTATCGAAAAAAGATAAAATTTCAATTTTCAACAATTGTCACATTAAAATTTTTCTCCATCTATATCCACATAAAATCAATATTTTCCTCATCATATGAATTAATAATTAATTATTCACAAATAATATTACGAATCACAATATTGACAACCAGGCGGTTCAGGGAAAGAGGGGCTTTCGATAAGAATTTCTCCTTACTTGGCGCCATGCGATTAGGTGACCAAACCTCTCCTTAGATGTAACTTTCTAGACATTGCCAATAATGTTATCTAATAATATTATTTAGATAATATGAATTATTGCATCGATAATGAAAAATCTTGTGTAATGACAATTATTGAAACAATGATATATAAAATATCAATATGACAATTATTAAATCAATAAAATCTTTGTCAAATAATTCTGTAACCATTATTAAGTAGTGCCTTCTTACGTAAGAATCAATAATTGGTGCAATACCGGTGATGCTTCTTGTGTTTTAACCAATAGAGTATTTTAACGATATTAATCTTGGTAACAACTTCTGTAGTTATTTTTAAACCACTTATATTTGTGCGTTTTCTTCATCCAATCGCTTTTTCAGTTATGGGGCCCACAAAATCTTCTGGCGTCAGTAAATGCGAATATTCTCCGGCAATGAAGATATTCCACGACCAAACGAATATTCCCCGACAACAATGAATATTTTATAACCACTTGCTTATTTTGAAATATTTGCGTATTTTACTCATAACTATTCACATTAATCAAATCAACCCTTACTATTTCAAAATAATAATTAGAGAAAATTAAATTTCATTAATAATAAGTTGGGGTCTTACAAACCCAAACGAGGTGATCACGGGTAAGTTATTTATAAATTCTTGCGAAGTTTATACCTTACTAGATACTGGTGCTACCCATTCATTTATCTCTCCTGCTTGTGCTCAACGTTTAAACTTGACTCCGGAGAAATTAGACTTTGATTTATCTGTGGAGACTCGTAGGAAAACTTTCATCACATCCAATTTGTTTATAAATCTTGTTTGATTCAAGTTGGCACCATCACCTTACTGTTGACCTTATCTCTTTAAAGATACTTGCTTTTGATGTGATTTTAGGGATTGATTGGTTAACTACTCATCATGCCAAAATTGATTATTTTAAATAAGGTTGTTAGTTTACATATTCTAACCAACTGTTGTATGCAATTCAAGCAACTAAACCTTTAAAATCAATCAACTTTGTCATATCTAATCATAAAAGCTATTCGTTTATTAAAAAGCGGATGTCGAAGCTTTCTTAGCCCATGTTATGGATTTGAATAAACACACGTCAAATTTGAATAATATTAGGTTGTTATTGACTTTTCGGCGTATTTCTGAAGAACTTCAAGGTCTACCCCGGCGTGAAGTTGAATTCTTTATTGATCTTGAACTTTGTACAAAGCCTATTTCTAAAACCCCATATCGAATGGCTCCTATTGAACTTGAGGAGTTAAAGGTCCAACTACAAGAGCCGCTTGGACATCGGTTTCATTCGTCCTTGTACATCTCATTAGAGTGCTCTGTTTTATTCGTAAAGAAGAAAAAGACTCGGTAGTATCGCGACTTTGTATTGACTATCAAAAATTGAACCATGTCACCATCAAGAATAGGTATCCTCTACCTCGTATTGATGACCTGTTTGACCAGTTGCAAGGAGCATAATTCTTTTCAAAGATCGATCTTTGTTCTGGATATCATCAGCTGAAGATTAGAACTGAGGATATTCCAAAGACTGCCTTCAGAACTCGGTACTTGCATTATGAATTCTTAGTCATGTCTTTCGGATTGATTAATTCTCCTGCAGCTTTCATGGATATGATGAACCGAGTATTCAAGGAATATTTGGATCAATTCGTTGTTGTCTTTATTGATGACATCCTCATATATTCCAAAAGTCGTGAAGATCATGAGCACCATTTGAAGCTGGTACTCCAAAGGCTTCGTGAAAATGAACTATATGCCAAGTTGAAGAAATGGGAGTTCTGGCTTGAGGAAGTAGCATTCCTTGGGCACGTGGTGTCAAAACATGGAGTATCTGTGGACCCGGCGAAGATTGAAGCAATACAAAGTTGGGAACAATTGAAGTCGGTGGTTCAAGTCACGTAACTTCTGGGCTTAAATTTGGTTATTATCGGAGATTCGTGGAAGGATTTTCTCGAATCACTACTCCATTAACTCGGTGACTCGAGAAGATATAAAATTAAATATGGAGCGAGGAATGCGAGAAGAGTTTCCAAGAGCTCAAGAGGAGACTCATTTTAAGGCACTGTTCTTACAATACCATTTGGTGCGGATGGATTTGTTATCTATAACGATGCTTGAGGCAAAGGGTTAGGATGTATTCTCATGCAACGCGTGGGAAAGTCATAGCCTATGCCTCATGACAACTTAAAGAATATGAGAGGAATTAACCTACTCATGATCTAGAGTTGGCGTGATCGTTTTCGCTAAAGATATGGAGGCACTATCTATATGGGGAGAAAGTGGAGATATATTCAGACCATAAAAGCCTCAAATATTTTTTCACTCAAAAAGAACTCAACATGCGGCAGCGACGTTGGCTCGAGCTATTGAAAGACTACGACCACACTATTCAATACCATCTTGGAAAAGCGAACGTGGTAGGTATTTATTGAGTAGAAAAGATCATCTGCTGGAATGAGTGCGATGTTGTTAACACAAAGGCCCATTTGGTGTGATTTACAAAAGATAAAGATAGAATTCAAGACTTCGGGGACCCATGCAATGATGACAAGCATACGTGTAGAACCAACTTTAATCGAAAAAGTTAAAGTTGCTCAAGCCGCCGTCCCGGAGCTGATGATTATGATGAAGAAAGTACAAGAAGGTGCTATTCCAGAAGCAAGAATCGATGAAGAAGGAATACTTCGAGTCCACTCTAGACTTTGTGTTCTTAACGATTCTGATTTGAAATACAAGATCATGATGGAGGCACACAATACACCGTTTGTAATTCATCCTGGAAGTACTAAAATGTATCGTGATCTTCGACATACATTTTGGTTGAATAATATGAAGAGAGAGATTGCAAAGTTTATCTCGACGTGTTTAACTTGCCAACGTGTAAAGGCGGAGCATCAAGTGCCAAAGGGTCCATTGCAACCACTTGAGATTTCGAAATGGAAGTGGAACACATTACCATGGATTTTGTTACGGGTCTTCCTGCGGTTTCTCAAGGCATAAATGTTATTTGGATTATTGTTGATAGATTAACCAAGTCTGCTCATTTTTTGCCGATACGGGAGACTTATTCCCTTGAACGTCTTGCTAGTATATATGTAAATGAGATTGTAAGGTTGCATAGCATGCCAGTATCCATAGTTTTGGATTGTGACCCAAGATTCACTTTAAGATTTTGGGTTAGCTTGCAAAAAGCTATGGGCGCAGTTCTGATTCGATTCGGCATACCATCCTCAAACGGACGGACAATCAGAGAGGACTATTCAAACTCTTAAAGATTTATTAAGACTCTGTGTCTTAGACTTCAAAGAAAGTTGGGATAAGTATTTACCATTGGTGGAATTCTCCTACAACAACAGTTATCAGACAAGTATAGGTGTGGCTCCATTTGAAGCATTATATGGACGAAAGTGTCGCTCTCCAATATGTTGGGATGAGGTGGGTGAAACAACATTGTTGGGACCTGAGTTGGTACGTATGACTACAGAAAAGATCCAAATGATTCGACAACGATATAAAGCAGCGCGAGGATCGACAAAAGAGTTATGCGAGATCTTCATCGAAAAGACGTGGAATTTAGTATTGGGGATCACGTATTGTTGCGTGTAGCTCCATGGAAGGGAGTTACAAGATTTGGGAAATGAGAAAAGCTCAATCCCTGATTTATTGGTCCATTTCAGATTCTTGACCGACTCGCGTTACCTCCAAGTATGTCTCGTGTTCATAATGTTTTTCACATATCTGTGCTTCGTAAATATGTGAAAGACTCGAACCACGTTATTGAGTTAGAACCGGACGAGATAGCCGAAAACTTAACGTATGAGGAAGTACCTATCAAGATCTTGGATAGAAAGGAGCATGTCCTACGCACGAAGGTCATACCACAAGTTAAAGTTTTGTGGAGGAACCATGCTATAGAGGAAATTACCTGGGAGTTGAAAATGAAAATGAAAGCGAGGTATCCTCACCTTTTCGAAACACCGGGTACGTACGTCAATTTCGAGGACGAAATTTCATAAGGAGGGGATGTTGTAAGACCCCAACTTATTATTAATGAAATTAAATTTTCTCTATTTATTATTTTGAAATAGTAAGGGTTGATTTGATTAATGTGGATAGTTATGGGTAAAATACGCAAATATTTTAAATAAGCAAGTGGTTATAAAATATTCGTTTGGTCATAGAATATTCTTCTTTGTCGGGAATATTAAATGCGACAGTATGACCTTGTGTGGAGCCCCATAATGGAAAGCGATTGGATGAAGAAAATGATAAATATAAGTTGTTTAAAAATAACAGGCGTAGTTATTCTGAATTAATCTGTTAAAATACTCGGTGGTTAAAACACAATAGCACACGGTATTGCACCAATTATTGATTCTTACGTAAGAAGGTGTTGGGTAAAATCTAATTACGCGCAACACGCAAGTATACATAGTCAACAAGTAATAAAGTGATAAGTTGAGTATCGTTCCCACGAGAGACAAATAAAGAGAACTCGAAGCTTACAACTATCAATTTTAACTAATTGAATTTTATTAAACTAACTTGAATAAAAGAAGAAAATCTTAACAACTAATACTCTAACTATCACTAATAACCCACACAGATAGAACTCAATTTTCAAACAATACTTAGATAATTAGGCTCATGATTTCACTCTAAGCTTTACTCGATTAATTCACTTTTACCCTAGTTCAATTCATATTCCGGTTTATTAATCAAGAACATAATTGTAGCATTAACCACCTCTCGATTGCACTAATACCAAATTAACTTCATATCCACAATTAAGGCGAAATTAAGCCAAACACTCCAATCAATTAACTCACAATATCTCTATGCAAATTAAATCAAAAGAAGTTTAAGATTAAGTTCTCTAACGATTACATGCGATGTTAAACATATCTCTACCTTAACATTCATCACAATTCTTTATTCACAAAATTCATGAACATATCTTTATATCAATTAAGTCTAGATTTAAACATCTTCTCTCAAATCCATTCAAATCCACAAAGAATTGTTGATCGAAATTCACAAATTCAAGCTCAAATCAATATAGATAAACTGTTGAATATTTTATTAAAGCGAAATTAAAGCTAATAAACCATTGTTCCACTCAAAGATCCATCAATTGCCTAAAAAGATAATTAATTCATCATAAATAAATTAACTACTGAATAAATAAAAGGAGACATGTAAGACCCCAAATAATTAATAAATGAAATTTATTTTCCTCTATTATTTCTTTTAATTAGTAAGGGTTGATTTGATTAATGTGGTTAGTTATGGGTAAAATCTTGAAAATATTTTAAATAAGCGGTGGTTATAAAATATTTATTTTTGTCGGAGAATATTAGTTTGGTAGTGGAATATTCTTCTTTGTCGGAGAATATTTGTATGCGGCGGCATGCTTGTGACCTTGTGTGGGCCCATAACGAAAAGCGATTGGATGAAGAAAACGACAAATATAAGTTGTTTAAAAATAACGGCGTAGTTATTCACAGTTAACACTTGTTGGAATACCCGTTGGTTAAAACACGATGTCTGGCGTTGTTGCGCGATGCACACGGTATTACACCCATTATTGAAGGCACTACTCAATAATGGTTACTGATGAATCTTGTTCGATATTTTATTTTATTGATTCAATAATTGTTGCGTTGATATTTTATATTCTTTTGTTGTTTGATAATTATCATTACACAATATTTTCCATTATCGAGACAATAATTCATATTATCTGAATAATATTATTAGATAACATTATTGACAATGTCTAGAAAGTTACATCTGAGGAGAGGTTTGATCATCTAATTACGCCGCCCGGTAAGGAGAGATCCTTATTGGAAAGCCCCTCATCACAGGAGCTAGCACGGTTGTCGATAATGTGATTCTATAATATTATTTATGAATAATTAATTATTGATTTATATGATGAGGAAAATATTGATTTTATGAGGATATAGATGGAGAAAATTTTTAATGTGATAATTGTTGAAAATTAATATTTTATCTTTTACGATAAAATAATTCATTTAAATATATTATTTTAATAATATATTAACGATGATATTTTACAATGAATGTGGGATATATGAGTATATGAGGAGGAAGAGTATTTTTGTGGCATTAAATGTTTAACACATGTTTTGTGTGTTGGTGGACACAATTATTGGATAGAAATTTGATTATAACACCGTAAAATCGTCCGTTTGTGAATTTCGATCAATTTACATTTGGAATTTGAAAAACTTTCTTACGCAAAGTTGTAGAGAATTGAATTTTCTATAAAAATAAGTGAGATTCGAATTTTACGATAAAAGGGCTATTTATTATGAATTATTGAAGTTTGAAGTTCCGAAATAATTAATTTTTGGGAGTTTTAGTTAATTATTTTGAGAAAAACGTTTTTTGCAACTAATTGGCCTCACATGTGATTCAAATGGGCTGAGATCAGTTGTCTAAGGTGGGCTAAGGAAATTGTGAAAAATATATTAATATTATATTCAATTTTCTATTTTGGTGTTCTAAGCATTTTCCTATAAATAGGGTGCTTAGGTTAGAATTAAAAATCACACCGAAACCGAAGTTTCTCTCTATTTCTCTCGATATATTGGCGTATTCTTGTGAGTATACTTTGAGTGTTGTTATACGGTGCAGTTCCTTGACCACAATATCCGGTTTTTCGATCGGAAATGCTACCGCTTTGTGAGTAAGGGATATTATTATTAAAATGATATTATTTCTTTCAATATCATTATCTTAGAACTATTGATCTGGACTTTTAATCAAATTTAGAACTTTTTGTCTTTGGAGTTCTTATTCACGTATACGGCCTTATTCACATATCACGACACTTATTCATGAATACGACCTTATTTCACGTAAAATAAAATTTTTCCTTTTAAGTCAAAAATATCTATTGTGGATACTAGCTTTGATTGTATCCATGTTTTGATCATTCTTGAATTTTACACCACTATGATTATTTATGAGGTATTTTTGGACATGAAATAGGTTGAAATCTGAATCCTTAATACTTGTTCTTTTGTTTCACCGGATTTATTTTCTTTAAAATATTTTTCATCATCCTCGGTCCTAAATGATGATATTCTTGAATATCTTTGGCCTATAAGGTGCAAAGATGAATGATTTCTTGATGAATATCTTTGGGTAGTAGTGCAAAGATGAACAGTGTTTAGATGAACATGAATAGAATGATGAATATCTTTTCTTAGGTAGTGAAAATATGAATATTTGATTCAAGATGAATATTGATTGATGTTACGAGGATAAAATAATGATGATGGATATTAAATTCATAGATATTAGTAGATTTCATCCTCTACGTAACTCTTACATGAATTAATATTTTCATTGCGAATATTGCTCTAAAACTTGTTGTTTAATGTATTCTCTCGATTTTTTCCTGTTGAAGACTAACGATAATTTGTTGTATATTATCTTAGTTATAATATTCTTTACTTTGGGCTAGTTGAGCTCACCCTTTTCCTTTTTGTTCCATTTTTTCTTCTCGAGGGCGAGAATGTTGTGAGTACTTAGTCGGGGTATGGAATGAAGGTTCTAGAGAGAGTTGTTTAGTAGTCCTCACCATTTTTGTAAAATAATGTATCAATAAATGTGATGAGGATTTATTTGGGTATAGATATTATCAGAAGATAATATTTGTATTCAAACTCACAGTTTTATTGTTGTAATAATAAAGTTGTAGTTATTTACATACCATGTATTGAAACTTCGAATGGGTGATGTATACCTATTTTGGGGGCGTCACGATTGGTATCGAGCTTAGGATATGATCTCATGGCGGAGATCGGGGAATAGAACTAGGAGGGAGAGACGAGTAAATCCTTCTCTAGTGTGTCCTACTAAGCTTATTTGTTAGTTGGTCGATATATAGGGATATTATGTGATATATTGATTTTCTTAATTAACCCTTGTTTTATGATGATATTTGAGAATGTCGTTTGAGAATATTAACAATGGAAATGAGGAGCCGAGTGGACGCCGGTACTCACCAACGAGGAGAGAAACGTCTGTGCTAAGGTAGCAATGTTCCTCCCGTGAACAACATCAACGAGCGGATGATGAACGAGGTGATGTTTAGAAGCTTTTTTGTTCATGCAAAATCGAGACGAGGCGACTTCGTGTTCAAAATCTGAAGGAAATGATAGCAATTCACGGGTTGTCACAATGAAGATTCAAAGAGTAGGGACCGCGAATTTAAGGGAAAGCGGATCGGATCATGCCGGAAACATGGGTCAAGCAAATTACCAAGATATTCGATGTCTTGGGATGCACGGAGAAACGAAGGTTCCATTCGCCACCTTTATGTTAAAGTGGCGAAGCAGACTCTTGGTGGGAGTCGTGAAATGGACCCACTGCCGCGACTTAACATGTCTTGGGAAACGTTTCAAAAATTTTCAACGAAAAATACTTTCCCGAAAGTGTTAAATCATATATGAAGGAAGTGGAGTTTATTTGATCAAGAAAGCGAATAATAACATGGCGGTGTCCCAAAGACGAAGTTCGCGAGTTATCGAGTTGCACCTCATTTGGTGGAGAATTAAGAACGTATATGTAGCGGATGTTTCTTAGAGGTTTGAAACCCGACATACGTCGATGTATCTCATTTCTCATAAATTTTTTCTATATTCGGATGTTGTAAATGAGGCTCAATTATTAGAGCGAGATAACGAGTACTGTCAACCGAGGGACCACACCCGGATCATCTGGGGATAGCGATCAACAAAAACAACGATGACCGTGAGGAGAAAGAAAAAAACGAACAAAAATGGTAACCACTCGGTGGTAATCATGTCCATGAAAATAAAAAAGCGAGTCGTGAGGAGATTTTAAAAGAGGAGATTTAACAACGACCATGTGAAGACGACACTTCCGAGAAGAATGGTTCTAAGGAGGAAAACGACCACCACCGGTCATATATCTATAAAATGCGGGAAAGAGGGACATATCGAGCCAAACCGCCCTGAACAGTTCAAGGTATGCTTATAATTATGGAAAGGAAGGACATATCACTCGAGATTATGCAGTGGCGAAACCTAGTTCAATGAGGAATGGTGACTCAAAAGATCATCCCGAAAAAAGTCAAAGTCAGCGGTTCTGAAAAGAAGCGTTTGTTGTGGCTAATCGTCAAAATGCGAGGAACCCAAACGAGGTGATCACGGGTAAGTATTTATAAATTCTTGCGAAGTTTATACCTTACTTGATCTGGTGCTACCCATTCATTTATCTCTCCCGCTTGTGCTCAACGTTTAAACTTGACTCAGGAGAATTAGAATTTAACCTATCTGTGGAAACTTCGTTAGGAGAAACTTTCATCACATCCATTTGTTTATAAATCTTGTTTGATTCAAGTTGGCACCATCACCTTACACATTGACCTTATCTCTTTAAAGATACTTGCTTTTGATGTGATTTTAGGGATTGATTGGTTAACTACTCATCATGCCAAAATTGATTATTTTAAGTAAAGTTGTTAGTTTTCATATTCTAACCAACCCGACTGTTGTTATGCGAATTCAAACAACTAAACCATTAAAATCAATCAACGCTGTCATATCTAATCATAAAGCTATTCGTTTATTGAAAAGCGGATGTCAAGTTTTCTTAGCCCATGTTATGGATTTGAATAAAGACACGTCAAATTTGAATAATATTCACATCGTTATTGACTTTTCGGCGTATTTCTGAAGAACTTCCGATTCTACCCCGAGCGTGAAGTTGAATTCTTTATTGATCTTGAACACAGTACAAAGCCCATTTCTAAAACCCCATATCGAATGGCTCCTATTGAACTTCGGAGTTAAAGGTCCAACTACGAGGAATTGTTGGACATCGGTTTCATTCCCTAGTACATCTCCTTGGGGTGCTCTGTTTTATTAAGTAAAGAAGAAAGAGCGGGGAGTATCGACTTTATATTGACTATCGAATTGAACCATGTCACCATCAAGAATAGGTATCCTCACCTCGTATTGATGACTTATTTGACCCGATTCTAAGAGGCACAATTCTTTTTAAAAATCGATCTTCATTACGGATATAATCAATGAAGATTAGGCGAGGATATTCAAAGACGCCTTGAAACTCGGTATGGGCATTATGAATTCTTAGTCATGTCTTTTGGATGACTAATGCTCCCTGCGACTTTCATGGATATGATGAACTTAGTATTCAAGGAATATTTGGATCGATTCGTTGTTGTCTTTATTGATGACATCCTCATATATTCCAAAAAGTCGTGAAGATCATGAGCACCATTTGAAGCTTTGGTACTCGAAGGCTTCGTGAAAATAAACTATATGCCAAATTGAAGAAATGCGAGTTACGGCTTGAGAAGTAACATTCCTTGGGCACGTGGTGTCGAAACATGGAGTATCTGTTGATCCGTGAAGATTGAAGCAATCTGAAGTTAGGGAACAACAAAGTCGGTGGTGAAGTATGTAGCTTTTTGGGCTTAGTGGTTATTATCGGAGATTCGTGGAAGGGGTTTCTCGAATCGCTACTCCATTAACCCACTAACTCGGAAGGATACAAAATTAGTTTATAGCGAAGAATCGAGAAGAATTTCCAAGAGCTTAAGAGAGACTCATTTCGCAGCACTGTTACAACAATACCATCCGAATGCGGATGGATTTGTTATCTCACGATGATGCTTGAGCAAAGGGTTAGGATGTGTTCTCATACAACGTGGGAAACTCATAGCTTTATGCCTCACGACAACTCAAAGAGTATGAGAGGAATTATCCTACTCATGATCTAGAGTTAGCGGCCCGATCGTTTTCGCGCTTAAAGATCCGGAGGCACTATCTATATGGGAGAAAGTGGAGATATATTGAGGACCATAAAAGCCTCAAATATTTCTTCACGCATAAAAGGAACTCAACATGCGGCAACGCGTTGGCTCGAGTTGTTGAAAGATTACGACCAAACTATTGATACCATCCTGGAAAAGCAAGCGTGGTAGTGCGCGTTGAGTAGAAGATCATATGCAAGAGCGAGTGCGATGATGTCAAGTATCTGCGTAGAGCCAACTTTAATAGAAAAGTTAAGGTTGCTCGAAACTCTGGCCGGAGGTGATGCGTATGAAGAAGAAAGTACAAGAAGGTGTTATTAGGGCGAGAATCGATGAAGAAGGAATACTTGAGTCCACTCGGACTCTGTGTTCCTAACGACTACGATTTGAAGTACAAGATTATGATGGAGGCACACAATACACCATTTGCAATCCATCTTGGAAGTACTAAAATGTATCGTGATCTTCGACATACATTTTGGTGGAACAATATGAAGAGAGAGATTGCAAAGTTTATCTCGATGTGTTTAACTTGTCAATGTGTAAAGGCGGAGCATCTAGTACCTAAGGATCCGTTGCAACCACTTGAGATTCCGAAATGGAAGTGGTAACACATTACCATGGATTTCGTTACGGGTCTTCCTATGGCTTCTCAAGGCATCAATGCTATTTGGGTTATTGTTGATAGATTAACCAAGTCTGCTTTCATTTCTTGCCGAATCACGGAGACTTATTCCTTGAGCGTCCCGCTTTCGTATATGTCGTAGATGAGATTGTGAGATTGCATGGCATGCCAGTATCCATAGTTTCAGATCGTGACCCAAGATTCACTTCAAGATTTTGGGTTAGCTTGCAAAAACCTATGGGCACGGATTTACGATTCAGTTCGGCATACCATCCTCAAACGGACGGACAATCTGAGAGGACTATTCAAACTCTTGAAGATTTATTAAGACTCTATGTCCTAGACTTCAAGGGCAATTGGGATAAGTATTTACCATTTGTGGAATTCTCCTACAACAACAGTTATCAAGCAAATATAGGTGTGGCTCCATTTGAAGCATTATATGAACGAAAGTGTCGCTCTCCAATATGTTGGGATGAGGTGGGTGAAGCAAAATTGTTGGGACCCGAGTTAGTACGTATGACTACCGAAAAGATCCAAATGATTCGACAACGTATACAAACGTCACAAGATCGACAAAAGAGTTATGCGAATCTTCATCGAAAGGACATGGAATTTAGTATAGGGGATCATGTCTTTGTTGCGAGTTGCTTCCATGGAAGGGAGTTACAAGATTCGGGAAGAGAGGAAAGCTCAATCCACGATTTATTGGTCCATTTCAAATTCTTGACCGAGTAGGTAATGTAGCCTATAGACTCGCGTTACCTCACGAGTATGTCTCGTGTTCATAATGTGTTTCACATATCATACTTAAATAAATATGTGAAAGACCCGAACCTCGTTATTGAGTTAGAACCAGACGAGATAGTAGAAGACTTAACGTGTGAGGAGGTACTGTCAAGATCTTGGATAGGAAGGAGCATGTCCCTACGTCTGAAAGGTCATACCACAAGTTAAAGTTTTGTGGAGGAATCATGCTATAAAGGAAATGACACGGGAATTAGAAAGCGGAAATGAAAGCGAGGTATCCTCATCTTTTGAAACACACAGTCGTCACGTCGATTTCGAGGATGAAATTTCATAAGAAGGGAGGTTGTAAGACCCCAAATAATTAATAAATGAAATTTATTTTCCTCTATTATTTCTTTTAATTAGTAAGGGTTGATTTGATTAATGTGGTTAGTTATGGGTAAAATCATAAATATTTTAAATAAGCGGTGGTTATAAAATATTTATTTTTGTCAGGAATATTCGTTTGATGGTCGTGGAATATTCTTACTTTGTCAGAAATATTAGTATGACAGTACCTGACCTTGTGTGGGCCCCATAACGAAAGCGATTGGATGAAAGAAAGCGACAAATATAAGTTATTTAAAAATAATGGCGTAGTTATTCTGAGATTAACATTGTTGGAATACCCGTTGGTTAAAACACGATGTCTACGTTGTTGCTTGTGATAAATTTACGGTATTGCACCAATTATTGAAGGCACTTTACTCAATAATGGTTACGATAATTCTTGTCGATTATTTTATTTTATTGATTCAATAATTCTTTGCGTTGATATTTTATATTGTTGTTGTTTGATAATTGTCATTACACAATATTTTTTCATTATCAGAACAATAATTCATATTATCTGAATAATATTATTAGATAACATTATTGACAATGTCTAGAAAGTTACATCTAAGGAGAGGTTTGGTCATCTAATTGCGGCGCCGATGAGGAGAGATCCTTATTGGAAGCCCCTCTATCTTGGGAGCTGCTGGTTGTCGATAATGTGATTCTATAATATTATTTATGAATAATTAATTATTGATTTATATGATGAGGAAAATATTGATTTTATGAGGATATAAATGGAGAAAATTTTAATGTGACAATTGTTGAAAATTAATATTTTATCTTTTACGATAAAATAATTTATTTAAATATATTATTTTAATAATATATTAACGATGATATTTTTACAATGAATGTGGGATATATGAGTATATGAGGAGGAAGAGTATTTTTGTGGCATTAAATGTTTAACACATGTTTTGTGTGTTGGTGGACACAATTATTATTAGAAAATTTGATTATAGCACGTAAAATCGTCTGTTTGTGAATTTGGTCAATTTACATTTGGAATTTGAAAAAACTTTCTTACGCAAAGTTGTAGAAATTGAATTTCCTATAAAAATAGGCGAGATTCAATTTTTCGATAAAAGGGCTATTTATTATGAATTATTGAAGTTCCAAAGTTAAAATAATTAATTTTGGGAGTTTTAGTTAATTATTTTGAGAAAACGTTTTTTGCAACTAAGTTGGCCTCACATGTGATTCAAATGGGCTGAGATCAGTTGTCTAAGATGGGCTAAGGAAAATGTGAAAAATATATTAATATTATATTTAATTTTCTACTTTTGGTGTTACAAGCATTTTCTATAAATAGGGTCTTAGGTTAGAATTGAAAATCACACTAGAAACCTGAAGTTTCTCTCTATTTCTCTCTCGATATATTGGCGTATTCTTGTGAGTATACTTTGAGTGTTGTTATACGGTGTGAAGTTCCTTCACCACAGTATCCGGTTTTTCGGTCGAAATCACGCGTCTTTTTGTGAGGTAAGGGATATTATTATTAAAATGATATTATTTCTTTCAATATCATTATGCCGAACTATTGATCTGGACTTTTAATAAAATTTGGAACTTTTTGTGCCAGAGTTACTATTCACGTATACGGCACAATTCACGTATACGACACTATTCATGAATACGACACTATTCACAGAAAAATAAAATTTTTCTTTTTCGTCCAAAATATCTATTGTGGATAATAGCTTTGATTGTATCCATGTTTTGATCATTCTTGAATTTTACACCACTATGATTATTTATGAGGTATTTTTGGACATGAAATAAATTTAAATCTGAATCCTTAATACTTGTTCTTTTGTTTCAATCGGATTTGTTTTTTTTAAAATATTTTTCATCATCCTCGGTCTAAATGATGATATTCTTGAATATCTTTGGCTGTAGTGCAAAGATGAATGATTTCTTGATGAATATCTTTGGTAGTAGTGCAAAGATGTATAAGTGTTTAGATGAACATATTGGATGATGAATATCTTTGGCGATGGTGCAAAGATGAATATTTGATTCAAGATGAATATTGATTGATGTTACAAGGATAAAATAATGATGATGGACTGTTAAATTCGTAGATATTAGTAGATTTCATCCTCTACGTAACTCTTCTATGAATTAATATTTTTCGCTGCGAATATTGCTCTAAAACTTGTTGTTTAATGTATTCTCTCAGATTTATTTCCCTGTTGAAGACTAACGATAATTTGTTGTATATTATCTTAGTCACAATATTCTTTACTGGGCTAGTTGAGCTCACCCTTTTCTTTTTTGTTCCATTTTTCTTCTCAGGAGGCGAGAATGTAACAAGTACTAGTCGGGGTATGGAATGAAGGTTCTAGAGAGAGTTGTTTAGTAGTCCTCACCAATTTTGTAAAATAATGTATCAATAAATGTGATGAGGATTTATTTGGGTATAGATATTGTCTAGAAGATAATATTTGTATTCAAACTCACAGTTTTACTGTTGTAATAATAAAGTTGTAGTTATTTCTGTACCATGTATTGACAACTCAGAATGGGTGATGTATACCTATTTTGGGGGCGTCACAAGACATCATCCTAATAATCATCTTTGCACTACAAGCCATAGATATTCATCAGTTGGTCGTGTTCATCTAAACACCTGTTCATCTTTGCACTACGGGTCAAAGATATTCATCAGAAATCATTCATCTTTGCACTACAGGCCAAAGATATTCAATAATATCATCATTTAAGACTAAGGATGATGAAAAATATTTTTAAAGAAACGAATCCAAAGAAAACAAAATGACAAGGATTAAGGATTATGGATTCGTACTTTGTTTTATCCATGTCCAAAAATACCTCAAAAATAATCATAGTGATGTAAAATTCAAGAATGATCAAAACATGGATACAATCAAAGCTAGTATCCACAATAGATATTTTAGAAGAAAAGGAAAATTTTCATTTTACATGAATAGTCTTGCATTCGTGAATAATCTCAGTATCGTGAATAATGTCGATATCGTGAATAGTAACTCAGACACCAAAAGTTCTAAATTTGATAAAAACTTCAGATCAATACTTCTGCATAATGATATTGAAGAAAATAATATCATTCATGAAGAAAATAATATCCCTTACCTCGAAAGACAGTACTTCTAGTTGAAACACCGGATATAGGCTATGACTTGAACTTGCACCGTATAGCAATACTCAAAGTATACTCAAAATACTCACAAGAATACGCTCGATAATATAGAGAGAAAACTTCGATTTACGGTGTGATTTTCAATTCTAACCTAAGCACCCTATTTATAGGAAAATGCTTAGAACACCAAAGTAGAAAATTTAATATAATAATAATATATATTTAAAAATTTGTCTACGCACCTAGAACCATCTGAATTCAGCAACTTGCATGTGTTTAATGAGGCTAACCAAACACAAAAATGTTTTTGTTAATTAAAACATTTAAAACTTCCAAAAATAAATTATTTCGGAACTTTGGAACTTCAATAATTCATAATAAATAGCCCTTTTGCCAAAAAAATTCGAATCTCGCGAATTTTTATAGGAAATTAAATTCTCTACAACTTTGCAGAAGAAAGTTTTTCCAAATTCCAAACAGAAATTGACCGAAATCCACAAACGGACAATTTTACAGGCTATAATCAAATTTCGGTCAATAATTGTGTCCACCAACACACAAAATGTGTTAAACATTTAATGCCACAAAAATACTCTTCCTCCTCATATACTCATATATCCCATATTCATTATAAAAATATCACCGTTAATATATTATTAAAATAATATATTTAAATGAATTATTTTATCAGAAAAAGATAAAATATTAATTTTCAACAATTGTCACATTAAAAATTTTCTCCATCTATATCCACATAAAATCAATATTTTCCTCATTATATAAATCAATAATTAATTATTCACAAATAATATTACAGAATCACAAAGATCTTGTGACTGGTAGTTCCTGAAAGAGGGGCTTTCGAATAAGAATTTCTCATTACTAAGCAAGCATGATTAGGTGACCAAACCTCTCCTTAGTATGTAACTTTCTAGACATTGCTAATAATGTTATCTAATAATATTATTCGATAATATGAATTATTGCTTCGATAATAAAAATACTTGTGTAATGACAATTATTGAAACAACAAAGAATATAAAATATCAACGCATCAATTATTAAATCAATAAAATCTTTGAGCAAGAATTCTCGTAACCATTATTGAGTAGTGCCTTCTTACGTAATAATCAATAATTGATGCAATCTGAGTGTCTTCTTGTGTTTTAACCAATTTAGTATTTTAACGATATAATTGATAATAACTACGTGATTATTTTTAAACAACTTATATTTGTCGTTTTCTTCATCCATAAACTTTCCGTTATGGGGCCCACAAAAAGATCTAGCGTCATTGCATGCGAATATTCCCCACGTTAAAGAATATTCCACGACCAAACGAATATTCCCAAACAACAATGAATATTTTATAACCACTTGCTTATTTTAAAATATTTGCGTATTTTACCCATAACTATCCACATTAATCAAATCAACCCTTACTATTTCAAAATAGAGAAAATTAAATTTCATTAATAATAAGTTGGGGTCTTACAGAGTCCAATACTTGCAAATATTCTCCAATTTCCAGATCGTCAAGTCCTTTACCTCCCAATAATGTTGTTACCAATGGATCGTTCTCCGAGCTCTTGTTCATGTCTTCGCCAACTATGTGGTCAATAATATCCATCCTAAAACATTCTTCACCATCCGTCGGGAATTTCATGGCCTTAAACACAATGAATTTAATTTCCTGGTCTTGAACCCTCATAGTCGGTTTCCCTTTTGTACATCGATGAGCGTCCTACCAGTAGCGAAAGGCCTCCCTAGAATGATTGAGATGTTTTTATCTTCCTCATAGTCTAAGATAATGAAGTCTGCAGGGAATATGAATTTGTCCACCTTCACTAGGATGTCTTCCACAATGCCTCTTGGATCTGTTATTGACCTATCTGCCAATTGCAAAGAAATGTTTGTAGGCTTGGGTGCGACACCCCAACTCGTGTGTAGCCGATAAATGACATAAGATTCACACTTGCTCCCAAGTCACACAGACATTTGTTGAACACCGTATTCCCAATTGTGCATGGAATGGTGAAGCTACCTGGGTCTTTCAACTTTGGTGGCAATTTTTGCTGTAACACTGCACTACACTCTTCTGTTAAAGCTACTATCTCATAGTCTCCCAACTTCTTCTTTCTCGATAGAATCCCTTTCATGAATTTGGCATAACTAGGCATATGCTCTAGGGCTTCTGCGAACGGGATATTGATTTGAAGTTTCTTAAAAACTTCCAAAAATTTTGCAAATTGTTTGTCTACTTTCTGCTTTTGAATTCTGTGCTGAAATGGAGGGGGGGGATAGCTAACTGGTTCGCTCACTAGGATGCTCGTTTTCGCAGGTTTATCGGCCCCCTGTTTCGTCTCGATCTCTGCATTTTCTGTATCTGTCTCAACTTCCTTTACACCCGCTATTTTTGTTTCTTGCCCCTCAAGATGTCTTCCACTCCTCAACATAATAGCTTGACATTGCTCGTGATTACCTTTGGGGTTTCTTTCGGTATCACTGGGTAGTGCAATTTATCCTATTTGATTCTCCAAATTTTTTATTGTAGTTTCTTGTGATTTCATGGCTATTTCTTGTGCTTTCATAGCCATTGCTTGATTTTTCATGGCTGCTTCATTGCTGGTTATGTACTTTGTCACTAACTCCTCCAGATCTGATTTTCTTTCTTGGTATTGGGTTGGTTGTTAATGTGTCTGAAATCCTGGGGGATAAGATGGCCTTGGAGCTTGTTGTTGCTGGTTATACTCCACGATAGATTTGGATGGTTTTTATTCCCTTGGTTGTATGTATTCTGATAGGTGTTTTGCAGAATTCTATTGTAGCTACCCACAAATTGCACATAGGCTGGATTAATTGCACATTGGTCCGTAGAATGTTCTCCCGCGCACAACTCACAAATACTTGCCACTTGCTGTATCTGTTATGCTTGTTGCAATTGTACCCCCGCCAAAGAATCAAATTTCTTTGAGAGAGCTGAAATTTGTGCTTGTATTGCCGTCATTCCATCAACTTCTAACACTCCTGCAACCTTTGCTTGATTCATTCTCGTCAAATGGGCCCTTGGTAATTGTTAGGCGCCATAGTCTCTATCAACTCATACGCTTCTCATAGCTCTTTGCCATAAATGCTCCACATTGTCGCATCAATGCTCGCTTCGATGTTTCCATTCAATCCATTATAAAATGTGTTCAATTGCAACCATTTAAAAACCCATGATGTGGACATTTTTGAAGTAATTCTTTATATCGTTCCCATGCCTCATACAATGACTCCCGTGTTCTTTGCTTCAAACATCGTTATCTCGTTCCTCATTTTTCTTGCCAAGTTGCGGTGGGAAAAATTTGGCGAGAATTTCTTAGCTAGGTCTTCCCACGTAGTTATAGATCCGGATGGTAGGGAGTGTAGCCAACTCTTCGCCTTGTCCCGTAAGGTGAATGGGAACAAGCGAAGTCGTACTGCATCATCCGACACTCCATTATACCGAAAAGTATCGCATATCTCAAGGAAACTGACCAGATTCTCATTTGAATCGTCATTCGCCAACCCCCCAAACTGAATCGAATTCTGAATCATTTGAATCGTTCCCGGCTTAATTTCAAATGTATTTACAGCTATTGCGGGCCTCGTGATGCTTGACTGCAGTTCAGTCACCTTTGGTGTGGCGAAGTCCCTTAGTGCTTTATGATCTTCGGCTACCATTTCCTCTTCTTTTTCAGGTGTCTCAAATTCCTGTCTTGTTTCCTTAATCCACTTACTCAATCTTTGAAATCTTTTCTCGATGTCGTCCTCAAAAGAAAGCAGGTCAGGATTTTTGGACCGTGTTTGCATAAACTGCTCAAATCACCTGAAATAAGATAACAAACAAAATAAAAAAAAATTGTTTAAGTAAAACTGAATTAATTTAACTGATATTGTAATAAATTAAGATATAGGCTAATATGTCCCCGAATGAATCGCCCAAAAAACTTGTTGGGTAAAATCTAATTACGCCGCACACGCAAGTATATCGTGGTCAACAAGTAATAAAGTGATAAGTTGAGTATCGTTCCCACGAGAGACAAATAGCAAGAACTCAAGCTTACAACTATCAATTTTAACTAATTCAAATTTTATTAAACTAACTTGAATAAATGAAGAGAAAATCTTAACAACTAATACTCTAACTATCACTAATAACCTACACAGATAGAACTAAATTTTCAAACAATACTTGGATAATTAGGCTCATGATTTCACTCTAAGCTTTACTCAGATTAATTCACTTTTACCCCAGTTCAATTCAATATTCCAGTTTATTAATCAAGAACACGATTGTAGCATTAACCACCTCTCAATGCACTAATACCAAATTAACTCAAATCCACAATCAAGACAGAATTAAGCCAAACACTCCAATCAATTAACTCACAATATCTCTATGCAAATTAAATCAAAAGAAGTTTAAGATTAAGTTCTCTAACGATTACATGCGATGTTAAACATATCTCTACCTTAACATTCATCACAATTCTGCTATTCACAAAATTCATGAACACATGTTATATCAATTAAGTCTAGATTTAAACATCTTCTCTCGAATCCATTCAAATCCACAAAGAATTGTTGATCAGGCAATTCGCAAATTCAAGCTCAAATCAATATAGATAAACTGTTGAATATTTTATTAAACTGAGAATTAAAGCTAATAAACCATTGTTCCCCTCAAAGATCCATCAATTGCCTAAAAAGATAATTAATTCATCATAAATAAATTAACTACTGAATAAATAAAAGGAGACATGTAAGACCCCAAATAATTAATAAATGAAATTTATTTTCCTCTATTATTTCTTTTAATTAGTAAGGGTTGATTTGATTAATATGGTTAGTTATGGGTAAAATGCGCAAATATTTTAAATAAGCGGTGGTTATAAAATATTTATTTTGTCTTGGAATATTCGTTTGAGTCGTGGAATATTCTTACCGCTCGGGGAATATTAAATACGACAGTAACAAATTTTTGTGGGGCCCCATAACGGAAAGCGATTGGATGAAGAAAATGATAAATATAAGTTGAGTAGAAGATCATATGCAGGAATGAGTGGGATGATGTCAAGTATACGCATAGAGCCAACTTTAATAGAAAAAGTTAAGGTTGCTTCGCCAATTCCAATCGGAGCGTGATGCGTATGAAGAAGAAAAACAAGAATGAGCTATTCCTAAGTTTAGAATTGATGAAGAAGGAATACTTGAGTCCTCCGGACTTTGTGTTCCTAACGACTCCGATTTGAAGTACAAGATTATGATGGAGGCACACAATACACCATTTGCAATCCATCCTGGAAGTACTAAAATGTATCGTGATCTTCGACATACATTTTGGTGGAACAATATGAAGAGAGAGATTGCAAAGTTTATCTCGATGTGTTTAACTTGTCAACGTGTAAAAAGCGAAGCATCTAGTACCTAAGGGTCCGTTGCAACCACTTGAGATTCCGAAATGGAAGTGGGAACACATTACCATGGATTTCGTTACGGGTCTTCCTACGGTTTCTCAAGGCATCAATGCTATTTGGGTTATTGTTGATAGATTAACCAAGTCTGCTCATTTCTTGTCGATCGGAGACTTATTCCTTGAACGTCTTGCTAGTATATATGTAAATGAGATTGTGAGGTTGCATGGCATGCCTGTATCCATAGTTTCGGATCGTGACCCAAGATTCACTTCAAGATTTTGGGTTAGCTTGCAAAAAGCTATGGGCGCGGATTTACGATTCAGTTCGGCATACCTTCCTCAAACGGACGGACAATCAGAGAGGACTATTCAAACTCTTGAAGATCTATTAAGACTATGTGTCCTAGACTTCAAGGGCAGTTGGGATAAGTATTTATCGTTAGGAGAAACTTTTATCACATCCACTATTTATAAATCTTGTTGGATTCAAGTTGGCACCATCACCTTACCTGTTGACCTTATCTCTTTAAAGATACTTGCTTTTGATGTGATTTTAGGGATTGATTGGTTAACTACTCATCATGCCAAAATTGATTGTTTTCGTAAGGTTGTTAGTTTTCATATTCCTAACCAACCTTTTGTACGAATTTAAGCAACTAAACCATTAAAATCAATCACTGTCATATCTAATCATAAAGCTATTCGTTTATTGAAAAACGGATGTCAAGCTTTCTTAGCCCATGTTATGGATTTGAATAAAGACACGTCAAATTTGAATAATATTCTGTTGTTATTAACTTTCCCGCGTATTTCTGAAGAACTTCCTTGGTCTACCCCGAACGTGAAGTTGAATTCTTTATTGATCTTGAACTGATACAAAGCCCATTTCTAAAACCCCATATCGAATGGCTCCTATTGAACTTCAGAGTTAAAGGTCCAACTACAGGAGTTGTTGGACATCGATTTCATTCGTCCTAGTACATCTCCTTGGGGTGCTCCTATTTTATTCGTAAAGAAGAAAGACGGTAGTATGAGACTTTGTATTGACTATCGGGAATTGAACCATGTCACCATCAAGAATAGGTATCATCTACCTCGTATTGATGACTTGTTTGACCAGTTACAAGGAGCACAATTCTTTTCAAAAATCGATCTTCGTTTTGGATATCATCACCAAGATTAGAATCGAGGATATTCCAAAGATCGCCTTCGAACTCTTCGATGCGGGCGGGCATTATGAATTCTTAGTCGTGTCTTTGATTGACTAATGCTCTCTGACTTTCATGGATATGATGAACCGATTATTCAAGGAATATTTGGATCGGTTTGTTGTTGTCTTTATTGATGACATCCTCATATATTCCAAAAGTCATGAAGATTATGAGCACCATTTGAAGTTTGGTACTCCAAAGGCTTCGTGAAAACAAACTATATGCCAAATTAAAGAAATGCGAGTTACGGCGAGGAAGTAGCATTTCTTGGGCACGTGGTGTCAAAACATGGAGTATCCGTGGACCCGCCAAGATTGAAGCAATACAAAGTTAGAGCAACCAAGTTCGGTGGCCAGGAAAGACGTAGCTTTACGGGCTTAACGGTTATTATCGGAGATTCATGGAAGAATTTTCTCGAATTGCTACTCCATTAACTCATTAACTTTCGGAAAGATATAAAATTCGTATGGAACGAGGAATCTGCGAAGAGTTTCCAAGAGCTCAAGAGGAGACTCATTTCGCACTTGTTCTAACAATACCATCCTGGTTGGATGGATTTGTTATCTACAAATGATGCTTTGGGCAAAGGGTTAGGATGTGTTCTCATGCAACGTGGGAAAGTCATAGCCTATGCCTCATGACAACTTAAAGAATATGAGAGGAATTATCCAACTCATGATCTAGAGTTGGCGGCCGATGCGTTGCTTTTCCTAAAGATCCGGAGGCACTATCTATATGGGGAGAAAGTGGAGATATATTCGGACCATAAAAGCCTTAAATATTTCTTCACTCAAAAGAACTCAACATGCGGCGATGATGTTGGCTCGAGCTATTGAAAGACTACGACCACACTATTCAATACCATCCCGGAAAAGCGAACGTGGTAGGCGGCGCGTTGAGTAGAAGATCATATGCGGGAATGAGTGCGATGATGTCAAGTATACGCATAAAGCCAACTTTAATAGAAAAAGTTAAGGTTGCTTTCGAGCCAATCAGGAGGTGATGCGTATAAAGAAAGAAAGTACAAGAAGGTGCTATTAGGGCGAGAATTGATGAAGAAGGAATACTTGAGTCCACTCCGGACTTTGTGTTCCTAACGACTTTCGATTTGAAGTACAAGATTATGATTGATGCACACAATACACCATTTGCAATCCATCCTGGAAGTACTAAAATGTATCGTGATCTTGACGTACATTTTGGTGGAACAATATGAAGAGAGAGATTGCAAAGTTTATCTCGATGTGTTTAACTTGTCAACGTGTAAAGGCGGAGCATCTAGTACCTAAGGGTCCGTTGCAACCACTTGAGATTCCGAAATGGAAGTGGGATCACATTACCATGGATTTCAAGCACGGGTCTTCCTACGGTTTCTCAAGGCATCAATGCTTTATTTGGGTTATTGTTGATAGATTAACCAAGTCTCGCTTTCATTTCTTGCCGATACGGAGACTTATTCCTTGAACGTCTTGCTAGTATATGTACGTGAATGAAATTGTGAGGTTGCATGGCATGCCTGTATCCATAGTTTCGGATCGTGACCCAAGATTCACTTCAAGATTTTGGGTTAGCTTGCAAAAAAGCTATGGGCACGCAGTTTGCGATTTAGTTCGGCATACCATCCCCAAACGGACGGACAATCGAGAGAGGACTATTCAAACTCTTGAAGATTTATTAAGACTCGTGTCCTAGACTTCAAGGGCGCTTGGGATAAGTATTTACCATTGGTGGAATTCTCCTACAACAACAGATTATCGAGCAAGTATAGGTGTGGCTCCATTCAAGCATTATATGGGCGAAAATGTCGTTCTCCAATATGTTGGGATGAGGTGGGTGAAGCAGACATTGTTGGGACCCGAGTTGAATGCGTATGACTACGGAAAAGATCCAAATGATTCGACAACGTGCTCAAACGACACAAGATCGACAAAAAGAGTTATGCGGATCTTCATCGAAAGGACGTGGAATTTAGTATAAGGGATCATGTATTGTTGCGAGTTGCTCCATGGAAGGGAGTTACAAGATTTGGGAAGAGAGAAAGCTCAATCCACGATTTATTGGTCCATTTCAAATTCTTGACCGAGTAGGAAATGTAGCCTATAGACTCGCGTTACCTCCGAGTATGTCTCGTGTTCATAATGTGTTTCACATATCTCGTATTCGTAAATATGTGAAAGACCAATAACGTTATAAAGTTAGAACCAGATTTAGATAGCCAAGACTTAACGTATGAGGAGAGTACTGTCAAGATCTTAGATAGGAAGGAGAATGTCCTACGCAAGCGATGTGACGCCCCCAAAATTAGGTATCGTCACCCATCTTGGGTCGCCACTTACATTGTACATAAATTCAAATACAACTTACTAATATAAGCGTAGTGTATGCAATCGACATAAACCGTGAGTTTGAATACAAATATTGTCTACTAGATATTATACAAACTCAAAAGGAGTCCTCATTACAACTATTATCACACTATTTCACGAGAATAGTGAGGACTACTAATGCTTATCCTCTGGACCATTACTTCGTTCCCCGACTAAGTCCCGGTATGTTCTCATTTCAAGAAGAAACGGTGAAAGAAAGGGTGAGCTCAACTAGCCCAAAGAAGAAATATTATGACTAAGATAATGCGAGAATAAATTATCATTAGCCTTCAACAAAGTGTTAAACCGATAAAATACAATAGACAACCGGTTTAAGCTGCGGTGGAATAAGCAATCCATTAAAAGAGTCAAGTAGAGAATAAAGTCTACTATCTTTTAGGTTTTAAAAGGTTTTCATCAATTTTTATCATTTGAGACTCGACAATAATAATAAACCACCACATCTAATCATCCATGTACCCACGGTCGAGGATTTTCATCAAATTATCAATGGTCATGACTATCTTAGAATCACCCCGGTCATAATCATACCAAAAACTATCCATCAACGCATTCACGTGCCACTTTGAGGACTTTTGTCACATCATTTATATCAAGTCATGATTATCTTAGAATGATCCTCAGTCATAATCATACTAAGTTCATCTATGCACGTAAGCGAAAAGATAACATAATATAACATGAGGATGATGACAATGACATAGTAATTCAATAAAACAAGTTCAAGAATTATTTAATCCATGAATTATTAACGTCCAAATTGTCAACATGATCTTTGTTTACGTGAGTAAAATTCAATAATGATCGGAAGAATATTTCCATGAAAAGATCTTTGGATGAAACGCAAATATCGAGGATATTCTACTAATTTCATGGAGTATAGAAGTCAAAGTTTTAACCAATTGGGTATAATAAAGAATGGAATAACAAAAGAAATCACCATGCATGCGGTACTTAGCATAGGCGGGTTATTCTAACAGAATAATAATAATACGGAACGGTCGGTGAAATTCACACATGAAGCGGGATGTTCCAACAGAATAATAAAGATGGAACCCGGATCCGGTGTAAAACACACGATAGGATATTCAGCGAGAATGATAAAGAGCGGAACCGAGTCCGGTGTAAAACACACCTGACATGTGGATGTTCCAATGAGAATAATAAAAGCGGAACCGGTCCTGTAAAACACATGAGATGGATGTTCCAGCGAGAATAATAGAAGAATGTCACCAAGTATAGGGTAAAATCATATCTGAGTTATTCCAATGAATAATAATAAGCAATGGAATAACATAAGGATTTCACCAAGTATAGGGTATCTGAGCGTATCTGAGGTTATGTATAGGGTATGCCACTTTTACAAAGTTATTCCAACGAGAATGATAATGAATGGAATAACGAAGTTCTCTTCAAGAAGAAAGAATAACACCCCTTCACCGTAAAAAGAACCTCAATATAGAAGTAGTGAAGTAGCGAGAATACTCTTCTTCTTTCTATAATTTTCTCTCTATAAACTTCTCTCTATAATTTCTCTCTCTAGAGTTTCAATGAATTAAGTAAGAAAATAATGAAGGAATGAGCTTATTTATAGGAAAATGGAATGCGTAGTAACTAATCCATGAACGGTCCAGTTGATTTACTTTAATCGACGGTCCATATTTAAAGAAAAATCTTTTAAATAAAATATAATATATTCTATTTATATAAAAACATTTTACTATGCAAACACTATGCAATACTATGCAAAACACTATATCAAAAACACTATGCAACACTATGCGTAATAATAAAATATAATATATTCTATTTATAGAATAACTTTAATAAAGTATTCTATTTTATATAAAAAGATGTTTACGCTTTATTACGTTAATAATACGAATAAAACAAAAGCGTCGTTATCGCTATAATAATTCATATTATTAATCGACAATAATGGAATCAAACCGAGTGACTTCTCACATAAGCATCGATAATCAATACCGGTGTATTTCTTATGCGACCACACGTATTCTTCGTACTTTTACTACTGAGTAGTTCAACAAGTAACCACGGTAAAACTTCCATGCCGTTATTTCAATAAAATATTTTTGTCGCTTTCTCGATCAAACAATGATAATTACATTTATGGGGTCCACCAATGATTGAGTAGTTGTGCGAATATTCCCTAAAAAATAAGATATTCCCAAACTAATCGAATATAATATAACCACTTGCATACTTTGCAAAATTTATAAATATTACCCACAACTATAATATTATCTTAAATTCACACCATAATATTAAAAAAATTATTTCAACAAAATTTAAATCTTTATTGATAAAATCACGGGGTCTCACAATCTCCCTCCTTATGGAATTTAGCCCTCAAAATTAGAATGCGTGCACGATATGATAAAGAGGTGAGGATACCTTGAATACCTTTATCGTTGAAAATATTAAGTTCATCTTTGCAATCCGGCGAAAGATATTCATTCACAATTCATCTTTTGCACTTCTGAAGCGAAGATATATAAGCTGTAAAACCAATAATCTTGAGACTTAGCTTAATAGTATCACGACCACGAATTATCCATGCACTCTTGGCCAAGGATATTCGTGTTTTTTCAATCTGATCGTGATTATCTTACCGATAATTCGTGGTCATAATCATACCAAGTCTATCAATACACTACTGACCAAAGATGACTTTTACCACATCCATGAATTAATATTTCATTCTTGAGACTCATTTCGATAATTAATCCATATCATCGAATCATCCACGCACTACGGCCGAGGATATTCATTAGTATCACGACCACAAATTATCCATGCACTACTACCAAAGATAATCGTGTATTCATTAGTATCACGACCACAAATTATCCATGCACTACTGACCAAAGATAATTGTGTATTCATTAAGATCACGACCACAAATTATCCATGCACTACTACGGCCAAAGATAATTGTGTATTCATTAAGTATCCACGACCACAAATTATCCATGCACTACTACGGCGAAGATAATTGTGTATTCATTAATATCACGACCACAAACACAAATTATCCATACACTACTACCAAAGATAATCGTGTATTCATTAGTATCACGACCACAAATTATCCTTGCACTACTGACCAAAGATAATCGTGTATTCATTAGTATCCGCGACCACAAATTATCCATGCACTACGGCCAAAGATAATTGTGTATTCATTAAGATATCCGACCACAAATTATCCATGCACTACGGCTTAAAGATAATTGTGTATTCATTAATATCACGACCACAAATTATCCATGCACTACTACGGCGAAGATAATTGTGTATTCATTAATATCACGACCACAAATTATCCATGCACTACGGCCAAAGATAATTGTGTATTCATTAATATCACAACCACAAATTATCCATGCACTACGGCGAAAGATAATTGTGTATTCATTATATCACGACCACAAATTATCCATGCACTACTGACGAAAGATAATTGTGTTTTTCAATTACTGGTTATGATTATACCGAACAATCCTCAGTCATAATCATACCAAGTCCATCTATGCACTCTGAGGCCACGAGATGACTTTCAACGTAATATAAGCGTGAGGATAATGATATAAAGAATCAATCAAATGAGATAAAGGATAAATATTAAACATTTATAATATAATTTATCCAGATTCAAGAATATCCCCATGTTATCAATCACTTAATAATCTTATAATTTAATATCATTAATATTATAACAATATTTTAATCACTTCTTAAATTTATAAACAATTTATCTTAATTGTTTACGCTTTACCATATAATGCATTTAATCATTCAAAATGCCATACTCATAAAGATATCATCACCAATTATCAAATCCCTCATCAAAAAATATGCATATACTCTATATAGGATTCTCAGCCATAAAATCTTATTTTCAACTTTGTTACTTCACATAACATATTTAACTCATATGTTCAGTAACTAAACTATTTTCATGAAAATACCAAATCAGTCCCAAAAATATTTCTTTTAAGGATTTAGCATAATATAGTCCCATAATGAAAATATATTTTTCTCGCAATTTTAAAATTCATTTACTATTTTTCAAAAATCAATTTCCAATTAATTCCTTAAGAAATTAGCTACCTCAAGGATAACTCCAAAATTCCCAAATCTTGGCAGAATCTTACACATGTTAACGTGAGCTTCTAGTTTAAATTTCATGGTCATCGGAGTTATAGAACTCCGGGTTATAGCGTTTTTAAATCGGAAAAACCTAAATATTGAAATAGTCATAACTTGCTCATTTTAAGTCGAAATGAGCTCATTTTTGGACAGGAGGTACTTTATACCATATACCTTCATGTCCCAAAAGGCCAGAATTTTTCTCATAATTTAAGTGGCCGAAACAGCCCTCTAAAATCATGGCAGCAGAGCTTTTTTCGATTTTTGCAGCTTTGCACTCCTTTGTTAAAATCAGTCCACACAAAAATCTACAACACCTTTTCCAGTAATTCCACTTGGATTAGTTAGGTAACTCATAGATCTAACTCTAGGTTTTGACCACATTCAAAAATTCAAAATATAATAGGAGATATGGTCAATTGAATTTCATGTTATGTTTTTCACCAAAATATAATTTTCAACTCTTTGTGATTTCTAAGAAACTTTCATGTTTTCACATAATAACCAACATAACTCATCATAACACTTACTAATACTTCATATACCCATGATTTTCATTAGTCCCATGCTTTTATTATGACTTTCATCATAATCCTCGTAAATAAGCATCCTCCTTTTAGTTGAAGAAATATTTGAGGGTTTAAGAAATGAGTTTTTGTACTGGGGTCAATACAAAATTCGATTTCCCGCTCTAGGGTAGGCTAGGAAATCTTCAAGAATACGTAAAAAAATTTATTAATGATAGAAATATCATTCAAAACTGCTACTCTTATCCAAAACTTGGATAGTACGTTACATTGATACCAACTGTGACTTCTATCCTTTAACCTAGATAACACCTCACAATGATACCTATCAACTTGTCATCGTCATTCACGACGTCGCCTACAGAACGTCTGGCTTCGGTGCATTCCACACAAGGAAGTCAACAACGAAAGGATCGGGGCTCTTTACTTATGGCTTGATATGACAATAATTGACTTTAGTAGTTTGGTTATGAATATAAAAGCTAACAACCTTACGAAAAGAATGATGAGTAGTTAACCAATTGATTCCTAAAATACCATCAAAGGCAAATATTTTCAAAGAGATAATATCGACGAGTAACGTGAAAGTGTTTATTTGAAACAACAAGATTAATAAATGATGGAGGTAACGAAGGTTTCTCCCAACGAAGTTTCAACCAATAAGTTAAAGTCTAACTTCTCCGAGTCAAATTTAAATGTTGAGCGCAAAGCAAGCGAGATAAAAGAATGGGTAGAACCCGGTATCTAATAAGGTATAGACTTACATGAGAATTTATAATCAACTAACCCGTGCTAACTTCGTTCGGGTTACCCACTTTTGAGAAGTCACGAAAACGCTCTTCCTGAAACCACCGATTTTGTTTTGTCCGTATCCGCCTTTGGTGCCACTATCCCAACTGGACTTGACTTCACTATACGACAAAATCGAGCTAAATGACCTTCTCTTCTTGAAATTTCCACTTCTATTATCTTTGCCGTGATTACCACCAAGTGGTTACCATTCTTAGCATGATAATTTCCCCCACGTGGTTATCATTGTTCCGATAGCCGTTGCCACCAATATGATTATTATCGTGTTGTTGGTCGTTACCTTTTGTTTGAACCGAATCAACACTCTCATGTGCTTCATTGCTTATCTCAGCATTTTCAGATGCCATTCTCAAACAACATCACAAAACAAGGGTTAATTGACATTTAACAAATTATCCTATATTCGTGAGCCAATCAAATACCAAATAAACTTAGGTAGGTCATACTTAGCGAAGGAATTCCCGTCTCTCCCTCTAGTTCTTATCTCACATCTTAGCGGGGATCATATCCTAAGCTCGATACCAACTGTGGCGCCCCAAAATTAGGTATCGTCGTCACCCATCTTGGGTCGCCACTTACATTGTACATAAATTCAAATACAACTTACTAATATAAGCGTATCGTAACAATACGACATAAATCGTGAGTTTGAATACAAATATTGTCTACTAGATATTATACAAACTCAAAAGGAGTCCTCATTACAACTATTATCACACTATTTCACAAAATAGTGAGGACTACTAATGCTATCCTCTGGACCATTACTTACTTCCCCAGACTAGATCCCGGCTATGTTCTCATTTCAAAGAAACGATGAAAGAAAGGGTGAGCTCAACTAGCCCGAAGAAATATTATGACTAAGATAATGCGAGAATAAATTATCATTAGCCTTGACGATAAAAGGCGATAAAATACAATAGACAACCGGTTTAAGCTGCGGTGGAATAAGCGATCCATTAAAAGAGTCAAGTAGAGAATAAAGTCTACTATCTTTTAGGTTTTAAAAGGTTTTCATCAATTTTTATCATTTGAGACTCGACAATAATAAAAACCACCACATCTAATCATCCATGTACCACGATCAGGATTTTCATCAAATTATCAATGGTCATGACTATCTTAGAATCACCCCTGGTCATAATCATACCAAAAACTATCCATCATTTGCATTACAGACCCACTTGAGGACTTTTGTCACATCATTTATATCAAGTCGTGATTATCTTAGAATGATCCTCGGTCATAATCATACTAAGTTCATCTATGCATGTAAGCCAAAGATAACATAATATAACATGAGGATGATGACAATGACATAGTAATTCAATAAAACAAGTTCAAGAATTATTTAATCCATGAATTATTAACGTCCAAATTGTCAACATGATCTTTGTTTAGTAGAGTAAAATTCAATAATGATCGGGAAGAATATTTCCATGAAAAGATCTTTGGATGAAACGCAAATATCGAGGATATTCTACTAATTTCATGGAGTATAGAAGTCAAAGTTTTAACCAACTGGGTATAATAAAGAATGGAATAACAAAAGAAATCACCATGCATGCGGTACTTGCGCATGAGCGGTTATTCTAACGAGAATAATAATAACGGAACCGTGTCGGTGAAATTCACACCGACGGGATGTTCAACAAATAGAATAATAAAGATGGAACCGGATCCGGTGTAAAACACACGAATAGGATATTCTAACAGAATGATAAAGAGCGGAACCGGTCCTTAGTAAAACACACAGACGGATGTTCCAATGAGAATAATAAAATTTAACCCGAGGTCCCAGTAAAAACACCACATGCAGGATGTTCCAATGTAAATAATAGAAGAATGTCACCAAGTATAGGGTAAATCAAGACATATTATCGAGTTATTCCAATGAATAATAAGCAATGGAATAACATAAGGATTTCACCAAGTATAGGGTATGCCAGCGTATCTGAGGTTATGTATAGGGTATACCACTTTTACAGTTATTCAACGAATGATAATGAATGGAATAATGTGAAGTTCTCTTCAAGAAGAAAGAATAACACCCTTTCTTAGTAAAAAGAACCTGAATATAGAAGTAGTGAAGTAGCGAGAATACTCTTCTTCTTTCTATAATTTTCTCTCTATAGCTTCTCTCTATAATTTCTCTCTGTAGAGTTTCAATGAATTAAAGAAAATAATGAAGGAATGAGCTTATTTATAGGAAAATGGAATGCATAGTAACTAATCCATGAGCGGTCCAGTTGATTTACTTTGATCGGACGGTCCATATTTAAAGAAAAATCTTTTAAATAAAATATAATATATTCTATTTATATAAAAACATTTTACTATGCAAACACTATATGCAATACTATCTGAAACACACTATGCAACACTATGCGTAATAAAATATAATATATTCTATTTATAGAATAACTTTAATAAAGTATTCTATTTTATATAAAAGATGTTTACTTTTATTACGTTAATAATACGAATAAAACAAAACGTCATTATCGCTATAATAATTCATATTATTAATCGACAATAATGGAATCAAACCGAGTGACTTCTCACATAAGCATCGATAATCAATACCGGTATGCTTCTTATGCAACCACACGTATTCTTCGTACTTTTTTACTACCGAGTAGTTCAACGGAACCACGGTAAAACTTCCGCCGTTTATTTCAATAAAATATTTTTGTCGCTTTCTCGATCAAATGATAATTACATTGTGGGGTCCACCAATGATTGAGTAGTTATGCGAATATTCCTCGCTAAACCAAATATTCCCCGACTAATCGAATATAATATAACCACTTGCATACTTTGCAAAATTTATAAATACTACCCACAACTATAATATTATCTTAAATTCACACCATAATATTAAAAAAAATTATTTCAACAAAATTTAAATCTTTATTGATAAAATCTGGGGTCTCACACGCAAAGGTCATACCACAAGTTAAAGTTTTGTGGATGAATCATGCTATAAAGGAAATGACATGAGAATTGGAAACGAAAATGAAAGCGAGGTATCCTTACTTTTTCGAAACACCAGGTACGTATGTCAATTTCGAGGACGAAATTTCATAAGGAGGGGAGGTTGTAAGACCCCAACTTATTATTAATGAAATTTAATTTTCTATTTTGAAATAGTAAAGGTTGATTTGATTAATGTGGATAGTTATGGGTAAAATCATGTAATATTTTAAAATAAGCAAGTGGTTATAAAATATTCATTGTTGTCGGGGAATATTCGTTTGGTCGTGGAATATTCTTTAACTTTCGGGAATATTAAATACAGTAGCGCAGTCTTTATGGGCCCCATAACTGAAAGAGATTGGATGAAGAAAAACGACAAATATAAGTTGTTTAAAAATAACGGCGTAGTTATTACCATTAATCTTGTTAAAATACTTGGGTTGGTTAACACACAAGAAGATAGCACGCAGTATTGCACCAATTATTGATTCTTACGTGAGAAGGCACTACTTCAATAATGGTTACAATAATTCTTAATTCGAAGATTTTATTTTATTGATTTAATAATTGTTGCGTTGTGTGACGCCCCCAAAATAGGTATACACAACACCCATTCTCGAGTCGCCAAATACATAGTATACGAAACAACTACAACTTTATTATTACAACAAGAAAAGCTGTGAGTTTGAATACAAATATTATCTTCTAGACAATATCTATACTCAAATAAATCCTCATCACATTATTGATTCATTATTTTACAAAATGGTGAGGACTACTAAACAATTCTCTCTAGAATCTTCATTCCATACCCCACTAAGTACTTTCGCTACATTCTCGCCTCCCGAGAAGAAAAATGGAACAACAAGGAAAAGGGTGAGCTCAACTAGCCCAAGAAAAGAATATTATGACTAAGATAATATACAACAAATTATCGTTAGTCTTCAACAGGAAAAATCGATAGAATACAATGAGACAACAAGTTTCGGATCAATATTCGCAGCGGAAATAATAATTCATAGAAGAGTTACGTAGAGAATGAAATCTACTATAATCTATGAATTTAATACCCCATCATCAATATTTTATCCTCAGAACATCAATCAATATACATCTGAATCAAATATTCATCTTTGCTACTGCCAAAGATATTCATCGATCGGTCATGTTCATTTAAACACTGTTCATCTTTGCACTACAGCCAAAGATATTCTTCAAAATCATTCATCTTTGCACTACTGGCCAAAAGATATTCCATAATATCATCATTTAAGGCCGAGGATGATGAAAATATTTTTTTTTTAAAAGAAACGAATCCAAAGGAAACCAAAATGACAAAGATTAAGGATTAAGGATTCAGTACTTGGTTTTATCCACGCCAAAAAATACCTCAAAAATAATCATAGTGGTGTAAAATTCAAGAATGATCAAAACATGGATACAATCGAGTTAGTATCCGAATAGATGTTTTGGACGAAAAGAAGAAATTTTATTTTTCTATTGAATAAGACTGAGATATCGTGAATAGTGCCAGATATCGTGAATAGTCCGTGATATCGTGAATAGTAACTCAGACACCAAAAGATAGAAATTCCACAAAAACATCTTCACGCTTACGAATAGTACTAATGAATAAGAACTCGTGAATAAGAACTCATGAATAAGTAACTTCGTGAATAGTAACTTCGTGAATAAGTAACTCGTGAATAGTAACCCCGACATGAAAAAGTTCCAAATTTGATAAAAACTTCAGATCAACATTTCAAAGATAATGATATTGAAGAAATAATATCATTACAAAAAATAATATCCCTTACCTCGAAAGATCAAGATTTCAAATTTGAATCACGGTTATAGTCTTTGAAGGAACTTGCACCGCCTAGCAATACTCAAAGTATACTCAAAATACTCACAAGAATATCCAAAATATCGAGAGAGAAATAGAGAAAACTTCAGTTTACGGTGTGATTTTCAATTCTAACCTAAGCACCCTATTTATAGGAAAATGCTTAGAACACCAAAAGCGAAAATTTAATATAATATTAATATAATTATACAAATTTTCCTTAGCCCACCTTTTGGTCAAAACACCAGCCACACATGTTAATGATGTCCAAAAAATACAAAAACGTTTTTCTTAACAAAAATAATTTAAACTCCCAAAATCAATTATTTGAACTTGAACTTCAATAATTCATAATAAATAGCCCTTTCATCAGAAAATTCGAATCTCATGAGTTTTTATAGGAAATTAAATTCTCTACAACTTTACAGAAGAAAGTTTTCCAAATTCCAAACAAAAATCGACCAAATCCACAAACGAAGCGATTTTACAAAGCTATAATCAAATTTGGTCAATAATTGTGTCCACCAACACACAAAACATGTGTTAAACATTTAATGCCACAAAAATACTCTTCCTCCTCATATACTCATATATCCCACATTCATTGTAAAAATATCACCGTTAATATATTATTAAAATAATATATTTAAATGAATTATTTTATCGTAAAAAGATAAAATATTAATTTTCAACAATTGTCATTTTAAAATTTTCTCATCTATATCCACATAAAATCAATATTTTCCTCATCATATAAATCAATAATTAATTATTCACAAATAATATTACGAATCACAATATTGACAACCAGTGCGGTTCCCTGAAAGAGGGGCTTTCCAATAAGAATTTCTTTCTACTTTGGCGCTTGATTAGATGACCAAACCTCTCCTTAGACGAACTTTCTAGACATTGCCAATAATGTTATCTAATAATATTATTCAGATAATATGAATTATTGCTTCGATAATGAAAGATCTTTGTGTAATGACAATTATTGAAACAACAAAGAATATAAAATATCAACGCAAAGAATTATTAACTCAATAAAATACCGAATAAAGAATTATCGTAACCATTATTGAGTAGTGCCTTCTTCACGTAAGAATCAATAATTGGTGCAATACAGGTGCTACTTGTTCAACAACGCCATATTAGTGTGTTTTAACCACCGGGTATTCAGCAAGATAATTGGCAACAACTACTGCCGTTATTTAAAAACAACTTATATTTATGTTTCTTCATCCAATCGCTTTCACATGGGGCCCACACATGGTCTGCCTGTGATCATCGAATATTCCCCAACAATCTGAATATTCCACGACCAAACGAATATTCCCAAACAACAATGAATATTTTATAACCACTTGCTTATTTTGAAATATTTGCGTATTTAACCCTTTAACTATCCACATTAATCAAATCAACCCTTACTATTTCAAAATAAAGGAAATTCCTTTTATTTTAAAATTTTGGGGTCTTACACGTTGATATTTTATATTCTTGTTGTTTCAATAATTGTCATTATACGATATTTTTTCATTATCGAAGCAATAATTCATATTATCTCAATAATATTATTAGATAACATTATTGCAATGTCTAGAAAGTTCTGCATCTAAGGAGAGGTTTGGTCACCTAATTATGCGTCGATGGGAGAAATTGTGGCGCCCCCAAAATAGGTATACACACACCCATTCTGAGTCGCCAAATACATGAGTACGAAAAACAACTACAACTTTATTATTACAACAAGAAAGCTGTGAGTTTGAATACAAATATTATCTTCAGACAATATCTATACTCAAATAAATCCTCATCACATTATTGATTCATTATTTTACAAAATGGTGAGGACTACTAAACAACTCTCTCTAGAATCTTCATTCCATACCCCCTAATAGTACTCGCTACATTCTCGCCTCCCGAGAAGAAAAATGGAACAACAAGGAAAAGGGTGAGCTCAATCTAGGCGAAGAATTAATATTATGACTAAGATAATATACAACAAATTATCGTTAGTCTTCAACAGGAAAAATCGATAGAATACAATGATAGACAACAAGTTTCGATCAATATTCGCATGGCGAAATAATAATTCATAGAAGAGTTACGTAGAGAATGAAATCTACTATAATCTATGAATTTAATACCATCATCAATATTTTATCCTCAGTAACATCAATCAATATACATCCGGAATCAAATATTCATCTTTTTACTCTACAGCCCAAAGATATTCATCGATCGGTCATGTTCATTTAAACACTGCTCATCTTTGCACTACAGCCAAAGATATTCTTCAGAAATCATTCATCTTTGCACTACTGGCCAAAGATATTCTTAAGAAATCATTCTTCTTTTGCACTACTGAAAGCCAAAGATATTCCATAATATCATCATTTAAGACCGAGGATGATGAAAAATATTTTTTTTTAAGAAACGAATCCAAAGAAACCAAAATGACAAGGATTAAGGATTAAGGATTCGTACTTGGTTTTATCCACGCCCAAAAATACCTCAAAATAATCATAGTGGTGTAAAATTCAAGAATGATCAAAACATGGATACAATCGAGTTAGTATCCGCAATAGATGTTTTAGACGAAAAGAAGAAATTTTATTTTTCTATGAATAGTCTGATATCGTGAATAGTCTTGATATCGTGAATAGTCAGATATCGTGAATAAAACTCAGACACCAAAAGATAGAAATTCCATAAAAACATCTTCACGCTTCATGAATAGTACTCGTGAATAAGAACTCGTGAATAGTAACTCATGAATAGTAACTCGTGAATAGTAACTCGTGAATAAGTAACCCCCACATGAAAAAGTTCCAAATTTGATAAAACTTCGGATCAACATTTCAAAGATAATGATATTGAAGAAATAATATCATTACAAAAAAAAATAATATCCTTACCTCGAAAGATCGATCTTCTAGAATTAGAATCTAATTTATAGTCTTTGAAGGGAACTTGCAATCGCCTAGCAATACTCAAAGTATACTCAAAATACTCACAAGAATACGCTCAAAATATCGAGAGAAATAGAGAGAAAACTTCAGTTTACGGTGTGATTTTCAATTCTAACCTAAGCACCCTATTTATAGAAAATGCTAGAACACCAAAGCGAAAAATTTAATATAATATTAATATAATTATACAAATTTTCCTTAGCCCACCTTTTGGTCAAAACACCAGCCACACATGTTAATGATGTCCAAAAAATACAAAAAACGTTTTTTTAACAAAATAATTTGAACTCCCAAAATCAATTATTTTGAGCTTGAACTTCAATAATTCATAATAAATAGCCCTTTCATCAGAAAATTCGAATCTCGCGAGTTTTTATAGGAAATTCAATTCTCTACAACTTTGCAGAAGAAAGTTTTTCAAATTCCAAACAAAAATCGACCGAAATCCACAAACGGGCGATTTTACAAATATAATCAAATTTCTATTAATAATTGTGTCCACCAACACACAAAACATGTGTTAAACATTTAATGCCACAAAAAATACTCTTCCTCCTCATATACTCATATATCCCACATTCATTGTAAAATTATCACCGTTAATATATTATTAAAATAATATATTTAAATGAATTATTTTATCGTAAAAGATAAAATATTAATTTTCAACAATTGTCATTTTAAAAATTTTCTCCATCTATATCCACATAAAATCAATATTTTCCTCATCATATAAATCAATAATTAATTATTCACAAATAATACTACGTAATCACAATATTGACAACCGTGCGCCTTCCTGCAGGAAAGAGGGGCTTTCCGATAAGAATTTCTTCTTCATGGCGCGCAATTAGATGACCAAACCTCTCCTTGAATGTAACTTTCTAGACATTGCCAATAATGTTATCTAATAATATTATTCGGATAATATGAATTATTGCTTCGATAATGAAAGATATTTGTGTAATGACAATTATCAAACAACAAAATATAAAAATATCAACGCAAATTATTAACTCAATAAAATAATCGAATAATAATTACCGTAACCATTATTGAGTAAAGTGCCTTCTTCACGTAAGAATCAATAATTGGTGCAATACTGGTGTCTTCTTGTTGCTCAACAACGCAGTATTAGTGTGTTTTAACCACCGGGTATTCCAACAAGATAATATAAGAACAACTACGCCAGTTATTTAAAAACAACTTATATTTGTCGCTTTTCTTCATCCAATCGCTTTCAACATGGGGCACACACATGGTCACAAGTTGATGCATTTAATATTTTCCAACAAAGATTAATATTCCACGACCAAACGAATATTCCCCGACAACAATGAATATTTTATAACCACTTGCTTATTTTGAAATATTTATGTATTTAACCCTTAACTATCCACATTAATCAAATCAACCCTTACTATTTCAAAATAAAGGAAATTCCTTTTATTTAAAAATTTCGGGTCTTACAATCTCCCTCCTTATGAAATTTCGTCCTCGAAATTGACGTGACGACACGGTGTTTTGAAAAGGTGAGGATACCTCGCTTTCATTTTCGCTTCCAATTCCCAAAGTCATTTCTATATAGCATGATTCCTCCACAAAACTTTAACTTGTGGTATAACCTTTCATGGCGTAGGGACATGCTCCTTCCTATCCAAAATCTTGACAGTACCTCTCCATACGTTAAGTCTTCTACTATCTCGTCCCTGGTTCTAACTTCAATAACGTGGTTCGGTCTTTCACATATTTACGAAATGCACGATATGTGAAACACATTATGAACACGAGACATACTTTGAGGTAACGCAAGTCTATAGGCTACATTTCCTACTCGGTCAAGAATTTGAAATGGACCGATAAGTCGTGGATTGAGCTTTCCTCTCTTCCCAAATCTTGTAACTCCTTCCATGGAGCAACTCGCAACAATACATGATCCCCACACTAAATTCCACGTCCTTTCGATGAAGATTCGCATAACTCTTTTGTCGATCTTGTCTTGCTTGTATATCGTTGTTAAATCATTATTCATACGTCTTAACTTCGGGTCCCAACAATGTTGCTTCACCCACCTCATCCCAACATATTGGAGAACGACATTTTTGTCCATATAATGCTTGAATGGAACCATGCCTATATTTGTTTAATAACTATTGTTGTATGAGAATTCCACCAATGGCAAGTACTTATCCCAACTTCCTTTGAAATCTAGGACACGAGTTTTAATATATCTTCAAGAGTTTGAGTAGTCCTTTCTAATTGCCCATCCGCTTGAGGATGGTATGCCAAACCAGATCGTGAATTTAGCGCCCATAGCTTTCTACAAACTAACCCAAAATCATGAAGTGAATCTTGGGTCACGATCTAAAACTATGGATACCGGCATGCCATGCAATCTCACAATCTCATTTACGTACATACGAGAAAGACGCGTTGAGGGAATAAGTTTCTCGTATCGGTAAGAAATGAGTAGACTTGGTTAATCTATCAACAATAACCCAAATCGCATCTATGCCTTGAGAAACCACAGGAAGATTAGTAATGAAATTGAGGTAATGTGTTCCCACTTCCATTTCAAAATCTCAAGTGGTTGCAACGGACCCTTAGGTACAAGATGCTCCGCTTTACACGTTAAGTAAGTTAAACACATCGAGATAAACTACGCGATCTCTCTCCTCATATTGCTCCACCAAAATGTATGTTGAAGATCATAATTCATTTTGGTACTCCCGTGATGGATTGCAAATGGTGTATTGTGTGCCTCCATCATAATCTTGTTCTTCAAATCGTAGTCGTTAGGAACACAAAGTCTAGAGTGGACTCAAGTATTCCTTCTTCATCAATTCTCGCCTTAAGAATAGCTCCTTCTTGTACTTTCTTACGCATCATTTCTGCCTTGGTGGCTTGAGCAACCTTAACTTTTTCTATTAAAGTTGGCTCTATCGCGTATACTTGACATCATCGCACTCGCTCCCAGCGATATAATCTTCTACTCATCACGTCACCTACCACGCTCGCTTTTCCAAGATGGTATGGTTAGAATATGTGCGAAATGAGTCGCCTCTTGAGCTCTTGGAAAATCTTCTCGCATTCCTCGCTCCATACGATTTTGTATCTTTTCGAGTCATTAAGTTAATCTAATAGCGATTCGAGAATATCCTTCAACGAATCTCCGATAATAACCAACTAAGCCTGAAAGCTACGATTTCGATTCTCGACTTAGGTTGCTTCTCAACTGTGACTCATATCCCAATCTTGGATAAAGACGTCACAATGACACCTATCGCTTTACTATCGCATCGAATATGACGTCCCCTACAGAGAGTAAAGCTTAGGTGAATTCCACAAAGGAAGTCACAAGATAAAGGCTCAGTACCAAATTCTATAGTTGAATTTTTAACTCCTCAAGTTCAATAGAGCCATTCGATATGAGATTTTAGAAATGAGTTTTGTCTGGGTTCAAAGTCGATACAAAATTTAATATCGAAGCTTTGGGAGTAAGCCAAGAAATTCTTCGTAAAATACGCCGGGAAAAATCAATAACAACAAGAATATTATTCAAATCGACGTGTCTTTATTCAAATCCATAACATGGACTAAGAAAACTTGACATCCGTAATAAACGAATGACTTCATGGCTTGATATGAAAATGTTTGACTACAATGGTTTGATTGCTTGAATTGAATAACAAAGTTGCTTAGGAATATGAAAACTAACAACCTTACAAAAGCAATCAATTTGGCATGATGAGTAGTTAACCTTAAAATCACATCAAAAGCAAATATCTCTATAGAAATAAGGTTAACAGGTAATGTGATAGTGCCAACTTGAATCAAGCAAGATTTTTAAACAACGGATGTAATGAAAGTTTCTCCTAATGGAGTCTCCACAGATAGGTCAAAGTCTAATTTCTCCGTAGTCAAGTTCAAACGTTGAGCGCAAGTAAGAGAGATAAAAGAATGGGTAGAACCAATATCTAGTAAGGTATATACTTCGCAAGAATTTATAATTAACTAACCCGTGCTAACTTCGGTATGATCCTGGTTATGGTCCCTCGGTTGAACGTACTCGTTATCTCGCTCTAACAACTGAGCCCTGTTGACAACATCTGAATAGAGAGAAAATTTATGAGAAATGAGATACTGACGTATGTCGGGTTTCAAACCTCTCAGAAACATCCGCGTCATACGTTCCTCATTCTCCACCAAATGAGGTGCAAACCTGGATAACTCCGCGAACTTCGCCTCGTCTTTGGGACACGCCATGTTATTCTCGCTAGTCTAATAAACTCCACTTCCTTCATATAGATTTAATACTTTCGGGAAGTACTTGTCATTGAACTGCTTCAAAACGTCTCCATGACATACTTTGAGTCACGGATTGGTACGCTTTCACGATTCCCACCAAGAATCGCTTCGCCACGGAACATAAAGGTGGCGAATGGAACTTTCTGTTCCTCCGTGCATCCCAAGACATCGAATATCTTGGTAATTTGTTTGACCCACGTCTCGCCTTTAATCGGATCCGCTTTCCCACTCGGTGGTCCCAACTCTTTGAATCTGCTTGGGTTTGTGACCACTCGTGAATTCTATCATTTCTCCTCAGTATTTTGAACACGAGTCTCCTCATCCGATTTTGCATGAACTGCAAAAAGCTTCTAAACATCCCTCGCTCATCATCTCAGCCGGTGTTGTTGTTCACGGAGGAACATTGCCACTGTTGCACGTTCTCCTCGTTGGTGAGACAGGCATCTCCACTGGTCTCATTTACTCCATTGTTAATATTCTCGATTGACATTCTCAAATCATCATAAAATAAGGGTTAATTAAGGAAATCAATATATCACATAATATCCCTATATCTTGACTAACTAACAAATAAGCTTAGGTAGACACACTAGCGAGGATTTACTCGCCTCTCCCTCCTAGTTCTATTCCCCGATCTCCGCTTGAGATCATATCCCTAAGCTCGATACCAACCGTGACGCCCCAAAATAGTATATACCTGACACCCATTCTGAAATGCCAAATACATGGTACGTAAACAACTACAACTTTATTATTACAACAAGAAAGCGTGAGTTTGAATACAAATATTATCTTCTGACAATATCTATACTCAAATAAATCCTCATCACATTATTGATTCATTATTTTACAAAATGGTGAGGACTACTAAACAACTCTCTCTAGAATCTTCATTCCATACCCAGACTAGTACTCGCTACATTCTCGCCTCCCGAGAAGAAAAATGGAACAACAAGGAAAAGGGTGAGCTCAACTAGCCCGATAAAAGAATATTATGACTAAGATAATATACAACAAATTATCGTTAGTCTTCAACGAGGAAAAATCGATAGAATACAATAGACAACAGTTTCGGATCAATATTCGCAATGTGAAATAATAATTCATAGAAGAGTTACGTAGAGAATGAAATCTACTATAATCTATGAATTTAACGATCCATCATCAATATTTTATCCTCGTAACATCAATCAATATACATCTGGAATCAAATATTCATCTTTGCACTACGAGCCAAAGATATTCATCGATCGATCGTATTCATTTAAACACTGCTCATCTTTGCACTACAAAGCCAAAGATATTCTTGAAATCATTCATCTTTGCACTTACAGTGCCAAAGATATTCTTAAGAAATCATTCATCTTTTGCCTACATGTGCCAAAGATATTCCATAATATCATCATTTAAGACCGAGGATGATGAAAAATATTTTTTTTTAAAGAAACGAATCCAAAGAAACCAAAATGACAAGGATTAAGGATTAAGGATTCGTACTTGGTTTTATCCACGCCCAAAAAATACCTCAAAAAATAATCATAATGGTGTAAAATTCAAGAATGATCAAAACATGGATACAATCGAGTTAGTATCCGCATAGATGTTTTAGACGAAAAGAAGAAATTTTATTTTTCTATGAATAATCTGTTTACGTGAATAGTCTTGAGTATCGTGAATAGTCTTGAGATATCGTGAATAGTAACTCCAAACACCAAAAGATAGAAATTCCACAAAAAAACATCTTCACGCTTCTTACTTAATAGTACTGTGAATAAGAACTCGTGAATAAGAACTCATGAATAAGAACTCGTGAATAAGAACTCGTGAATAGTAACCCGGCATGAAAAAGTTCCAAATTTGATAAAACTTGGATCAACATTTCAAAGATAATGATATTGAAGAAATAATATCATTACAAAAAAATAATATCCCTTACCTCGAAAGATCGAGACTTACAGTAGAATCTATATATAGTCTTTGAAGGAACTTGCAACCGTCTAGCAATACTCAAAGTATACTCAAAATACTCACAAGAATACGCTCAAAATATCGAGAGAGAAATAGAGAAAACTTGAGTTTACGGTGTGATTTTCAATTCTAACCTAAGCACCTATTTATAGGAAAATGCTTAGAACACCAAAGCGAAAAATTTAATATAATATTAATATAATTATACAAATTTTCCTTAGCCCACCTTTTGGTCAAAACACCAGCCACACATGTTAATGATGTCCAAAAAATACAAAAAACGTTTTTCTTAACAAAAATAATTTAAACTCCCAAAATCAATTATTTTGAGCTTGAACTTCAATAATTCATAATAAATAGCCCTTTCATCAGAAAATTCGAATCTCGCGAGTTTTTATAGGAAATTCAATTCTCTACAACTTTGCAGAAGAAAGGTTTTCCAAATTCCAAACAAAAATCGACCGAAATCCACAAACGGGCGATTTTACAGGCTATAATCAAATTTCGGTCAATAATTGTGTCCACCAACACACAAAACATGTGTTAAACATTTAATGCCACAAAAATACTCTTCCTCCTCATATACTCATATATCCCACATTCATTGTAAAAATATCACCGTTAATATATTATTAAAATAATATATTTAAATGAATTATTTTATCAGAAAAAGATAAAATATTAATTTTCAACAATTGTCATTTTAAAAATTTTCTCCATCTATATCCACATAAAATCAATATTTTCCTCATCATATAAATCAATAATTAATTATTCACAAATAATACTACGTAATCACAATATTGACAACCGTGCGCCTTCAGGAAAGAGGGCTTTCCAATAAGAATTTCTTCTTCTTCTTGGCGCAATTAGATGACCAAACCTCTCCTTAGATGAACTTTCTAGACATTGCCAATAATGTTATCTAATAATATTATTCAGATAATATGAATTATTGCTTCGATAATGAAAGATACTTGTAATGACAATTATCAAACAACAAAGAATATAAAATATCAACGCAAAGAATTATTAACTCAATAAAATATCGAAGCGGTAATTATTGTAAACCATTATTGAGTAGTGCCTTCACGTACGTAAGAATCAATAATTGGTGCAATACCGTAAAGCTTCTTCGCTCAACAACGCCAGACAAGTGTGTTTTAAACCACCGGGTATTCCAACAAAGATAGCATCAACAATAACTACGCCAAGTATTTAAAAACAACTTATATTTGTCGCTTTTTTCATCCAATCGCTTTCTCAAGTTATGGGGCCCACACATGGTCAAATTAAATGCATTTATATTTTCCGACAATGATTTAATATTCCACGACCAAACGAATATTCCCCGACAACAATGAATATTTTATAACCACTTGCTTATTTTGAAATATTTGCGTATTTAACCCTTAACTATCCACATTAATCAAATCAACCCTTACTATTTCAAAATAAAGGAAATTTCTTTTTATTTAAAAATTTCGGGGTCTTACAGAAATTCTTATTGGAAAGCCCTCTCTTTCCTAGGAACTGCCTGGTTGTCAATATTGTGATTCTGTAATATTATTTGTGAATAATTAATTATTGATTCATATGATGAGGAAAATATTGATTTTATGTGGATATAGATGGAGAAAATTTTAATGTGACAATTTTTTAAAAATAAAATTTTTTCTTTTTCTCGATAAAATAATTCATTTAAATATATTATTATATTTTAATAATATAATAATGATGATATTTTTACGATGAATGTGGGATATATGAGTATATGTGGAGGAGGAGTATTTTTTTTACTAAAAATATTTAAAGCATGTTTTATGTGTTTGGGACCCCATTTCTTGATTGAAATTTGATTATAAATTTATAAAATCGCTTGGTTGTGGATTTCATTCAATTTCATTTGGAATTTGGAAAATCTTTCTTCTGTAAAGTTGTAGAGAATTGAATTTCCTATAAAAACTCATGAGATTCGAATTTTCTGACAAAAGGGCTATTTATTGTGAATTATTAAAGTTTTGAAGTTCCGAAATAATTGATTTTTGAAAGTTTTAATTATTTTTATTTACAAAAACGTGTTTTTCATTTTGTTTCCCTCATTTAACATGTGATAGGGGCTGAGTTCAGATGGTAAAAGCATGCGTATAAAGTTTTGAAAAAAATATAATAATATTTAATAAATTTTCTACTTTGGTGTTCTAAGCATTTTTCTATAAATAGGGTGCTTAGGTTAGAATTAAAAATTACACCAGAAACTGAAATTTTCTCTCTCTATATTATCGAGCGTATTCTTGTGAGTATTTTGGGTATATTTTGAGTATTGCTATATACTGATGCAGTTCAAGTCATAGCCTTTATATCCAAGGTGTTTCAATTTAAAAATCTTGATCTTACGAGGTAAGGGATATTTTTTTTCAGAATGATATTATTTCTTCAATATCATTATCTTTGAAATATTGATCTGAAGTTTTTATCAAATTTAAAACTTTTGGTGTCTGAGTTACTATTCACGATATACGACCTTATTTCACGAATACTGATTATTCATCTAAAATGAAAATTTTTCCTTTTAAATCTAAAATATCTATTGTGGATACTAGCTTTGATTGTATCCATGTTTTGATCATTCTTGAATTTTACACCACTATGATTATTTTTGAGGTATTTTTGGACATGGATAAAACAAAGTACGAATCTTTAATCCTTAATCCTTGTCATTTTGTTTCACCGGATTCGCTTTTTTAAAAAATATTTTCATCATCCTAAGTCTTAAATGATGATATTATTAAATATCTTTGCATGTAGTGCAAAGATGAATGATTCCTGATGAATATCTTTGGCCCGTAGTGCAAAGATGAACATGTGTTTAGATGAACATGACCAAAATCGATGAATATCTTTGTCCAGAGTGCAAAGATGAATATTTGATTTCGGATATATATTGATTGATGTTACAGGGATAAAAGATAGATTTGAACTTTTAAATTCATACATAGAAGATAGTAGTTTGCATTCTCTACTTAACTCTTCTAATGAATTATTATTTCATTGCGAATATTGATTTAAAACTTGTTGTCTATTGTATTCAATTAGATTTTTCCTCGTTGAAGACTAACGATAATTTGTTGTATATTATCTTAGTCATAATATTCTTTATCGGCTAGTTGAGCTCACCCTTTTCTTTTTTGTTCCATTTTCTTCTCGTGAGGCGAGAATATAAATGAAGCACGAGTGAGGGTATGGAATGAAGGTTCTAGAGAGTTGTTTAGTAGTCCTCACCATTTTTATAAAATAATGTATCAATAAATGTGATGAGGATTTATTTGAGTATAAATATTGTCTAGAAGATAATATTTGTATTCAAACTCACAATTTTACTGATGTAATAATAAAGTTGTAGTTATTTCTGTACCATGTATTGACAACTCAGAATGGGTGATGTATACCTATTTTGGGGGCGTCACATATCATGTTGACAATTTGGACGTTATTGGTTCCTGGATAAATTAATTCTTGAACTTGTTTTATTGAGTTCTTATATTATTGTCATCATCCTTATGTTTATATTATGTTGAAAGTTATCTGTGGCCTGTAGTGCATAGATGGACTTGGTATGATTATGACACGAGGATTATTCGATATAATCATGGTAGTAATGTTACAAATGATGTGGTAAAAGTTCTCATTAGTCAGTAGTGCATTGATGGATGATTGTTGGCATGATCCGACCATTGTTGAATATACTGAATATCCTTGGCCCGTAGTGCATGGATAATTTGTGGTTGTGATACTAATGAATATCCTTGGCCGTAGTGCATGGATGATGTGGATTATTTATTTAGCTGAGTCCCAGCGATAAAAGTGATTAAAAAATCTTTTAAATCATAAAAGATAGTAGATTTTATTCTCTATTTGACTCTTCTAATGGATTGCTTGTTCCGCTGCAGTTAAACTTGATGTCTATTGTATTTTATTAGTTTAACATTGTTGAAGACTAATGATAATTTATTCTGCATTATCTTAGTCATAATATTTCTTACTGGGCTAGTTGAGCTCACCATTGTGCTTTCATTGTTCTCTTGAGAAAATGAGAACGTAGCCGAGACTAGTCGGGAAATGGAGTGACGGTCCGAGATGGTGTCATAGTAGTCCTCACTATTCTATAAAATAGTGTGATAATTGTAAGACCCCGAAATTTTTAAATAAAAATGTATTTCCTTTATTTTGAAATAGTAAGGGTTGATTTGATTAATGTGGATAGTTAAGGGTTAAATACGCAAATATTTCAAAATAAGCAAGTGGTTATAAAATATTCATTGTTGTTTGGGAATATTCGTTTGGTGGTGGAATATTCAATCTTTGTCGGGAATATTCGTATCGACCACCAAGCGACCAATGTGTGGGCCCCATAACTGAAAGCGATTGGATGAAGAAAACGAAAATATAAGTTGTTTTTAAATAACAGGCGTAGTTGTTGCTTAATTATCTTTGTTGGAATACCGGTGGTTAAAACACACTAATACGGCGTTGTTGAACAAGAAGCACTGCAGTATTGCACCAATTATTGATTCTTACGTGAAAGGCACTTACTCAATAATGGTTACGATAATTAATTGCTCATGATTTTATTGAGTTAATAATTCTTTGCGTTGATATTTTATATTCATTGTTTTTGATAATTGTCATTACACAATTATCTTTCATTATCGAAGCAATAATTCATATTATCCTGAATAATATTATTAGATAACATTATTGGCAATGTCTAGAAAGTTACGCGTACAAGGAGAGGTTTGGTCATCTAATTGCGGCCAGTAGAGTGAAGAAATTCTTATTGGAAAGCCCTCTTTCCTGAGAAGCTGCACAGTTGTCGATATTGTGATTACATAATATTATTTGTGAATAATTAATTATTGATTTATATGATGAGGAAAATATTGATTTTATGTGGATATAGATGGAGAAAATTTTAAAATGACAATTGTTGAAAATTAATATTTTATCTTTTTCGATAAAATAATTCATTTAAATATATTATTTTAATAATATATTATTCTGTGATATTTTTACAATGAATGTGGGATATATGAGTATATGAGGAGGAAGAGTATTTTTGTGGCATTAAATATTTAACACATGTTTTGTGTGTTGGTGGACCTGATTATTGAATCAAAAATTTGATTATAAACAGAAAATCGTTCGCTTATGGATTTCGGTCGATTTTTGTTTGGAATTTGGAAAAACTTTCTTCTGCAAAGTTGTAGAGAATTGAATTTCCTATAAAAACTCGCGAGATTCGAATTTTCTAATGAAAGGGCTATTTATTATGAATTATTGAAGTTCAAGTCTCAAAATAATTGATTTTTGGGAGTTTAAATTATTTTGTTAAGAAAAACGTTTTTGTATTTTTTTGGACATCATTAACATGTGTGGCTGGTGTTTTGACCAAAAGGTGGGCTAAGGAAAATTTGTATAATTATATTAATATTATATTAAATTTTCGCTTTTGTGTTCTAAGCATTTTCCTATAAATAGGTGCTTGGGTTAGAATTGAAAATCACACCGAAACTGAAGTTTTCTCTCTATTTCTCTCTCGATATTTTGAGCGTATTCTTGTGAGTATTTTGAGTATACTTTGAGTATTGCTAGATTGCGGTCTGCAAGTTCCTTCAAAGACTATACCCTAGTGATTCTAATTGTAAGTACTTGATCTTCTTTGAGTGTGGATATTATTTTTTTTGTAATGATATTATTTCTTCAATATCATTATCTTTGAAATGTTGATCTGAAGTTTTATCAAATTTGGAACTTTTTCATGTCGGGTTACTATTCACGAGTTACTTATTCACGAGTTACTATTCATGAGTTACTATTCACGAGTTCTTATTCACGAGTACTATTAAGCTGAGCGTGAAGATGTTTTTTTGGAATTTTTATCTTTTGGTGTCTGAGTTACTTATTCACGTGATATCACGGCCTTTATTCACGATATCTGACCTTTATTCACGTATCTGGTACTATTCAATAGAAAAATAAAATTTCTTCTTTCGTCTAAACATCTATTCCGGATACTAACTCGATCAGATCCATGTTTTGATCATTCTTGAATTTTACACCACTATGATTATTTTTGAGGTATTTTTGGGCGTGGATAAAACCAAGTACTGAATCCTTAATCCTTAATCCTTGTCATTTTGTTTCACCGGATTCGCTTTCTTTAAAAATATTTTTCATCATCCTCGATTTTAAATGATGATATTATTGAATATCTTTGGCACAGTAGTGCAAAGATGAATGATTTCTGAAGAATATCTTTGGCTCAGTAGTGCAAAGATGAACAGTGTTGAGATGAATACGACCGATTGATTAATATCTTTGGCACAGAGTGCAAAGATGAATGTGTTTAAATGAACATGACCAATCGATGAATATCTTTGGCTGTAGTGCAAAGATAAATATTTGATTCCGGATGTATATTGATTGATGTTACGAGGATAAAATATTGATGATGGACCGTTAAATTCATAGATTATAGTAGATTTCATTCTCTACGTAACTCTTCTATGAATTATTATTTCACGCTATGAATATTGATCCGAAACTTGTTGTACTGTCAGATTCTATCATCGATTTCCTCCTGTTGAAGACTAACGATAATTTGTTGTATATTATCTTAGTCATAATATTCTTTACCGGGCTAGTTGAGCTCACCCTTTCCTTGTTGTTCCATTTTCTTCTCGGGAGAGGCGAGAATGTAGCGAGTCTTAGTGGGGTATGGAATGAAGATTCTAAGAGAGAGTTATTTAGTAGTCCTCACCATTTTGTAAAATAATGAATCAATAATGTGATGAGGATTTATTTGAGTATAGATATTGTCTGTAAGATAATATTTGTATTCAAACTCACGCTTTCTTTGTAAATAATAAAGTTGTAGTTGTTTACGCACCATGTATTTGGCGACTTCGTAATGGGTGTTGTGTATACCTATTTTGGGGCGTCACGCTTGGTATCGAGCTTAGGGATATGATCTCCGGCGGAGATCGGGAATAGAACTAGGAGGGAGAGACGTGTAAATCCTTCGCTAAGTGTGTCCTACCTAAGCTTATTTGTTAGTTAGTCAAGATATAGGGATATTATGTGATATATTGATTTCCTTAATTAACCCTTATTTTATGACGATGATTTGAGAATGTCGATCGAGAATATTAACAAGTGGAGTAAATGAGACCGTGGAGATGCTGTGACTTCCACCAACGAGGAGAACGTCTGACAGTGGTGGCAATGTTCCTCCCGTGAACAACACCACCGCGAGCGAGATGATGAACGAGGGATGTTTAGAAGCTTTTTGCATTCATGCAAAATCGCATTTAGGAGACTCGTGTTCAAAATACGAGGAGAAATGATAGCAATTCACGAGTGGTCACAGCACAAGCGAGTTCAAAGAGTTGGGACCACAATGCAGAAAGCCGGATCCGATTAAAGGCGAGACGTGGGTCAAACAAATTACCAAGATATTCGATGTCTTGGGATGCGGAGGAACAGAAAGTTCCATTCGCCACCTTTATGTTCCGTATGGCGGCGGACATCTTGGTGGGAATTGCATGAGCGTACCCCATCCATTTTCACTTCGGCATGTATGGGAGACGTTTGAAAGCAGTTCAATGACAAGTACTTCCACAAAGTATTCGCTATATGAAGGAAGTGGAGTTTATTAGACTAGAAGCGAGAATAACATGGCGGTGTCCCAAAGACGAGGCGAAGTTCGCGAGTTATCCGAGTTTCACCTCATTTGGTGGAGAATGAGGAACGTATGACGCGGATGTTTCGAGAGGTTTGAAACCCGAAGCATACGTCGATATCTCATTTCTCATAAATTTTCTCTCTGATCGGATGTTGTCAATGAGGCTCAATTGTTAGGCGAGAGATAACGAAACGTTCAACCGAGGGACCATAACCGAGGATCATCTGGGTTAAGCACGGGTTAGTTAATTATAAATTCTTGCGAAGTATATACCTTACTAGATATTGGTTCTACCCATTCTTTTATCTCTCTTACTTGCGCTCAACGTTTGAACTTGACTACGGAGAAATTAGACTTTGACCTATCTCATGGAGACTCCATTAGGAGAAACTTTCATTACATCCGTTGTTTAAAAATCTTGCTTGATTCAAGTTGGCACTATCATCATTACCGTTAACCTTATTTCTATAGAGATATTTGCTTTTGATGTGATTTTAAGGTTAACTACTCATCATGCCAAATTGATTGCTTTTGTAAGGTTGTTAGTTTTCATATTCCTAAGCAACTTTGTTATTCAATTCAAGCAATCAAACCATTGTAGTCAAACATTTTCATATCAAGCCATGAAGTCATTCGTTTATTACGGATGTCAAGTTTTCTTAGTCCATGTTATGGATTTGAATAAAGACACGTCGATTTGAATAATATTCTTGTTGTTATTGATTTTTCCCGACGTATTTTCTCGAAGAATTTCTTGCTTACTCCCAAAGCTCTGATATTAAATTTTGTATCGACTTTGAACCCCGGTACAAAACTCATTTCTAAAATCTCATATCGAATGGCTCCTATTGAACTTCGAGAGTTAAAATTCAACTATAGAATTTGGTACTGAGCCTTTATCTTGTGACTTCCTTTGTGGAATTCACCTAAGCCGAACTCTTTGTAGGGGACGTCATATTCGATGCGATAGTAAAGCGATAGGTGTCATTGTGACGTCTTATCCAAGATTGGGATATGAGTCACGATTGAGAAGCAACCTAAGTCGAGAATCGAAATACGTAGCTTTCAGGCTTAGTTGGTTATTATCGGAGATTCGTTGAAGGATATTCTCGAATCGCTATTCCGTTAACTTAGTGACTCGAAAAGATACAAAATTCAGTATGGAGCGAGGAATGCGAGAAGATTTTCCAAGAGCTCAAGAGGCGACTCATTTCGCACATATTCTAACCATACCATCTTGGAAAAGCGAACGTGGTAGTACGGCGCGATGAGTAGAAGATTATATCGGAACGAAAGTGCGATGATGTCAAGTATACGACAGAGCCAACTTTAATAGAAAAAGTTAAGGTTGCTTTCAAGCCACCGAATCCGGGAGTGATCGTAAGAAGAAAGTACAAGAAGGAGCTATTAGGAAGCGAGAATTGATGAAGAAGGAATACTTGAGTCCACTCTGAGACTTTGTGTTCCTAACGACTACGATTTGAAGAACAAGATTATGATGGAGGCACACAATACACCATTTGCAATCCATCTCAGGGAGTACCAAATGTATTATGATCTTCAACATACATTTTGGTGGAGCAATATGAGGAGAGAGATCGCGTAGTTTATCTCGATGTGTTTAACTTGCCAACGTGTAAAGGCGGAGCATCTTGTACCTAAGGGTCCGCTGCAACCACTTGAGATTTTGAAATGGAAGTGGGAACACATTACCTCAATTTCATTACTAATCTTCCTGTGGTTTCTCAAGGCATAGATGCGATTTGGGTTATTGTTGATAGATTAACCAAGTCTACTCATTTCTTCCGATCGAGAAACTTATTCCTTGAACGCCTTTTCTCGTATGTACGTAAATGAGATTGTGAGATTGCATGGCATGCCGGTATCCATAGTTTTAGATCGTGACCCAAGATTCACTTCATGATTTTGGGTTAGTTTGTAGAAAACTATGGGCGCAATTTACTGATTCTGGTTTGGCATACCATCCTCAAACGGATGGGCAATTAGAAAGGACTACTCAAACTCTTGAAGATATATTAAAACTCGTGTCCTAGATTTCAAAGGAAGTTGGGATAAGTACTTGCCATTGGTGGAATTCTCATACAACAATAGTTATTAAACAAATATAGGCATGGTTCCATTCAAGCATTATATGGACAAAAATGTCGCTTCCAATATGTTGGGATGAGGTAGGTGAAACAACATTGTTGGGACCCGAGTTAAATACGTATGACTAATGATTCAACAACGTACAAAAGCGGCACAAGATCGACAAAAGAGTTATGCGAATCTTCATCGAAAGGACGTGGAATTTAGTGTAGGGATCATGTATTGTTGCGAGTTGCTCCATGGAAGGGAGTTACAAGATTTGGGAAGAGAGGAAAGCTCGATCCACGATTTATCGGTCCATTTCAAATTCTTGACCGAGTAGGAAATGTAGCCTATAGACTTGCGTTACCTCAAGTATGTCTCGTGTTCATAATGTGTTTCACATATCTCATACTTCGTAAATATGTGAAAGACCCGAACCACGTTATTGAGTTAGAACCTGGACGAGATAGCCAAGACTTAACGTATGAGGAGGTACTTGTCAAGATTTTGGATAGGAAGGAGCATGTCCTACGCCAAGAAAGGTTATACCACAAGTTAAAGTTTTGTGGAGGAATCATGCTTATAGAGGAAATGACACAGGAATTGAAACGAAATGAAAATGAAAGCGAGGTATCCTCACCTTTTCAAAACACACTGTATCGTCGTCAATTTCGAGGACGAAATTTCATAAGGAGGGAGATTGTAGACCCCGAAATTTTTAAATAAAAAGGAATTTCCTTTATTTTGAAATAGTAAGGGTTGATTTGATTAATGTGGATAGTTAAGGGTTAAATCATAAATATTTCAAAATAAGCAAGTGGTTATAAAATATTCATTGTTGTCGGGGAATATTCGTTTGGTCGTGGAATATTAAATCTTGTTAAGGGAATATTCGTATGACATTTGCTGCAACCATGTGTGGGCCCCATAACTAGAAAGCGATTGGATGAAGAAAACGACAAATATAAGTTGTTTTTAAATAACTTGGCGTAGTTATTGCAGATTATCTTTGTTGGAATACCCGGTGGTTAAAACACACTAATAATCTGCGTTGTTAAACGGTGGCACACCAGTATTGCACCAATTATTGATTCTTACGTGAAGAAGGCACTACTCAATAATGGTTACGTAATTACTTGCTCGATATTTTATTGAGTTAATAATTCTTTGTGTTGATATTTTATATTCTTTGTTGTTTCATAATTGTCATTACACGATTATCTTTCATTATCGAAGCAATAATTCATATTATCTGAATAATATTATTAGATAACATTATTGGCAATGTCTAGAAAGTTCTCATCTAAGGAGAGGTTTGGTCATCTAATTGCGGCGCGCCAGTAAGAAGAAATTCTTATTGAAAGCCCCTCTTCCTGAACCGCTGGTTGTCAATATTGTGATTACGTAATATTATTTGTGAATAATTAATTATTGATTTATATGATGAGGAAAATATTGATTTTATGTGGATATAGATGGAGAAAATTTTTAAAATGACAATTGTTGAAAATTAATATTTTATCTTTTTCTGATAAAATAATTCATTTAAATATATTATTTTAATAATATATTAACGGTGATATTTTTACAATGAATGTGGGATATATGAGTATATGAGGAGGAAGAGTATTTTTTGTGGCATTAAATATTTAACACATGTTTTGTGTGTTGGTGGACACAATTATTGACCGAAATTTGATTATAGCCTGTAAAATCGTTCGTTTATGGATTTCGGTCGATTTTTGTTTGGAATTTGGAAAAACTTTCTTCTGCAAAGTTGTAGAGAATTGAATTTCCTATAAAAACTCGCGAGATTCGAATTTTCTGATGAAAGGGCTATTTATTATGAATTATTGAAGTTCCGAAGCTCCGAAATAATTGATTTTTGGGAGTTTAAATTATTTTTGTTAAGAAAAACGTTTTTTGTATTTTTTTGGACATCATTAACATGTGTGGCTGGTGTTTTGACCAAAAGGTGGGCTAAGGAAAATTTGTATAATTATATTAATATTATATTAAATTTTACTGCTTTTGGTGTTCTAAGCATTTTCCTATAAATAGGGTGTTTAGGTTAGAATTGAAAATCACACCAAAAACTGAAGTTTTCTCTCTATTTCTCTCTCGATATTTTGAGCGTATTCTTGTGAGTATTTTGAGTATACTTTGAGTATTGCTAGACGGTGCAAGTTCCTTCAAAGACTATACCCTATTACTAGTAGAAATCTTGATCTTTCGAGGTAAGGGATATTATTTTTTTGTAATGATATTATTTCTTCAATATCATTATGCTGAAATGTTGATCTGAAGTTTTTATCAAATTTGGAACTTTTTCATGTCGGGGTTACTATTCACGAGTTCTTATTCATGAGTTCTATTCACGAGTTACTATTCACGAGTCTATTATTCATTGAAGCGTGAAGATGTTTTTGTGGAATTTTATCTTTTGGTGTCTGAGTTACTTATTCACGATATCTGACCTTTATTCACGATATCTGACTATTCACGATACTGGTCTTATTCAATAGAAAAATAAAATTTCTTCTTTTAAGTCAAAATATCTATTCGGATACTAACTCTGATTGTATCCATGTTTTTGATCATTCTTGAATTTTACACCACTATGATTATTTTTGAGGTATTTTTTGGGCGTGGATAAAACCAAGTACTGAATCCTTAATCCTTAATCCTTGTCATTTTGTTTCAATTGGATTCGTTTCTTTAAAAATATTTTTCATCATCCTCGGTCTTAAATGATGATATTATTGAATATCTTTGGCCAGTAGTGCAAAGATGAATGATTTCTGAAGAATATCTTTGGCTGTGGTGCAAAGATGAGCAGTGTTGAGATGAACATGTGATTGATTAATATCTTTGGCTGTAGTGCAAAGATGAACAGTGTTTAAATGAACATGACCAATCGATGAATATCTTTGGCACAGTGCAAAGATAAATATTTGATTCCGATGTATATTGATTGATGTTACGAGGATAAAATATTGATGATGGATATTAAATTCATAGATTATAGTAGATTTCATTCTCTACGTAACTCTTCTATGAATTATTATTTCACTGCGAATATTGATCTCAAACTTGTTGTCTATTGTATTCTATCGATTTTTCCTGTTGAAGACTAACGATAATTTGTTGTATATTATCTTAGTCATAATATTCTTTATTGGGCTAGTTGAGCTCACCCTTTTCCTTGTTGTTCCATTTTTCTTCTCGGGAGGCGAGAATGTAGCGAAAGTACTAGTCGGGGTATGGAATGAAGATTCTAGAGAGTTGTTTAGTAGTCCTCACCATTTTTGTAAAATAATGAATCAATAATGTGATGAGGATTTATTTGAGTATAGATATTGTCTAGAAGATAATATTTGTATTCAAACTCACGATTTCTTGTTGTAATAATAAAGTTGTAGTTGTTTACGTACCATGTATTTGGCGACTTCGAAATGGGTGTTGTGTATACCTATTTTGGGGCGTCCACGGTTGGTATCGAGCTTAGGATATGATCTCTGGCGGAGATCGGGGAATAGAACTAGGAGGGAGGGCGACGTAAATCCTTCGCTAAGTGTGTCCTACCTAAGCTTATTTGTTAGTTAGTCAAGATATAGGGATATTATGTGATATATTGATTTCCTTAATTAACCCTTATTTTATGGCGATGATTTGAGAATGTCGTTGAGAATATTAACGATGGAGTAAATGAGACCGTGGAGATGCTCAGTCTCACTAACGAGGAGAACGTCTGCAACAGTGGCAATGTTCCTCCCGTGAACAACACCAATTGCAGCGATGATGAGCGAGGGATGTTTAGAAGCTTTTTGCGATTCATGCAAAATCGACGAGGGAGACTCGTGTTCAAAATACTGAGGAGGAAATGATAGCAATTCACGAGTGGTCACACAAATGCGAGCTTCAAAGAGTTGGGACCACCGAGTGCAGGGAAAGCCGGATCCGATTAAAGGCGAGACGTGGGTCAAACAAATTACCAAGATATTCGATGTCTTGGGATGCACGGAGAACAGAAAGTTCCATTCGCCACCTTTATGTTCCGTGGCGAAGGCGGCGATTCTTGGTGGGAATCGTGAAGCGTACCCATCCATCCAAATTTCAAAGCATGTCGTGGGAGACGTTTGAAAAGCAGTTCAATGACAAGTACTTCCACGAAAGTATTAAATATATGAAGGAAGTGGAGTTTATTAGACTAGAAGCGAGAATAACATGGCGGTGTCCCAAAGATGAGGCGAAGTTCGCGGAGTTATCCAGTTTGCACCTCATTTGGTGGAGAATGAGGAACGATGACGCGGATGTTTCGAGAGGTTTGAAACCCGGACATACGTCGATATCTCATTTCTCATAAATTTCTCTCTATTCGAGATGTTGTCACAGCAGGGCTCGGTTGTTAGAAGCGAGATAACGAAATACGTTCAACCGAGGGACCATAACCGAGGATCATACCGGTTAAGTTAGAACGGGTTAGTTAATTATAAATTCTTGCAGAAGTATATACCTTACTAGATATTGGTTCTACCCATTCTTTTATCTCTCTTACTTACCAACGTTTGAACTTGACTACGGAGAAATTAGACTTTGACCTATCTGTGGAGACTCCATTAGGGAGAAACTTTCATTACATCCGTTGTTTAAAAATCTTGCTTGATTCAAGTTGGCACTATCACATTACACCGTTAACCTTATTTCTATAGAGATATTTGCTTTTGATGTGATTTTAAGGTTAACTACTCATCATGCCAAATTGATTGCTTTTGTAAGGTTGTTAGTTTTCATATTCCTAAGCAACTTTGTTATTCAATTCAAGCAATCAAACCATTGTAGTCAAACATTTTCATATCAAGCCATGAAGTCATTCGTTTATTACGGATGTCAAGTTTTCTTAGTCCATGTTATGGATTTGAATAAAGACACGTCCAATTTGAATAATATTCTTGTTGTTATTGATTTTTCCCGGCGTATTTTCTGAAGAATTTCTTGGCTTACTCCCAAAGCACGATATTAAATTTTGTATCGACTTTGAACCCGTACAAAACTCATTTCTAAAATCTCATATCGAATGAATGGCTCTATTGAACTTCGTGAGTTAAAATTCAACTATAAATTTGGTACACGAGCCTTTATCTTGTGACTTCCTTTGTGGAATTCACCTAAGCGAACTCTTTGTAGGGGACGTCATATTAGATGCGATAGTAAAGCGATAGGTGTCATTGTGACGTCTTATCCAAGATTGGGATATGAGTCACAGTTGAGAAGCAACCTAAGTCGATGAATCGAAATACGTAGCTTTCAGGCTTAGTTGGTTATTATCGAGATTCGTTGAAGGATATTCTCGAATCGCTATTCCGTTAACTTAGTGACTCGAAAAGATACAAAATTACATGATGGGCGAGGAATGCGAGAAGATTTTCCAAGAGCTCAAGAGGCGACTCATTTCGGCACATATTACAACCATACCATCTTGGAAAAGCGAGCGTGGTAGTAATGCGATGCGATGAGTAGAAGATTATATCGAGAACGAGTGCGATGATGTCAAGTATATCGCGTAGAGCCAACTTTAATAGAAAAAGTTAAGGTTGCTCGAGCCACCGGCCCGGAAATGATCACGAGAAGAAAAGTCTGAAAGGAGCTATTAGGAGCGAGAATTGATGAAGAAGGAATACTTGAGTCCACTCTGAACTTTGTGTTCTAAACGACTCGATTTGAAGAACAAGATTATGATGGAGGCACACAATACACCATTTGCAATCCATCACAGGAGTACCAAAATGTATTATGATCTTCAACATACATTTTGGTGGAAGCAATATGAGGAGAGAGATCGCGTAGTTTATCTCGATGTGTTTAACTTGCTAACGTGTAAAGGCGAGCATCTTGTACCTAAGGGTCCGCTGCAACCACTTGAGATTTTGAAATGGAAGTGGGAACACATTACCTCAATTTCATTACTAATCTTCCCGGGGTTTCTCAAGGCATAGATGCGATTTGGGTTATTGTTGATAGATTAACCAAGTCTACTCATTTCTTACCGACATCGAGAAAACTTATTCCTTGAACGTCTTTCTCGTATGTGCGTAAATGAGATTGTGAGATTGCATGGCATGCCAAAGATCCATAGTTTTAGATCGTGACCCAAGATTCACTTCATGATTTTGGGTTAGTTTGTAGAAAAGCTATGGGCACGCAATTTCTGATTCATTTGGCATACCATCCTCAAAGCGGATGGGCAATTAGAAAGGACTACTCAAACTCTTGAAGATATATTAAAACTCGTGTCCTAGATTTCAAAGGAAGTTGGGATAAGTACTTGCCATTGGTGGAATTCTCATACAACAATAGTTATTAAACAAATATAGGCATGGTTCCATTCAAGCATTATATGGACAAAATGTCGTTCTCCAATATGTTGGGATGAGGTAGGTGAAACAACATTGTTGGGACCCGAGTTAATACGTATGACTAATGATTCAACAACGTATACAAGCAAGCAAGATCGACAAAAAGAGTTATGCGAATCTTCATCGAAAGGACGTGGAATTTAGTGTAGGGGATCATGTATTGTTGCGAGTTGCTCCATGGAAGGGAGTTACAAGATTTGGGAAGAGAGGAAAGCTCAATCCACGATTTATCGGTCCATTTCAAATTCTTGACCGAGTAGGAAATGTAGCCTATATAGACTTGCATTACCTCAAGAGTATGTCTCGTGTTCATAATGTGTTTCACATATCATGTATTTAAAGTAAATATGAAAGACCCAACCACGTTATTGAGTTAGAACCCAGGACGAGATAATAAAGACTTAACGTGTGAGGAGGTACTGTCAAGATTTTGGATAGGAAGGAGCATGTCCTACGCTGCCGAAAGGTTATACCACAAGTTAAAGTTTTGTGGAGGAATCATGCTATAGAGGAAATGACACAGGATTGGAAACGAAAATGAAAGCGAGGTATCCTCACCTTTTCAAACACACCGAGTACGTCGTCCAATTTCGAGGACGAAATTTCATAAGGAGGGAGATTGTAAGACCCCAAATTTTTAAATAAAAGGAATTTCCTTTATTTTGAAATAGTAAGGGTTGATTTGATTAATGTGGATAGTTAAGGGTTAAATACGCAAATATTTCAAAATAAGCAAGTGGTTATAAAATATTCATTGTTGTTTGGGAATATTCGTTTGGTCGTGGAATATTAAATCTTGTCGGAATATTAAATGCGATTGCTTGTGACCATGTGTGGGCCCCATAACGAGCGATTGGATGAAGAAAACGACAAATATAAGTTGTTTTTAAATAACGGCGTAGTTATTTGCCAAGTAATCTTTGTTGAATACCCGGTGGTTAAAACACACTAATACGCGTTGTTAAGCGGAGCATACCAGTATTGCACCAATTATTGATTCTTACGTAAGGCCTTTTCAATAATGGTTACGATGAATTACTTTATTCGATATTTTATTGAGTTAATAATTCTTTGTTGATATTTTATATTCTTTGTTGTTTCATAATTGTCATTACGATGATCTTTCATTATCGAAGCAATAATTCATATTATCCTGAATAATATTATTAGATAACATTATTGGCAATGTCTAGAAAGTTACATCTAAGGAGAGGTTTGATCATCTAATTGCTTGGCCAGGTAAGAAGAAATTCTTATTGGAAAGCCCCTCTTTCCCTGGAACCGCACGGTTGTCAATATTGTGATTACTGTAATATTATTTGTGAATAATTAATTATTGATTTATATGATGAGGAAAATATTGATTTTATGTGGATATAGATGGAGAAAATTTTTAAAATGACAATTGTTGAAAATTAATATTTTATCTTTTTCGATAAAATAATTCATTTAAATATATTATTTTAATAATATATTAATTGTGATATTTTTACAATGAATGTGGGATATATGAGTATATGAGGAGGAAGAGTATTTTTGTGGCATTAAATATTTAACACATGTTTTGTGTGTTGGTGGACACAATTATTGATTAAAAATTTGATTATAAACAGTAAAATCGTTCGTTTATGGATTTCGGTCGATTTTTGTTTGGAATTTGGAAAAACTTTCTTCTGCAAAGTTGTAGAGAATTGAATTTCCTATAAAACTCATGAGATTCGAATTTTCTGATGAAAGGGCTATTTATTATGAATTATTGAAGTTAGAAGCTCAAAAATAATTGATTTTTGGGAGTTTAAATTATTTTTGTTAAGAAAAACGTTTTTGTATTTTTTTGGACATCATTAACATGTGTGGCTGGTGTTTTGACCAAAAGGTGGGCTAAGGAAAATTTGTATAATTATATTAATATTATATTAAATTTTACGCTTTGGTGTTCTAGCGTTTTCTATAAATAGGGTCTTTAGGTTAGAATTGAAAATCACACCGTAAAGCGAAGTTTTCTCTATTTCTCTCTCGATATTTTGAGCGTATTCTTGTGAGTATTTTGAGTATACTTTGAGTATTGCTAGATTGTGCAAGTTCCTTCAAAGACTATACCCGGTATTCTAGTAGAAATCGATCTTTCGAGGTAAGGGATATTATTTTTTTGTAATGATATTATTTCTTCAATATCATTATCTTTGAAATGTTGATCTGAAGTTTTATCAAATTTGGAACTTTTTCATGTCGGGGTTACTATTCACGAGTTCTTATTCACGAGTTACTATTCATGAAAGTTCTTATTCACGAGTTCTTATTCACGAGTACTATTCATGAAAGCGTGAAGATGTTTTTTGTGGAATTTTTATCTTTTGGTGTCGAGTTACTTATTCACGATATCTGGCCTTTATTCACGATATCTGACTATTCACGATATCTGATCTTATTCAATAGAAAATAAAATTTCTTCTTTTTCTAAAACATCTATTCGGATACTAACTACGATTGTATCCATGTTTTGATCATTCTTGAATTTTACACCACTATGATTATTTTTGAGGTATTTTTGGCGTGGATAAAACCAAGTACTGAATCCTTAATCCTTAATCCTTGTCATTTTGTTTCCTTTGGATTCGTTTCTTTAAAAATATTTTTCATCATCCTCGGTCTTAAATGATGATATTATTGAATATCTTTGGCTGTGTAGTGCAAAGATGAATGATTTCTGAAGAATATCTTTGGCACCAGAGTGTAAAGATGAGCAGGTGTTGAGATGAACATGGGAATTGATTAATATCTTTGGCACGTAGTGCAAAGATGAGCAGTGTTTAAATGAACATGACCTCATCGATGAATATCTTTGGCACAGTAGTCTGAATAAATATTTGATTCCGGATGTATATTGATTGATGTTACTGAGGGATAAAATATTGATGATGGACCGTTAAATTCATAGATTATAGTAGATTTCATTCTCTACGTAACTCTTCTATGAATTATTATTTCAATTATGAATATTGATCCGAAACTTGTTGTCTATTGTATTCTATCGATTTTTCCTGTTGAAGACTAACGATAATTTGTTGTATATTATCTTAGTCATAATATTCTTTACTTGGCTAGTTGAGCTCACCCTTTTCCTTGTTGTTCCATTTTCTTCTTCTCGGAGGCGAGAATGTAGCGAAATCTTAGTCGGGTATGGAATGAAGATTCTAGAGAGAGTTGTTTAGTAGTCCTCACCATTTTGTAAAATAATGAATCAATAATGTGATGAGGATTTATTTGAGTATAGATATTGTCTAGAAGATAATATTTGTATTCAAACTCACGCTTTTCTTGTTGTAATAATAAAGTTGTAGTTGTTTCTGTACCATGTATTTGGCGACTCAGAATGGGTGTTGTGTATACCTATTTTGGGGGCGTCACAATAATAAATATAATGAGGACTTCATTGAGTTTGTATACTGTCTAGATGACAATATACGTATTAAAACTCTTAGATTATGTTTCGTCGTATTTTACACGACTATTGTATAATTAAATTGTATTTGAATTTTGTACTATGTATTTGACGACTCAAGATGGGTGATGTATACCAATTTTGGGGGCGTCACAAATCAAACCCTTTGATTAAACTCAAATAATATCTTTTTTATAAATTTAAAAAAAAAGTATTACATAAATAAAGAATATTTATATCAATTTTTTAGTCATCACTCACGTAAACAAGTATCTCAAACATTTATGTCGATATTTTAGTTCTCACTTACGTAAATAAATATCGTATATACTGACATGTTTCATACTTATAATTTATAAAAAATTATCACAATATATAACTTTCTTTAAATCACACTTACTTCCCTAGTCAAATTTATATACAATAAAATTAAATAAATAACAACATCTTAAAAGCGTTTGGCGTGAATCCTTTCGTTGTAGTATTAGATACTTATCGATTTTATAACATTGCTTAAAAGTATTAATATTACAAATTTCATTTTAAATTGTGAAGTATCGTAATATTTTAATATTTTACAAATTATGTTAAAAAAATTGTGAAATAAAAGAATAATAAACATAAATAGATGGATAAATTGATGAGGCCTATTTATGGCAATAAAAAAATCAATACAAGGAACGAGCAATTTTTAAGTTACCAATAGAGAGAATATTGAATTTTTTAAAGAATTTGATGAATAATCTCCGTTAGTATTAATAATACACATTATGTTTGATGACTTTTGATATATTATGACAATGACTTTATAAAAATAATTTTTATTTAATATTTATTTGGATTTGAATCAACTCTCCACAGGAGAATTCAAACTCCCAAAAGAAGAAAAAATACTTTTAAAAAAGTGGAGAAAGAAGAAGAAATCTAAATCATCATGCAACCAAAGTCATTTAAATTATATTCTATATTATTAAGGGAATAGAAAAAGTTTAATATTAATATTAAACTTTATTTGTAATATTAATGTTTAATAGAAAAGTTTAATATTTATTAGTTAAAGGGAGAAAAAAAAATGTACATAAAAGAAATTAAAATATTAATATTTGTAATTTTAAGTACAAAATGGAAATAATGACAAGTTTAAAAATATAACTAAAATCTTCTCATAATTGAGTGGAATGTTTTGGGTAGAAAATTTAGAATACCTTTCACCCATATTTTTCATTTTCTGTTCTTGAAAAAACTCACAGTTATGATATACAGTTGGTGTGAGACCCCAGATTTTATCAATAAAGATTTAAATTTTGTCAAAATAATTTTTTAATATTATGGTGTGAATTTGAGATAATATTATAGTTGTGGGTAGTATTTATAAATTTTGCAAAGTATGCAAGTGGTTATATTATATTCGATTGGTCTGGGAATATTCGGTTTAGCGGGGAATATTCGTGACAAACTACTCAATCATTGGTGGACCCCACAATGTAATTATTGTCGGATTGAGAAAACGACAAAAATATTTTATTGAAATAACGGCGGAAGTTTTACCGTAGTTCTTGTTGAACTACTTTCAGTAGTAAAAAAAGCACATGTCGTGTGTGGTTGCGTATAGAAAGACACCAGTATTGATTATTAATGCTTTATGTGAGAAGTCACCGGTTTGATTCCATTATTGTTGATTAATAATATGAATTATTATAGCGATAATGACGTTTTGTTTTATTCAGTATTATTAACGTAATAAAATGTAAACATCTTTTATATAAAATAGAATACTTTTATTAAAGTTATTCTATAAATAGAATATATTATATTTTATTATGCATAGTGTTGCATAGTGTTTTTGCATAGTGTTTTTGCATAGTATTGTATAGTGTTTGCATAGTAAAATGTTTTTATATAAATAGAATATATTATATTTTATTTAAAAGATTTTTCTTTAAATATGGACCGTCAGATTAAAGTAAATCAATCTGGACCGTTCATGGATTAGTTCTTATGCATTCCATTTTCCTATAAATAAAGCTCATTCCTTCATTATTTTCTTTACGAATTCATTGAAACTCTAGAGAGAGAAATTATAGAGAGAAGCTATAGAGAAAATTATATAGAAAGAAGAAGAGTATTACGCTACTTCACTACTACGTATTCAGTTCTTTTTACGGTAAGGGTGTTATTCTTTCTTCTTGAAGAGAACTTCATTATTCCATTCACTATTATTCTGCTGGAATAACTTTGTAAAAAAGTGGCATACCCTATACATAACTTTGTATCTGCCAGATACCCTATACTTGGTGAAATCCTTATGTTATTCCATTGCTTATTATTACATTGGAATAACTTTGTATCTGCCGATTTTACCTATATACTTGGTGACATTCTTCTATTATTCATTTGAACATCCTCGTCATCATGTGTTTTACACCTACTTCGTTCCGCTTTTTATTATTCTCGCTTGGAACATCCTGCATGCATGTGTTTTACACCGACTGGTTCCGCTCTTTATCATTCTGTTGGAATATCCTATCTGTGTGTTTTACACCGGATCCGGTTCCATCTTTATTATTCTGTTGGAACATCCTGTCATGTGAATTTCACCGACCAGTTCCGTTATTATTATTACATTGGAATAACTTTTATACATCTGGCACTGCGCATGCATGGTGATTTCTTTTGTTATTCCATTCTTTATTATACCCAAATGGTTAAAACTTTGACTTCTATACTCCATGAAATTAGTAGAATATCCTCGATATTTGCGTTTTTCATCCAAAGATCTTTTCACGGAAATATTCTTCCGATCATTCTTGAATTTTACTCTACTTAAACAATATTATGTTGACAATTTGGGCGTTAATAATTCATGGATTAAATAATTCTTGAACTTGTTTTATTGAATTATTATGTCATTGTCATCATCCTCATGTTATATTATGTTATCTTTGGCTTACGTGCATAGATGAACTTAGTATGATTATGACCGAGGATCATTCGGTATAATCATGACTTGATATAAATGATGTGACAAAAGTCCTCGATGGCTGTAATGCAAAGTTGATGGATAGTTTTTGGTATGATTATGACCGGGGTGATTCTTATAGTCATGACCATTGATAATTTGATGAAAATCCTCGACCGTGGTAGTACGTGGATGATTAGATGTGGTGGTTTATTTATTAAAATGAGTCTCAAATATAAAATTGATGAAAACCTTTAAAACCTAAAAGATAGTAGACTTTATTCTCTACTGACTCTTTTAATGGATTGCTTATTCCTACCGCAGCTTAAACCGGTTTGTCTATTGTATTTTATCGGTTTAACATCATTGAAGGCTAAATGATAATTTATTCGCATTATCTTAGTCATAATATTTCTTCTTGGAGCTAGTTGAGCTCACCCTTTCTTTCATTGTTCTCTTCTTGAAATGAGAACATAGCCGGGACGAAGCCTGAACGAAGTAATGGTCCAGAGGATAGCATTAGTAGTCCTCACTATTCGCGTGAAATAGTGTGATAATAGTTGTAATGAGGACTCCTTTTGAGTTTGTATAATATCTAGTAGACAATATTTGTATTCAAACTCACGCTTTATGTCGTATTGCATACGACGCTTAGGTTAAGTAAGTTGTATTTGAATTTATGTACCATGTAAGTGGCGACCCAAGATGGGTGACGATACCCATTTTGGGGGCGCCACGGTTGGTATCGTGAGCCATAAGTGTGAAGAGCCCCGAGCCTCTCACCGGTGACTTCTGTTGATGGGAATGAATGCAAAGCGGACTCTCGTAGGGACGCCTAGTCTTTCGGTGGCAAAAGTGATAGTACCAATGTGAGGTCTTGACACAAGTTGGTGTCCAGAGTCACAGCTTGGTATCGAGCTTAGGATATGATCCCGCTAAGATGTGAGAATAATACTTAGAGGGAGAGACGGGAATTCCTTCGCTAGTATGACCTACCTAAGTTTATTTGGTATTTGATTGGTCGGTCGAGTATAGTGATAATATGTTGCATGTTAATTAACCCTTGTTTTGTGACGATGTTTGTATTTAGATGTTGTGAATAGGGCTCTTGGTTATTGGAGCGATAATGAGTCACTCAACCAAAAGGTAACGACCAATAACACGATAATAATCATCACCTACGTGAGAATGACCATCGAACAATGATGACCATCGTGGGAGAAATTATCATGCCAAGAATGGTAACCACTTCGGTGGTAATCATGGCCAAGATAATAGAAGTGGAAATTTCAAGAAGAGAAGGTCATTTAGCTCGATTTTGTCGTGCACCAAAGTCAAGTCCAGCTGGGACGGTGGCACCAAAGGCGGATATGGACAAAACAAAGTCGTTGGTTTTAGGAAGTGCATTTTTCATGACTTCTCAAAAAGCGAGTAAACCGAACGAAGTTAGCACGGGTTAGTTATTTATAAATTGCGAAGTCTATACCTTATAAGATACCGGTTCTACCCATTATTTTATCTCTCTTGCTTGCGTTCAACGTTTAAATTTGACTCCGGAGAAGTTAGACTTTGACTTATTGGTTGAAACTTCGTTAGTAGAAACCTTCGTTACCTCCACTGTTTATTAATCTTGTTGTTTCAAATAAACACTTTCACGTTACCTGTCGATCTTATCTCTTTGAAAATACTTGCCTTTGAGGTAATTTTTGAAAACGATTGATTAACTATTCATTATTCTTTTTGTAAGGTTGTTAGCTTTCATATTCCTAACCAACCTGTTATACGAATTCAAAGTAACCAAATCCTAAAGTTAATCACTGTTATATCAAGCCATAAGTAAAGAGCCCGATCCTTTCGTTGTTGACTTCCTTGTGTGGAATGCACCGCCGACTTTCACGTAAGCGGCGTCGTGATCAAGATGGCAAGTTAATAGGTATCATTGTGAGGTCTTATCCAGGTTAAGGGATAGAAATCACATTGGTATTAATGTGACGTACTATCCAAGTCTTGGACGAGAGTAATAGCTTTTGAATGATATTTCTATCATTAATAAATTTCTTGGCGTATTCTTGAAGACTTCTAGCCTACCCTAGAGCGTGAAATCGAATTTTGTATTGACCCCAAAGATAAAACCCATTTCTTAAACCCTCAAATATTTCTTCAACTAAAATAAATAGCTTTACGTGGTTTATGATGAAAGTCATAATAAAAGCATTGGACTAATGAAAATCATGGGTATATGAAGTATTAGTAAGTTTTATGATGAGTTATGTTGGTTAGTATGTGAAAACATGAAAGTTTCTTAGAAATCACAAAGAGTTGAAAATCAGATTTTGGTGAAAAACGTAACATGAAATTCAATTGACCATATCTCCTGTTATATTTTGAATTTTTGAATGTGGTCAAGTCCTAGAGTTAGATCTATGAGTTACCTAACTAATCCAAGTGGAATTACTGGAAAAGGTGTTGTGGATTTTTGTGTGGACTGATTTTAGCAAAGGAGGCCAAAGCTGTAAATTTCGAAAATGCTACTGCCCAGAAACTTTAAGGGACTGTTTCGGCCACTTAAATTATGAGAAAAATTCTGGCCTTTTGGGACATGAAGGTATATGGTATAAAGTACCTCCTGTCCAAAAATGAGCTCATTCTGACTTAAAATGAGCAAGTTATGACTATTTCAATATTTAGGTTTTTCCGACGAAAAACGCTATAACCGGAGTTCTATAACTCCGATGACCATGAAATTTAAACTGGAAGCTCACGTTAACATGTGTAAGGTCCTGCCAAGATTTGGGAATTTTTGGAGTTAAACTTGAGGTAGCTAATTTCTTAAGGAATTAAGTGGAAATTGATTTTAAAAAATAGTAAATGAATTTTAAAAATTCGAGAAAATATATTTTCATTATGGGACTATATTATGCTAAATCCTAGAAAAGAAATATTTTTGGGGCTGATTTGGTATTTTTCATGAAAATAGTTTAGTTACTGAACATATGAGTTAAATATGTTATGTGAAGTAACAAAAGTTGAAAATAGGATTTTATGGCTAGAGAATCCTATATAGAGTATATGCATATTTTTTTTGAGGGATTTGATAATTGGTGATAATATTTTATGAGTATGACATTTTGAATGATTAAATGCATTATATGGTAAAAGCGTAAACAATTAAGATAAATTGTTTATAAATTTAAGAAGTGATTAAAATATTGTTATAATATTAATGATATTAGATTATGAGATTATTAAGTGATTGAAAACATGGGGATATTCTTGAATCTGGATAAATTATATTATAAATGTTTAATATTTATCCTTTATCTCATTTGATTGATTCTTTATATTATTATCCTCATGTTTATATTATGTTGAAAAATCATCATGGCCTGTAGTGCATAGATGGACTTGGTATGATTATGACCACGGATTATTCGGTATAATCATAACTCAGTAAATGAATACACAATTATCTTTGGTAGTAGTGCATGGATAATTTGTGGTCGTGATACTAATGAATACACAATTATCTTTGGTAGTAGTGTATGGATAATTTGTGGTCGTGATACTAAATGAATATCCTTGGCACCGTAGTGCGGGGATGATTCGATGATGTGGATTAATTATTGAAATTTGAGTCTCAAAGAATGAAATATTAATTCATGGATGTGTTCAAAGTCATCCGTGGCTTACGTGCATAGATGGACTTGGTATGATTATGACCGAGGATTGTTCGGCATAATCATAATCAGTAATTGAAAACACAATTATCTTTGGTAGTAGTCATGGATAATTTGTGGTTGTGATACTAATGAATATCCTCGGCACGTAGTGCGGGGATGATTCGATGATGTGGATTAATTATTGAAATGAGTCTCAAAGAATGAAATATTAATTCATGGATGCGTTCAAAGTCATCTCAGGCTTACGTGCATAGATGGACTTGGTATGATTATGACCAGGATTGTTTCGGTATAATCATAACCAGTAATTGAAAACACAATTATCTTTGGTAGTAGTGCATGGATAATTTGTGGTCGTGATACTAATGAATATCCTTGGCACGTAGTGCGGGGATGATTCGATGATGTGGATTAATTATTGAAATGAGTCTCAAAGAATGAAATATTAATTCATGGATGCGTTCAAAGTCATCTCGGCTTACGTTGCATAGATGGACTTGGTATGATTATGACCGAGGATTGTTCTCGGATAATCATAATCAGTAATTGAAAACACGAATATCCTTAGCCAAGAAAGCATGGGATAATTCGTGGTCGTGATACTATTAAGTCGAGTCTCGGATTATTGGTTTTATACGTTTGTATATCTTTGGCTCATAGTGCAAAGATGAATTGTTAATGAATATCTTTGGTAGGATTGCAAAAAATGAATTTAATGTTTTCAACGATAAAGGTATTCAAGGTATCCTCACCTCTTTATCATATCGTAGATCGCACCACTAATTTCGAGGGCTAAATTCCATAAGGAGGGAGATTGTGAGACCCCAGATTTTATCAATAAAGATTTAAATTTTGTCAAAATAATTTTTTAATATTATGGTGTGAATTTGAGATAATATTATAGTTGTGGGTAGTATTTATAAATTTTGCAAAGTATGCAAGTGGTTATATTATATTCGATTGGTGGGGAATATTTGGTTTAGCGGGAATATTCGTATAACTACTCAATCATTGGTGGACCCTTAATGTAATTATTGTCGGATTGAGAAAACGACAAAAAAATATTTTATTGAAATAACGGCGGAAGTTTTACCGTGGTTCTTGTTGAACTACTCGGTAGTAAAAGTACAAATGAATGTCACGTGTGGTTGCATAAGTAAGCACTACCTGGTATTGATTATCGATGCTTATGTGAGAAGTCACTCGGTTTGATTCCATTATTGTCGATTAATAATATGAATTATTATAATGATAATGACGTTTTGTTTTATTCGTATTATTAACGTAATAAAAAATGAAACATCTTTTATATAAAATAGAATACTTTATTAAAGTTATTCTATAAATAGAATATATTATATTTTATTATGCATAGTGTTGCATAGTGTTTTGCATAGTATTGTATAGTGTTTGCATAGTAAAATGTTTTTATATAAATAGAATATATTATATTTTATTTAAAAGATTTTTCTTTAAATATGGATTTGTCGATTAAAGTAAATCAATGGACCGCTTCATGGATTAATTCTTATGCATTCCATTTTCCTATAAATAAGCTCATTCCTTCATTATTTTCTTACGAATTCATTGAAACTCTGTAGAGAGAAATTATAGAGAGAAGTTTATAGAGAAAAATTATAGAAAGAAGAAGAGTATTCTTACTTCTTCTACTTACGTATTCAGGTTCTTTTTTACGGTAGTGGGTGTTATTCTTTCTTCTTCTTGAAGAGAACTTCATTATTCCATTCACTTTATTATTCTGTTGGAATAACTTTTGTAAAAGTGGCATACCCTATACATAACCTCAGTATACGCTGTGGCATACCCTATACTTGGTGAAATCCTTATGTTATTCCATTCTTATTATTATTCATTTGGAATAACTTTTGATCATGCTGATTTTACCCTATACTTGGTGACATTCTTCTATTATTACATTGGAACATCCTGTCATGTGTTTTTACACCTGACTGGTTCCGCTTTTATTATTCTGTTGGAACATCCTCATCATGTGTGTGTTTTACAATTCGGACTGGTTCCGCCTCTTTATCATTCTGTTGGAATATCCTATCTCATGTGTTTTACACCGGATCCGGTTCCATCTTTATTATTACATTGGAACATCCTGCTTGGTGTAATTTCACCGACCGGTTCCGTTATTATTATTCTCATTGGAATAACTTTTGTCTGTCTGATCTGCATGCATGGTGATTTCTTTTGTTATTCCATTCTTTATTATACCCAATTGGTTAAAACTTTGACTTATACTCCATGAAATTAGTAGAATATCCTTGATATTTGCGTTTCATCCAAAGATCTTTCACGAAATATTCTTCCGATCATTCTTGAATTTTACTCTCTACGAAACAAAGATTATGTTGACAATTTGGACGTTAATAATTCATGGATTAAATAATTCTTGAACTTGTTTTATTGAATTATTATGTCATTGTCATCATCCTCATGTTATATTATGTTATCTTTGGCTTACGTGCATAGATGAACTTAGTATGATTATGACCGGGGATCATTCTAAGATAATCACGACTTGATATAAATGATGTGACAAAAGTCCTCGATGGCACATAATGCAGATGATGGATAGTTTTTGGTATGATTATGACCAGGGGGTGATTCGGTATAGTCATGACCATTGATAATTTGATGAAAATCCTTGGCCGTAGTGCGGGGATGATTAGATGTGGTGGTTTATTTATTAAAATTCGAGTCTCAAATGATAAAAATTGATGAAAACCTTTTAAAACCTAAAAGATAGTAGACTTTATTCTCTACTTGACTCTTTTTAATGGATTGCTTATTCCATTGCAGATTAAACCTGGTTGTCTATTGTATTTTATCGGTTTAACATCTTGTTGAAGGCTAATGATAATTTATTACGCATTATCTTAGTCATAATATTTCTTCTTTGGCTTAGTTGAGCTCACCTTTTCTTTCATTGTTCTCTTGGAAATGAGAACATATACATTTGAACGAAGCCGAGGAACGAAGTAATGGTCCGGAGGATAGCATTAGTAGTCCTCACTATTACGTGAAATAGTGTGATAATAGTTGTAATGAGGACTCCTTTTGAGTTTGTATAATATCTAGTAGACAATATTTGTATTCAAACTCATGATTTATGTCGTATTGCATACCTGCGTGCAGTTAGGTTAAGTAAGTTGTATTTGAATTTATGTACTATGTAAGTGGCGACCCAAGATGGGTGGCGATACTAAATTTTAAAAGCGTCACAGGTTGGGAAAAAAAATACCCCAATTACTCCATAAAAATATCATGTTTGTAAAATTTGTGAATATTTATATCATATGTACTCTTGAAATTAATTTAATAATGTGGTATGATAATAAATTTATAATGCCAAATTTTAGTAGTTAATACTATTTTCACTAAAATGATACTATTGTTACGGAATAAAAACTTTACCAAATAAAACCTTTTTTTTTATATATATAAATGAAAAAATATTTAAAATTTTATCATCTAGCTAGCTCTTTTGTTTTTAACCTTTTTTTAAAATCATAATGACAATGTTATTGTAACCCCATTGCGTTGTTGAATTGGATTGCTAGGTTTGAAAATGATAAATTATGGAGTTAATTTATAATTAATTTTGACTTGAGTGGAAGAAAAGAAGGGTAATTACGGAATACCAACAATTAGAAATGAATAAATCGGTGTTTTGGTTAGGAGTTTGTTCAATAAATAATGGAAAGATATATATATATATATATATATATATATATATATATATATATTTTCTTATGCAACTTATATAGTTTTAAAAGAAAATAATTCTTTCATAAAAAACATTTGACTTAATATTAATTAATATGTTATTATTATAATTTTATTTACAAAAATAATTTAGATTTTTTTAGTGAGATATATAACATCAGTGTCCCCATTAAAGAAAAGAAAAATGAATAAATGATTTTTATTTTAAATCATATTTTATTTATTAGAGAGGATATATAAAATGATTTATTCATATATATATATATATATATATATATATTTGTTCTTTAATGGGAAACAAGTTAAAGTTTATATGTTAAACATATAAACATTAAGATAAGTTGATAATGATTAATGCGTGTGGAAAGCTCATGGTTGGTTAAGTAATTACTACACGTAGGAGTAATTGTTTACAAAACGTGCAAGTTACTGTGACTTGTGGTGGTAGACTGGTAGTACTAATATATACTATTTAGTTAGTGTAGTCTGTAGATTTTACATAGTTCATTTTCATCCTTCGGAAATTACGACTGTATCCTTGAAGCGTAGATAAAAGGATGACCCAAGATTTGATCCCACCCACCACTGAACTTTTAGCTCGGTTGGTATCAGTATCAGTGTATCACTGCATCTTTGCAATGCAATTCCACCCCCCTCTCCTCACTAGTTTCATTGTATCAAATATATATAAGTCTATATATATACAGAGCTGAGCTGTGTATTACACATTCAGAAAATGACAATAAATTTTTTAGACTATGGCGATGGTTCATCCGTCGTCGTAACTTATGACAATAGTTTGACGATTGAAACCGTCGTTATAGCCGACTGTATACTATACAGCTATGTGATCATTGAAAAAAAGATTCCTTCTTATTTATGTATGAAATTATAGCAGTTTTAATATGTGAATTCCAATAGAGTTGGTATATTTCCAATAAATAGTATAATAAAACCTAAAACAATAAAATAAATTATATTATACTAGAAGAAAAGGACAAAAAAAAGAAAGTACCCATCCATAAAAGGAAGGAAGAAGAGAAGGGTGGCAAGGCAGGGGTATATATGATTTTTTAGTTTTCGTCTTTGTTATGTGTATAATTTAATTATAATCAAAACTTTTTTTATTGTCTTATAAATTTTAATATTAACTTATTATTTTATAATAATTTTATTTTTCATAATAGTTCTTTACTTAGTTATGGCGATCGGTGAAACTGTCGTTATAACCCAAAAAAATATCGCCACACAGCTGTGTACATACATTTTTCTCATATATATGTATATATATGTTAAAAATATATTAATAATTACTTTAGTTACCAATTCTATTACATATAGGAGACTTTTAGTTAATTAGTGTTATAAATAATTATAACTTGTATATTAGTTATTAAAATCTAGTTAGCTAGCTTTTAAAATTAAAATTGTGTACTCATTATTCTACAATAACTATATTCTTAAATAACTATATATTGAAAATATAAGAAAAATATTATGAGTAAATAATAATTAATAAAAAAAACTATAACGCATATATTAAGGATTAAGCTTTAGTATACAACTATATTTTATATAGGGGACCTTAAGTTAATTAATGTTTAAAAAAAGTCCGAACTTATATTACTGATTGAAATTTAATTACATTCTAAAATAAAATTGATCGTAATTTATTATTTTATAATAACTTTATTTTTTTATAGAATTTGTTTAATTACTTAATTATATACTTTTAGTTTGACTCAACTTTGAAATCTAAAATGCATATATAAATATTAGGATTGAATATAAAAACTAAATATTAAATTTAAAAATTAATAAAAATTAATATTAAATTAAAAATAACAAAAATTACATTAGTAACATTCAATTTAAAATTTAAAATTTTTTAATAGAATATAAAATCAAACTAGTTAATTTAGTCATTTGTTTTTAAAATAAAATTTATATTTATTCTAATAATAATAAGTCAATTTTAAAAATATATTTTATAGGCATTATATATAAAATATAAAAAATTAAATTAATTTAATTTAAAAAACAACTCCTACGAGACACTTGGCTAATCTATTGAAAAGCCTTCCTCCTCTTCTCTGTGCCTTCAAAACCTCTATGTTACACAAAGACCACAGTCCTCCTTGCCAAAGAAAAGAAAAACCCCAAACCCCTAACAATCATTAGGGTTTTCTCAATTTCTTCCGCCCAAATACCGGAGTTCATTCGTTGTCCAGTCAAATCTTTTTTCATGCTTAGTCAAAGGTAATATACGGATCTCTTACTTTAAATCCAATCATCCAATCCAATCCATTTTGTTGTTGTTAATATTCTTCTTATCTATCGGCCATTCTCTTTCCCATCCGCATCTGTGAAACTTCAGGATTTGGGTTTATTTGGGTTGAGGTTTTTTGCGATACGGCAATAACAATGGATGATCTTGAGAAGGCAATACTGATAAGTTTTGATGAATCCGGGACAGTTAATTCACTGTTGAAATCTCAGGCAGTTGCATTCTGTCAACAAATTAAGGACAACCCGTCAATTTGTAGTATATGTATCGATAGATTGTGTTATTCTAAATTCGTTCAAGTCCAGTTCTGGTGCTTACAGTGCTTACATGAAGTGCTTGGTGTTAGATATTCGTCCATGAGCCCCGAAGAGAAATCATTTATACGAAAATCAGTGTTTTCCATGGCTTGTTTCGAGGGTTTGGATGATAAAAACTCGGTCAGAGTGTTGGATGGGCCAGCATTTATTAAGAACAAGCTTGCTCAGGTTTTGTCTACTTTCATTTACTTTGAGTACCCGTTGATTTGGTCTTCTGTGTTCATTGATTTTCTTCCAAACCTCAGCAGAGGTCCTGTGGTTATTGATATGTTTTGTCGAGTATTAAATTCTCTGGATGATGAGTTAATTAGTTTAGATTACCCCCGGAGTGCAGAAGAGACGGCTATCGCTGCACGAGTTAAGGATGCAATGAGGCAGCAGTGTATTCCCCAGATCGTTAGAGCTTGGTATGACATTGTATCCATGTACAGAAACTCTGATCCCGAACTATGTGCTAATGTTTTAGATTCTATGAGGAGATATATTTCATGGATAGACATTGGGTTAATTGTGAATGATACTTTTATCCAATTATTATTCGAGTTAATGTTGGTTGATGGCTTGCTGGATCAGCTCCGAGCTTCTGCTGCCAGTTGTGTTCTTGCAGTAATATCTAAACGTATGGAGTCGCAATTGAAGCTTAACCTTGTACAAAACCTTCAGATGAGTAGGGTGTTTGGTTTGTTAGGGGAGGATAATGAATCTGAGTTGGTTTCCAAAGTAGCAGCTTTGCTTACTGGGTATGCTGTCGAGGTTCTGGATTGCTACAAGCATTTGAATGCTGAGGACGCTAAAGGCATTTCGTTGGAACTCCTAAATGATGTTCTGCCCTCAGTTTTATATGTGATGCAGAACTGTGAGATTGACACAACATTCACCATTGTTCAATTTCTCTCAGGTTATGTTTCCACAATGAAGAGCCTTTCTCCACTGAGGGAGACACAACTTCATCACGTGGGTCAGATATTGGAAATGATTGGTTTGCAGATTCAGTTTGATCCTATTTATCGTGAAAATCTTGATATGTTGGATAAAATTGGGAAAGAAGAGGAAGAGAGAATGATGGAGTTCCGAAAGGATTTAATCGTGTTGTTTCGTAGCGTAGGTCGTGTTGCACCTGATGTTACTCAGACTTTCATTCGCGACTCATTGATTAGCTCTGTTGCATCTTCTGCAGAGAGGAATGTTGAAGAGGTAGAAGCTGCACTTTCACTCTTCCATGCACTTGGAGAGTCACTAAGCGACGAGGCACTGAGAACTGGAAATGGTCTGTTGAAGGAACTGGTGCCAATGCTCTTATCAACAAGGTTTCCTTGCCATTCTAATAGGCTTGTTGCACTTATATATTTGGATACAATAGCGAGATATGCAAAGTTTGTTCAGGATAATACCCAGTATGTACCTCTGGTTCTTGCTGCCTTTCTAGATGAACGAGGTATACACCATCCAAATATAAATGTGAGTCGTAGAGCTAGTTATCTTTTCATGAGGGTTGTGAAATCACTCAAATCCAAGCTTGTGCCATTCATAGAGACAATTTTGCAGGTATATAGTTAGCGTATATATTTATATCATCCTTATAGGCTCATCTATTCACATTGCATTTTTTCTATTTCCTTATTAACTGTTTCCCCCCTCATAATTCTCAGAGTCTACAAGATACAATTGCTCAATTTACAAGAATGCATTGTATGTCAAATGAGCTATTGGGTTCTGAAGATGGTAGTCACATTTTTGAGGTAATTTCTTTGAGTCTTATCACTACATTCAGGACAAGACCAAACTAAATAGCTTACATACGTTAGGGGACTATCTTATTTCTGATATCACTTACTGTCAACACTTCGCAGGCAATTGGCTTATTAATTGGGATGGAAGATGTACCAATGGAGAAGCAATCTGATTACCTTTCTTCACTGCTTACTCCTCTTTGTCAGCAGGTCAATTTTGAATTGCAGTTATGGTACTTGAAATTGCATAGGCAGACCAATGTTTAGGAGCCCTTATTTATTTTATTGTTTGTAATTAGCTCCTGTGCACTTATTTATTGGACACTTTATTATCTACTTTAATAATATAAACTGAAATTAATGCACTCAAATCAGGTTGAGGCATTGCTCACAAATGCCAAATTCCAGAACCCAGAAGGGTCCCCAGCAAAAATTGCGAATATTCAGCAAATAATCATGGCCATTAATGCCCTCAGCAAGGTTCTTATTTATTATTTCAGATTTTATTACAGCAAATCTATTGATTACATTGTGCAGACATTCTTGTTACTTTTTTAGTTTGTTACTGGAATCTTTCCAATTCTTTTAGACATTTGAATCAAAGTTTATATTATACTTTGAAGTATCACTTCATCGCCATTGTCTAAACATAGCATTGGTTCCTCAAGTTTTCAGCTGTGCTTGTTTTATTAGGCATGACACATTGAACTTCTTTGTGATGTTTGGAAAACTATTGCTTTTTGGTTGACTTTGATCCAAGTTAAGGTTTTTGCATTTAATAGTAGTTGTTAATATATATTTCTTTTGTATCAAGGGATTTAGCGAGCGTCTTGTAACTGCTAGCCGCCCTGCAATTGGCATCATGTTCAAGCAGGTTTGTACCAAGATTTATGTTTTCTTAAACTACTTGTTGCGGCTGGCTTTTAATATTTATTTTCTCAATATTGTGGATTTAAACCAGAATTCATATATTTATGAGTGAATGTCTAGATGAAAACATGATGAGTATCAGCACTAGTAAGATATTGAAACTTCACATCCATATTTCACTTTCACCCCTCCCATTGTGCATGTCTTTAGTACTATTGTTTTTATATTTTTAAGAATGAGCTGGGTTCGTTCTGGTGGTTAAATTAAATTTGCATGCACTTATATTTTGCGCTTCAAAACAATCTCTACTCGCACAAAATTCATACATAGTTTTGCTGTAGTATGACAACAAAGGTTTTTTAGTGGTTGCATTTTTATTCATTTTTTTCATGTGAATCCCTGGGTTAAGTTTTATTTTTCATCTTCTTCCCCATGTTATGTTTCTCCTCTTTATTGCCCCCGTCAGCCTGCATTAAGATATTTTAGCTTTATATAAGAGAAAACAAAAGTTAGAAAAAATAAAGAAGGCAGATTAGCTCTGCAATGTTAATCTCATTTGCAAGTTGAAGTTTGGAAGAAAATATTAATCTATATTTTTGGCAGTAATGGTTCATTATTTCTTGATCTTTACTTGTATTTTTCTTAATTCTCTTTGATGTAGACGTTGGATGTTCTCCTACAAATACTTCTAATCTTTCCAAAGATTGAACCCTTGCGATATAAGGTATGTGTTTAAGGATATTTCTTCAAGCCTTCTTATGTACAATTCTACCTAATACCAACTTCATTTTTCAGGTGACATCATTTATTCATCGAATGGTGGACACTTTAGGTGCATCTGTATTTCCTTACCTTCCAAAGGCATTGGAGCAGTTGCTTGCAGAAAGCGAGGTATAAAACAGTTCTACATGTTATATTAATTAAGTTATAATTTTATTTAGTTGAGCAATTATCACCTGGCCATTGCATGCTATTTGATGAACCATTTTTTTTCTTCATAATTATTAATATCTTCATATATGAAAATAATAGTAGATAGCTTAAAATTGGACATTTCTCTTTCCGAAATTATATTTGCAAGTACATTTTTGGGGGGGGAATAGGGGGGATAATAGTGAATGTAGCTGCCTAAATACAAGAGGGAATACGTAAGTATCTTCAAGTAGTGTGTATGTAGCTGCCTAAATATGTCTTAAAACTTCTATGGCAAACCTTAATAAACTTGTTCCATATTATCCTGAAGAAAAACTTTGTAAAGATGGTGATCTGCAATATTACTTATCCACTCCGGAGAGTTCTCTTGTGGCATGAGGACTTTGAGGCTATTTCTAGTGGTTGGAAAGGATCTTTTCCAAACTTAAGTGTACCCGAGTTGTTTCCTTCTCCAGCTAACTAGTTAATCTAGAGTTTTATTCCGTAGTAAAAAAAAATTCTCTTACTTGAAGGACTAGTTTAAAGCCTTGAAATGAAATCTTAATGGGTTTTTGGTAGAATTGTACACCGTATACCTTCCTAACTTGGGGCTGCGTCATGAATTCTGCTTTCCATGGTTTTTTTTCTCCTATACTTTTTTGGGATAACAAAATGAAATATATGGGGTTAAATTTGTTTTTTACTTGGTGATATTAATACTTGATCCTGCCTCATGCTGTGGTTGCAGCCAAAAGAGTTGGTGAACTTTCTCGTTCTGATAAATCAGCTCATCTGCAAATTCAAAACTGCAGTGCAAGACATATTGGAGGAAGTATACCCTGTCATTGCAGGTAGAATATTTAATATTCTTCCAAGGGATGGGTTTCCTTCAGGACTTGGTAGCAACACTGAGGTAAGTGAACTTGTAGTTTTAGCTATTGGTTGTGCCGCAGTGTATCAGCCCTATCGGGGTTTTGGATGTTCGATCCCTTTACACCCCATTATGGGAGACTAGGATTGTAATATATTGACATGCATTTTTTAAATATATTGTGTAATTTTAAATTTGTCATTAATTGAATTTTGCAGTACTGAACATTGAGAAAAGTTCAATATAGTGATTTAACAGCTAAAGTATTTACAAGTACACTAAACTTATTTGCTTATTGAATAAAAGTGTCTAAAATCTATGAGAAACTCGAATAAAAAGTGCTGCATGGGTAAAGTTAATAGAGATAATTTTTTAAGGTATGAATTGGAAAGGGGGGAAAACACGCTGATGGTGCTTCCTATCTTTATGGTCGTAACCCCGCATCACTGTCTGACATAAATGAAACTATGGGAGAGGCTCACCTTCTTCTAAATACATACTTTTTGAGTTCAATATAATGTTGTACTTATAATATTTATCAAGTTGATTAGGAAATACCTACTTAAACTAATTTACTCATTGTCCCAGGTATTCATCTTTGCACTCTTTGTTTATTTAGAGATATTTTGAATTAATTCTTTTCACTTTTACTGGTTATATAATTTTATGAGAAAATCAGTGTTCTAAAAATCCTCGCCTAGGCGCTAGGCCCCCTCTTGGTGCCCCGCCTAGGCCCTAGGCTCCCCCTTAGCATCTCGCCTAAGCGCTAGGCTCCCCTAGCGCCTTACTTGGGCGGCAAAAAAATCCCTCCAAGAAATTAGGCGATGCCTAGGTGGGGTCTAGGTTTAGAGGTTTTTTTTATTCTAATAACTACCCAAACCAAATCTTGATATATTTATTTTTCTAATGATTTACCATATTCATAATACAAATACAGAGTCTAGTATATCAAATCACAACAAGAAATGAACAACATCAAGTCAAAATGGAAAATTTTATTATAGTTGTAATTTTTTGAACTTGTACTAACTTCAAATTATATAAATAATGATACATTTGTAATATTTAGTTTAATTCAATATAATTCTTAAATTTATATTTGTTTCTTAAGTTCTAATATTGAATTAAATTCTTGAAATTTTAAATTTTATTATTTAATAGCAACCTTGTTTATGAATAAAACTAATACGTTAAAAATATGTTTGAACTTTGACATTAGCAATATGGATATGTGTTTGACTTTAAGCAAAGACCTTTATTATCTTTATTATAGATTGTTTTGCTTTATATTATTGTTTTGTTTGGATAAATGTAAGATAAAATATTAAAATTGGCTTAAAATAAAAAATCCCGCCTAGGCCCCGCTCAGGCCCCGCCTAGGCCCACTAGGCACTAGGCGCTAGGCCCCCCCTGGCCGCCCGACTCCCGCCTAGCGCCTTTTAGAACATTGGAGAAAACAAAAGAAATTCTCAGAAACCTGAAAGGAGAAGACGTCAACTTAGCTATGAAAAAATTGACATCCAGAAAAAAAAAAAGGTGGGAAAAATGAAAAGATAAATAAATTAACCACTGTCAACATCAAGTATCCTGATGGGAATTTTTTCACAAGGTTTATGGTTGAATAATGAGATGCCTATGCTTAGAAACTTTACAAATGTTTACTAATGTTTGGACCACCATAGTTTATTTATTATTATTATTTTTTATTTAAAAAATAGAAAAGAAAGAAATGATCACAGCCATCTCATATGATTGAATTTCTTACATATCCATGAAGTAGTGCGACATGTACTGATGGAAATTGACTATAGCAGCAGTTATAGATTGTGCCTGCTTTCGACATATCCTGCATTCGAAGTTTCAATTTACATCTGGAGCTATGATCAACCTAGTGCTGAATTCTTGCTGGCATGTTTTTAAATGTAGGAAATTCGTGAACTACAAGAACTCCAGCGAACAGTGTACACGTTTCTTCATGTTATAACAACACATGACCTGTCTTCTGTTTTCCTTTCCCCTAAAAGTAGGAGCTACTTAGATCCGATGATGCAATTGCTATTGTACACATCTTGCAATCACAAAGACAACCTCGTCAGGAAGGTTGGTGTGATACTATAAACTCAAAATATTATATTTTTTTTGTGGGTTTTGCCTCGACTCCCAATGCTTTGAGAGCTCGGGCAGATACACATTGTTACTAGTGAAGCTAATCTCTTTTTTGTTTTCTGTTACTTAGGCATGTGTACAAATATTTATTAGACTAATTAAAGATTGGTGCCCCAGGCCCTTTGGAGAAGAAATGGTAATCTACCTTTTAAACTCTGCACTGCAATAGAAATTCCAGGAATACTAAAATGGGGAAAAAAATTTCAGGTGCCTGGTTTCCAAAGTTTTGTAATTGAGGCTTTCGCAACAAATTGTTGTTTGTACAGTGTGCTTGACAAGTCCTTTGAGTTTCGTGACGCAAATACTGTAAGTTAATATGAAATAAAGATTGTATGAACTCTGGTAGAATGTTGTTTCTCACTTGTTTGTTTATGACTTTACATGTCCCGTTTAAAATTTGAGGAGCAAATCAGATGTGATTAATGTAGTTAAGCAACATACCAAGTATATCCGGTTTATAACTTTATATTCTTCGAGGAGTAATACTACAGTGACAAAAGATGGCTACCAAAAACTAGATACAAAATGATGTGTCATATTTTATAATTAGTTGAAATTCCACCATATATGGGTGGATCCAATGGTTATAACTTATAACCAATCACTACCATCACATCATTTTGTATCCTATTTCTGTATCCAATCTTTTGTCACCAATACATTATTGTTCGAGTAGTAAAGACCTTGTTTGGTATTTTAGTGCCAATACGATCAGAACTGGTATGTTAGAAGTCATATATTCAAATTTTTTAGTAGTAAAGACTATTTACTAGTAAATATGCAAATTTGTTAGGAATGACGTCATGTTTATAGATGAAAGTAATAGGAATTAAGAGTGAAGTCAGAATATGTATATTTGAATTTTAAGTCAACCTGGGGTTAGAGTTGCATTCTTGTTTGCTAGATTAACTTGTCTTTTGTATCATATTGTTTATAGTTCCATACATTCATTCTTAAAACGATGATAGAGTTACTCACCCAATATGGCACATTATGCGACTCAATTTACATGGTGAAGTTGCTCCATCTTAGACCTACTAAAACTAATATTCCTTGTTGTGTTTGTTGGTCTTTGTTAACTTACGGATAAATTCTTTTGGCACATTTGATATAGAAATAGAATAAGTTATTTCTCTGATTTTTTGTATTAGATGGTTTGCATTCTGTAATACACATAAACCATTTCAAATGACCTGACCCCAATTTTATTTACAGTTCGGTATCGGTTTGTGGACATTGTTTCTCTTAAGTTGCCCAAACTTCTGTGCAGTAAAGCTTCGAGTCTATTTTTTACACTATAGAGTTCCTCCAACTGTTTAGATATCTTTTGTGGTCCTGTTAAGACATCCCCTTGGCAATGAGGTTATTATCTTTCCCATTTGCAATCAGTAAGATTAGTATGGAAGGCCTTAGACATTTTAAAGATAGTTATGAGGAAAACTTCTTTGATGAAATTGGGAATTATTTTGAACTATAGGGCATGTAAAGAGGTCTTGCATTGTTTTTATATGATATTTATTATGAATTGCTTTATATCTGCTGTGGAGAGTGTAGAATATATGTTGTTTCGTACTGAACTTGCTGCTGATCTGTTAATAGTCAGAACTAATATCCCTTCTTGTTCTGGATTTTACTGGCAGCTTGTTTTATTCGGAGAAATTGTAATGGCTCAGAAGGTCATGTATGAAAAATTCGGCAATGATTTTCTTCTTCATCTTGTATCGAAAGGTTTCCCAACTGCACATTGCCCTCAAGATTTGGCGGAGCAATATTGTCAAAAGTTGCAGGTAATGTGTTGTCTTTGATGGATAAATTATGGAGTAAAACTTAATTTCGGGCATGTGATCAAGGAAAAAGTTTTAAAAAGATTCTTATCTAACTGATAAGAATATTAAATTGTTGAAATGACATCAATTTATTTAAGAGACCAAATTTTAAAAGCATTGTTTGTTTTGCAAGTGCTAGAAGAATTTAAATTTGGCTCATTTAGGATAATATAAACATCAATTTTTCGGTTCATGCTTAATTTGGTTAATCCTGTTAAAGGACAGCTGGGGTTTAGTTAGGTTTCAGAACCGTAACTTTGAGGTCAGCTGGTAGCAAAACACTCAAGGCCCCGTCATTGCAAACTATAACTAGCCCCCGTATCAGGAAATGCTTATGTTTTCGGCTGCTGTTCTCTCTGGTGCTAACTGGCCCTGTTCGAGTTCGAGCTTTAATTATTGCATTGAGCTTGTCTGTTTAAACAGCAAGTAGGACATACTTAAGAATGATCCCATTTATTAGTTGCTAAACTGTATTGCTCTAACTGTTTCTCTGGTATTATATTTTCAGGGTAACGATATTAAGGCACTGAAATCATTCTACCAGTCGCTCATAGAAAACTTGAGACTCCAACAAAATGGAAGCGTTGTTTTCAGATAGCATTTGCATATACATACTCGATCTCTAATGTGGCAATGGTTCATGATGTAACCAGTTATGCTGGTACAGTTTTGTTTACCGAAGGTGTGTACCATTATAGCTTGATTCGTGTCTTATTTGAAACTTCAACATGTTTGTGCTAAATATCTTTCACAGTTTTAACTATTTGTATGGCCTTGCAGGTCTCATATATCTGTATATAGTTTTTCCCTGCTATTTGATGGCAGTGAGGTAAATCTGTCTTTAGTTGGCTTGCCTTTTATCGATACCATTATAGGTCCAGTCTTCCTTTTGGTTGGCCTCAGTTGTTTATATTTTATTGTTTCAACAGGTGTAAATTTGTGGGAGCAGTTCCTTTGATTGTGAACTGTTCAATATCAAATGGTTTTTTGGTGATGAGCATTATAAATTTTCAACAAGAGTAATGCCTATATCAATTTTTGTATCGTCCCCATGTGATCTCTTGGCTGTTAATAGAGCTTTTGTTTTGAATGATTTACAGCCCTCGAACAATTGATTCTTGTGGATATTTGTCAGCAATTTTGGGGAATAAAGAAAGCTGTAATTCTTCTTTTATTTTATTTTATTTATTTATTTTTCCTCTTTTTTTATTATTATTTTGTTTTATTGTGATACAATAGAAAAGAAGTGAGAAAGGGCAAAAGATTAAATAGAAACTATTTTAATTTTTTGTGTAACATATTAGTGGCTATTTGTTTTCTGATGAATGACTTACTGATTCAATGATTAGACTTATTTTTTTTGAATGAAATCGTTTGAATGATTTTTTATATTTTTTAATATTAACTATTATATTAAGTAATGTTAACTAAATTTATAATAATTTTTAAATTTTTTAAGGATAAAATAATAATCTTATTTTATTAAGATGTTTTTAGATAATGCTATTTTTTTATTTAGATTCAACTTGACCCGTAGTATAACAAAGCAGCTTTCTCAAATCTTCTATCTCACCCAACTTAAACTCATAACCCACAACATTTAATCCAGCAATAATCTAGCTCAGGGCAGGTTGAGATTAGATTTAGGCCTGCCCTCAACTTAAATTACTGGATCTGGATGGCAGATAATGTCACAGAGAATGGCTGGTGGGTCAACACCATATATATATATATATATAAAATTAATAATTGGATTCTTCATTAACATCTTATTTTTCAGTCACCACCGTATATTTAAAGACGGACGGACGGACACAAGAGTTTTTGTTAGCGGAAGCAGGTAATAAGACAACGTGATTAATTAATTCTAATTTTCAAAGGAAATACTAACATTTTTTTGTTGTTGTTATAACTTATATATACCTCTCCACTAAATATACTTTTTCTTCTTGTGTTATGTGAGATCCTTTATGAATAAAGTAGTTACATTGTTTTTGCTCTTTCAGTTTCTACAGTATGGTGTCAGAGCCAGGTTGGTCGATCTTCACGCAACCGAAGGCAGAGAGAGGATGCAAATGGTACGTTACGGAAGTGGAAGAGAAAAGCAGGCAAAACTATATTTGCATTGAAGACTACAATCAAAGAAGATATGTTAGAATTTCATAAGGTGAAGTCACTATGCTGGGGAAAACCAGGATGAAAAGAATAATTATCCATGGTTTGGTTTGAGGTCCGAATATAATCTTTGTTGCTGCAGTGCAGGGATGGCAAAATCATCCATCACTTGTTGTGTTTGAAAATTTGTTTGCTGGACAAGAAACACTAGCTAAGCAAATGGGAGGAGGAAGAAGCACTACTCTATGCCAATAAAAGCAGAGGGAACTCCAAGCAGCACACGGTTGGTGGGTTTAAAAAAATTGTTATATGGCAAAATTAAGTCATCAAAGCCAAGGAAGAGCTAGCTCGTACTGGGAGAGCTTTGAAGAATCACGGCAACGACAGAAAGGGCTATAATTACGGGATGAAGGGTCATATGGCGAAAGCTTGTTCGTCGAATAAAAAGTCGGTGGGGAGTAACGCTGCTACTTCCAAAAGCGAAGAATAATGGGATACTAAGGCATTATTTGCAGCCCAAGCCCAAGAGAAGTTAGCTCTCACAGCAACTACGTCTGAACATATTGATTATGAGAAAGATTAGATTGTTGATTCGAGATGCTCAAATCATATGACTGGCAATAAAGAAAAGTTGCACAATTTGTCAGGATACAAGGGAAGCCTAGAGGTGGTGATAGCTAACAGCTCAAAGTTACCAATAACTCATATTGGTAATACAATAGTCTCTCCCCAATATAGTGCTATTGAGGTGTCGCTTCAAAATGTCTACCACGTCACATGTATGAAGAAAAATCTTCCTTCGGTGTCACAATTAACATTAATAGGCCATTTTGTCCTGTTTGATCCACAAGATGTGAAGGTTAGATTATAAAAGAGTCGGTGATGAAGGGACGAAAACTAGAGTCAGTCTATGTGATGTCTGCAGAAACCGCATATGTGGACAAGATAAGAAAAAAAGAGACATCAGACTTATGACACATGTAGTTAAGACACGTTAGCTATTTCAAGTTAGATTTGATGATGAAAAGATCAATGCTGAGGGGACTTAATTCCCCAACTTGAAGTAAAAATAGGCACACTATGTGTAGGGTGTTAGTATAATAAAATGCATCAGTTGTCGTATGAAAAGTCCAAATTTAAAGCTAAAGAACCATTAGAGTTAATTTACTCTGATGTGTTTGGACCCGTCAAACAAACCTCTATTGGTGGGATGAAGTACATAGTGACCTTTATTAATGACTTTTCTCCAGATATGTGTGGGTTTACTTCATGAGACAAAAATTTAAAACTTTTTCAAAGTTAAATGAGTTTAAGAAAGTAGCGGAAGCAGAGGTTGGTAAAGCAGTTCGTTGTCTACACACCGACAATGGGGGGAGTATACCTCATACTAGTTTTGCAATTTTCTTCGAGAGTACCGAATACGCCATCAGTTCACATGTCCTAGCACTCCACAACAAAATAGAGTAGCAGAAAGGAAGAACAAACACTTGACATAAATATGTCAAAGTATGCTTCATGCGAAGAATGTTCCAAGACGTTTTTGGGCAAAGGTAATGAAGACTGCATCTTTTATAATCAATAGGCTTCCTCAACAAAGGTTATGTTTTATTTCATCCTTTAAAAAATTATGGAACATGAAGCCTACAGTTAGCTATTTTCGAGTATTTGGTTATGTTTGTTATGTTTTTGTACCTGACCATTTGTATAGCAAGATGGACAAAAAGGATGTTAAGTGTATTTTTGTAGGATATGATATATAATCAAAGAAATAGGTGGAGGTGTTGTGATCCTACAATTGAAAAATGTTGCACGTCTCGGAATATGGTGTTTGATGAAACGTCTTTCATGGTGGTCCTTGGAAAAGGATATACTACCAAACTCAAATGTTATTAAAGATGAGTTGCAATCTTTTTAAAACCAACTGAGCTTAGGTAAACCTGAAGATGCTGATCATGGTAGTAAAGTCAAGGAAGCTGTAGCTTAAAGTCACACTACAACAAAAAAGCTTATCAGCGACCGACTATCAGCGACCGTACTCGGTCGCAGATAGTCGTCGCATAAAATCTGGTCGCTGGGATGCACATCAGCGACCACTATTAGCGACAAACATATCTCGAGATCGCTATGAGCGCGCAATCGAAATGACAAATACGGTCATTGAAATGAAATCGGCATGGTCCAGGCCAAAGGCGACGTGGTCCACGTGTCGGCGACCATTATCGGCCGACCAAGTCGCGGTCACCGATCATTGTCATCGTCATTAATAACGCGTTAAATGACCGCATGCGGCCATTGATATGAAAAAACATTATTCTGACGATTTTTGTTGTTTTGCGAAATTCCCAAAACCTCAGACTGCTTTTCTACACCGCTTATCCCAACACACATACACACCAAGATAAACAACATACAAAACAATATAAACATCCATCGTCCACCAACACATACACCAAACTAGTATATAAACCTTTAAAACCAATATGATTTGAATAAATATAATAACATTTCAAAACTTGTTTAAGTAACATATATACAAACATCCAAATAATGAATATACAAGTACAAGGTTATGTCAAGCGTCCATCCCTCCTCGATCACCTCAGTAATTAACAAAATAATAAAACAAGTTACAAATATAATAAATATGTTGATCTTTGGTATATATTACGACAATACATACAACAAATTGATTTTATACCTCGTCGCCATCCCCATGTTTGTCCTCTGCTATGCTGCTGCTGCCATCGCTTCAACTAACTCCTCGGGATCAAGAGCCCCAAAGTGCCCGCCCAAAGATCTTGTAAGATTTCGATCTTGACATATAGCTCTCACACAACCGTCGGTAGGAGTATGAACAACCTGGATGACTCGATGATCAGAAGACGGGTAGCAGAGCTTCTCGAGCCATCAAGGATGGGCGCCGTCGTTGTCCTTGACCTTTAATGTAGTTCTTCTTCACAATGACGCCTCTCCCACAACTCTTGATCAATAAAGGCGGACGTGGAGTGCCTTCAGATAGCGCCATTCAATAAACGCTATAAGTATCCCGTCATCATGTTAACACTTAAATAGTTAAAAATAATATTTTGTAAGTATTAATAAACAAGATCGGGTTGTTAAAACTTATTACCGCTTATCCGGATAGCCTCAAGCGCACCATCACGGGTGGCCACGTATACATCCAAATGAATGGATAGGTGACCTTGAGACCGAGACTCCTATACAAAAACAAAGACAATATTACTAAGTAAAAATGGGATATTTTCTACAATTCATGATTGTAAACATATTAAAACTTGTAAATACGCATGCGGCGTTGATATCTTGCAAGAATCGTGAAATCTTCGCGCCTTGTATGTTCCTTTAGCTTTTTCGCCATCGGATACACCCGAGGCTCATGTTGGTGGCGGCGATTTTCGTCTTTTCACCCACTCTCGGCTCTCCATTGGGCACATCTCAAATTTATATGGATCGGGTGCACCACCAGGCTATGCTCGTCATATAATCCTCTCCACGCCCGGATGGTCGATCTCGGCATTGTGAATGGCTTTTTGTCGTTCTTTATTCAAGTTGTCCTTGATGCGGACCATGACTTTTTGCCGTAATAATGTCTCGAATCACTGAAGCTCTGCTGCGTCCTCCATCTATACCGCTTTTCGCAAATAAAAAACAATAATAACATTACTAAATAATTATCCTTTGAATATTATATTAATATTATTTGTCATAATTAAAAAAATATACACAAATTTCGCCCCAAACAAAGATCCTTGTGGGCGATAGGTGTCTTCCAACGTAATCACAGTGTGTAGGCTAATTACGTAAACACAATTTGTGATATGCACTTGACGATCTTATTATCCTAAAAATCACTATAATATACAACATCAATTAGCATATATTAAAGCAATTTATATCTAAGTTATAATATTTGTGAACATTTTCAAACTTATACTTATAATACTTATAAAAAATTTGCCATAGTCTCCCTATAATATAGACTAGCCACATGCATCGCACGGCAAGATGCATATATGGACATTTCTAGGCACCCAAGACACAAACCAAGAGAAATATACAAATTTTCAATACAATAAGACCAAAACAAAACATTACCAATATAATATCAATCAAAACATTACCAATATACAATAAATGGAATCTTAAATGCTTTTATATAAATGATATATCTGGACGACGTACGTCTTTGTTAGGAGGAGGCGAATCAATAAGAATCCGATCATCGGGATTAGTAGGGCCTTGGGCACATTATTAGGCCCCTACCCAAGCCGCGCTTTTTCATACCGCTTGAGGCCATCTGTATATTACAAATTTCAAGATGTTATTAGGAGTCATATTTGATTACACGTATATATGACAATAAACATGATGATGATATAAACATGTATATATATGAATATAAAATGACAATAAACAAAAGTTGCATTTAAATAGTTTAAGTACATAAACATGACAATGATATAAAAACATGTATTGCTAAACATACATTTCATGAGTTCAGTGTCAATGTCGATTCGTAATCATCTTGTATCGTGTTGCGATTCATAACCATCATCTCGCTTGATTCTCGTATCGATTCGGTCAATAACTCTTCCTCCTCAAGATGATCAATGTCATCTCGACACAAGTATTGACTCAGATCTAATTCATGTGGTTCATCTCCACCATCTAACCGGATTACTTCATTGTCGTCCTCCACATTTATTATAGTCCGACATATGAAGCATCTCGCTTCTTAAAATCTCCCATCAACTAATTCTACACGACTACGGCGCGGGAGTATAAATTTACAACTTGCCAATCAGAAAGGTCTATCCCTTTTCCTAACAGGACTAGGAGTGTAGTATACTTGTTTGTTTGAGTTGGTAAAACAAACGGTTCGTTGAGTACGCAGACTATGGAGGTCAATATCGACGATTCCATGTCCATCAACACGTATCCCTTTTTCTCGAATCAAACCAACGCGGCACTTGAACAAGTGAATATGACCCCGTGACGTGCCTTCAGACGACAACTCTACGATTTCCTCCAACTCCCATAAAAGGCACGACCAAGCTCATTGTAACAATCTCCTTGACACACACTCCGAGTTCGTTGTTCTTTTACTGCGCCCATATGCCTTTGTGTGAAATTCACAACCATTTATTTTGTAACCATTGCGGTGACTTGATCCTTATGTCTCGTCCCATAGCTAGGACTTGTACATTAGCCAAATCGTTGATCCCTCAAATCAAGCCTACAAAAACTCCATCTTATTAAATGAAGTCATAGTTAACATATGGAGTATATATATTATATATATATACACTACGTGCTTTAAAATTGAACTTACTTTGTCCTTTAGCCAAAGTGCAAAAGTTTTATCCCGATTGATTTGAATATCTTTATCGCTTATGTCGGCATGCTTCACTTTTAACTCAAATATCGACAATCTATACCATGTTATAAACATTAACATATTAGAATAAATTTTAACTTAAAAGATAAAATATCAAGTTTACATGTGTACCTCACAAATTAAATAATCTCCTCACAATTGAGAAGAATGTAAGTATGTATGGCATGTAATTCTTGCTCGAGAGAGAATATCGCTTCCCTTTTCCATAAGCGCTGGCCCGAGGGACCAAATACAGAGAGAGCCGACCATTTAGTTCAACATTTCCCCATCATCATGTCTCGATACTCGATTGGCCTTTGTCAAGACTTCATCCGGAAAATAGTCCGAGACAAACGTAGATATCTCATCAAAATCAGATGCCTCGCATATCGACCCCTCTCGACATAAGCTCTATTCTTCACCTTCCTCTTAAGGTTTCCCATCACCCTCTCGAAAGGGTACATCCATCTATATTGAACCGACCCCCAACACGAGCTTCATAGGAAGATGGATTTGCAAATGCTCCATGGAGTCAAAAAAAACAGGTGGGAATATTTTTCCGGTTTACACGTGATCTCTATGATGTTCTTCTCAAGTACAAACATGTCCTTCTCATTCAATGATTTTGAACACAAGTCTTTGAAGAAACGACTAAGATCCGCCAAAGCATCCCATATTGGTTTATCAAGCGGATCCCGAAATGCTATAGTATGAGTCTCTCCATGAACACATGATCATTATGACTCTTCATCCTTGCAATTTCCCACCGTAACACACCTTTGCAATGTTTGACGATATCCATCCGGTAGTTTCGGAGACTTAACCCATGTGCACACATCTTCAACTTGCTTTTTGACAATGTGTACCTTGCATGCGGTTTGACAATCTTACCATTAGGAGATTCATAAAGTTCTAATCCGTGACGCCTTACAAATATCTTTCATGTCCAAACGCGTGCCTTATCGTTATCTTTTGTCTTCCCAGTAACATTCATCACAAAGTTAAACACATTGTCAAACACATTCTTCTCAATATGCATCACATCTAGATTATGATTTAATCAAATTTGTGTAGACCAATAAGGCAATTCCCAAAAGATGCTTCTCCGAACCCGGCATGAGATTCACCAAACCCATTGATTATGTTTGTCGATCAACCTTACCAAATGGGATAACCGCAATCTCATCACACGATCTCGCATCTCCGTTCCCGACAATCGCGGTGCGTAGCATATCATTATCTACTTTCCCTTTCACTGAAGTGTTCTCTATTTCTTCAAACGGGTGATCTACCGGTAGAAGAACCGAAGCGATGATGATCAAACCAACAAGGCTTTCGACCTTTTGATAGATTAAACGACTTTCAGATGCTCCATACAATACGGACAAGCCAACTTCCCGTGTGTACTCCATCCAAATAACATACCATAAGTCGGGAAGTCACTTATAGTCCACATAACCACGCCCTAAGGTTGAAATTTGTTTTCATTGCAACATCCCAAGTCATCAGACTCCATCCTCCCACAATACCTTTAACTCGCCTATAAGAGGTCTCAAGTAAACATCTAAGTTCTTTCCGGGACTCTTAGGACCGTGAATCACGAGTGAAAGAAATAAGTATGGGCATTTATTTATACACATCCAAGGAGGCAAGTTATGCGGAGTAACAATCACAGCCAACATGAGTACTGGAAATAATTTGAGTGGCCAAACAGATTGAAACCATCGGTGGACAATCCAAGCCTCACATTTCTAGGTTCCAATGCAAATTCGTGGATGTGCTAAGTTGAAATCTTTCCAAGCACCGCCCATCATCTGCGGATGATTTAGTTCTCCATCTTTAGTTGGAGATTTCGCATGCCAACTCATATGTTCAAATGATCTTGAAGACATGTACAATCTTTTTAGTCGATGTGTTATTGGAAAATACCTTAGAATCTTAAACGATATACTTGATTTTTTTGTAGTCACACCTCTTTTATTAGGCCTAAACCGATCATGACCGCAAAACGTGCACCTTATCATCTTGTCATTTTCCTTATAAAACAACATGCGATCGTTGGGACATGCGATCGATCTTTTGGTATCCAAGACCCAACTTCTTCACCATTTTCTTACAAAAGTAATAGTTACTAGGTAATTTCTCACCGTCAGCAACATACTCTTAATTGCCTTTAAGAGGACTCAAAACACTCATGGCTCATGTTGTGATCACCTTGATGTTAAGTAATGTCGCCATCGCAGACAATGTAGTGTGTTTGGTGCAACCATGCCACAAATGGCTTCTTACCCTCGTCTAACAACTTAAAGAAGTCTTTGGCATCGTAATTCATAGGTTGCTTCTCTCGCCTTGCTCCCAATCAAAATCGCCCCCAAGAATATCATGGACCATTTCATTCATATACGATGAGTACTCTTCTTGCCCGAATTGTGTACTTGTGTGATGCCACCATCTCTTCTACCCCATGTGCCCACCAAAGATTCTTCGTAATTTCTCATGAACCCGAAATAAGTAAATGATAGTTTACCATGTCTCTGTCCATATAATTTACATTTTACACTTTAAACATGGACATCGATTCTGCGATTTACCATTCATACATTCTGGGTGACTATACGCATACTCCAAAAAACACTTGGCAACCAAATTCAAATTCAATCAGTAAGCACCTTATCTCTGGGTACTTGACTTTCGTCGTGCCATCCAACTATAGTCCGAATAGAGGTCCATGATTCCACTGCAAGTACCTATACTACGACAACATTATAAATGTTAACATATGACTTGAGCATACTTATAACCATATAACTTGAGCATACTTGTAAGCATGCATATGATTAACATTTAAGCATACTTCTAAGCATATGACTTAAGCATACTTGTAACCATATGACTTGAGCATACTTGTAAGCATATGATTAACATGTTTGAGTATCTTGGAGATTCATTCATATCAACTAGTGTGCTAAAGGCGCCTAACATGTTTTAAGATTATACCTTCACGGTCCCTTTCTATAATCTTTTATGTTTTGGGATAGTCACAACATGATTGAGCAATTTATAGCTTTTATAACATTTTATAGCTTTATTCTTGTATACATACGTGTTAAATACCCTTGTTTTTCTCATTATAGCCAAAATAAGGTCTCTTTATTGACTAAGTGTGTCTAGTTACCTTCTTCTTTGCACTAATAGTTCCTTAAGATCGCTTCTATTTTGGCTTAATGTTCTTTAATAGCTTAGCATGCTAACAACCAAGCTCGGCTTGGCCTGTGAGCTTAATAAGCTTGGCGTAGCCTCTTTATACTTCAAATTATATCACATAAATCAAATTGACGTTATAATGCAGTTGACTCAACTAAATCGCAATGAACACATAATGATAATATCAGAAATGATAACAATTGAAAAGTTTCATTGAACAATACCCTAAGATTCCTAATCGCTAAAATATTCCCAATGCTTCCTTCCAATATCTATTTGAACAATACCACAAATCAAACTATTCCAATCTAGCATACATATCAATCAAAACTTTACCAATAAGCTAATTTCTATATATAGGAACAAATAACACAATCAATGTAACCAATTCCATAACAACCAAGCTTGGCTTGCCTCGTGAGGCTTGGCTAAGCTTGGCGTAGCCTCGTGGCCTCTCATGACCAAGCCCAACCCATCCGCTCTAACATCCCTTAATAGGCTCTAGTGGATCACCAATAGGCTCGTTAATAGTATAAATGTTCGCAAATAACCCGACCAATATAAAAAAATTTCGCCAGAGTCTCCCAGTAATATGGATTCTAACCACGTACGACGACATGTATGTATATAAGGTCATTTCTAGGAACACAAGACATAAACCAACAATCCATATGAGATACCATAGGAATTGGATGGAAATTATGAACTTATCGAATCCCTATGCTCATAAAAAGAATTACTATCCGCCATAAACAGGTTTTAATCTAGAGATTTACTACAAAAAGAGTTTTGCGGTATCCACAATGACGAGGATCAAACTTGTAAACTTTGAAACCCAATCATTTTTCGTGGGAGCAATTATTCACGTTTTGATTCACATTATGATGTCAATGTCAAGTTCTCGATCTACAAATGATTTTTCACAATGACCAATATAATTGGTTAAACTACAAACATAAACATGGGATTCACGAGTCTATATCATATAAGCGACTTCCTATAATAACCAAACTTTACTACCTCTATTGCACAAAAAAAGAATCCCAAAATATAAATTTTATACTAACTACAATCTAATACATTCATCCTATTACCCAAATCAAGTTACCCAAAATATAAATTTTATACTAACTCCATCCTATCACTAATCAAGTTACCCAAACCGACATAAATTAACAAAATCAAATTACCCAAAGTCTCACGTATTACCCAAATAAATTTTACTCTAATCAAAACTTATAAACCAATCATAATCATATTACCCAAAATATAATTTAAGCATGATAGCCATATTCATTCATTCAACTCTTTGCAATAAATTAACTCTTAAACACAAATTAAGTAGCAAACATACTTGATTTGGAGAAAGAACGAACAAAAATAACAAACAACAAAAAAAATTAATGAAGAAGAACTTAAAAAGCGGCTCTTATGTAAGACCCCAAAATTTTTAAATAAAAGAGAATTTTCTATTTATTATTTTTTGAAATAGTAAGGGTTGATTTGATTAATGTGGATAGTTAAGGGTTAAATACGCAAATATTTCAAAATAAGCAGTGGTTATAAAATATTCATTGTTGTTGGGAATATTAGTTTGGTCGTGGAATATTAAATCTTTGTCGGGAATATTAAATGCGACGAATGCCTTGACCATGTGTGGGCCCCATAACTTGAAAGCGAATGGATGAAGAAAATGACAAATATAAGTTGTTTTTAAATAACTTGGCGTAGTTATTCTGAATTATCTTTTGTTGGAATACCCGGTGGTTAAAAACACACTAATCTGCGTTGTTGAACAAGAAGGCGCACGGTATTGCACCAATTATTGATTCTTACGTGAAGGCACTTTCTCAATAATGGTTACGATAATTCTTGCTCAATGATTTTATTGAGTTAATAATTGTTGCGTTGATATTTTATATTCTTTGTTGTTTCAATAATTGTCATTACACAAAGTATTTTTCATTATCGAAGCAATAATTCATATTATCTGAATAATATTATTAGATAACATTATTGGCAATGTCTAGAAAGTTACATCTAAGGAGAGGTTTGGTCACCTAATTGCGGCTAGTAAGAAGAAATTCTTATCGGAAAGCCCCTCTTCCTGTGAACTGCACAGTTGTCAATATTGTGATTACGTAATATTATTTATGAATAATTAATTATTGATTTATATGATGAGGAAAATATTGATTTTATGTGGATATAGATGGAGAAAATTTTTAAAATGACAATTGTTGAAAATTAATATTTTATCTTTTTCTGATAAAATAATTCATTTAAATATATTATTTTAATAATATATTAACGGTGATATTTTTACAACGAATGTGGGATATATGAGTATCGAGGAGGAAGAGTATTTTGTTGCAATAAATGTTTAAAACATGTTAAACATGTCGGTGGACCCCATTTATTGATTGAAATTTGATTATAACTTTGTAAAATCGCTTGCTTTGTGGATTTTGGTCAATTTTTGTTTGGAATTTGGAAAAACTTTCTTCTGAAAAGTTGTAGAGAATTGAATTTCCTATAAAAACTCACGAGATTCGAATTTTCTGATGAAAGGGCTATTTATTGTGAATTATTAAAGTTCTGAAGCTCCGAAATAATTAATTTTTGAAGTTTTAAATATTTTTAATAAGAAAAACGTTTTTTTTGAGTTAGGCAAGGTGAGTCACTCTTGGTGGCTGATGGTTTGAATCAGATTTTGGGTGCGTAGGAATTTAATAAATATATATTAATATTTTATTAAATTTTCTGCTTTGGTGTTCTAAGCATTTTCCTATAAATAGGGTGCTTAGGTTAGAATTGAAAATCACACCAGAAACTGAAGTTTTCTCTCTATATTATCGAGCGTATTCTTGTGAGTATTTTGAGTATACTTTGAGTATTGCTATACGGTGCAAGTCCAAGTCATAGCCTATATCCTGGTGTTTAATTAAAATCTTGATCTTTTTCGAGGTAAGGGATATTTTTTTTTCGTAATGATATTATTTCTTCAATATCATTATCTTTGAAATGTTGATCCGAAGTTTTTATCAAATTTGGAACTTTTTCATGCTCGGGTTACTTATTCATGGGTTCTTATTCATGAGTTCTTATTCACGATTCTTATTAAGCGAGTTCTTATTCACGATTCTTATTCACGAGTACTATTATGAAGCGTGAAGATGTTTTTGTGGAATTTCTATCTTTTGGTGTCTGAGTTACTATTCACGTATATCGGACTATTCACGTATCTGACCTTATTCACGATATCTGGTCTTATTCAATAGAAAAATAAAATTTCTTCTTTTCGTCCAAAACATCTATTACGGATACTAACTCGATTGTATCCATGTTTTGATCATTCTTGAATTTTACACCACTATGATTATTTTGAGGTATTTTTGGGCGTGGATAAAACCAAGTACGAATCTTAATCCTTAATCCTTGTCATTTTGTTTCACTTTGGATTCGTTTCTTTAAAAAAATATTTTCATCATCCTCGGTCTTAAATGATGATATTATGGAATATCTTTGGCACAGTAGTGCAAAGATGAATGATTTCTTAAGAATATCTTTGGCTTCAGTAGTGCAAAGATGAATGATTTCTGAAGAATATCTTTGGCCAGTAGTGCAAAAGATGAGCAGTGTTTAAATGAACATGACCAATGATGAATATCTTTGGCTGTAGTGCAAAGATGAATATTTGATTCGGATGTATATTGATTGATGTTACTGGGGATAAAAGATAGACGATGAACTTTTAAATTCATACATAGAAGATAGTAGTTTGCATTCTCTACTTAACTCTTCTAATGAATTATTATTTCATTGCGAATATTGATTTAAAATTTGTTGTCTATTGTATTCTATTATATTTTTCCTGTTGAAGACTAACGATAATTTGTTGTATATTATCTTAGTCATAATATTCTTCTTTGAGCTAGTTGAGCTCACCCTTTTCCTTTTTGTTCCATTTTTCTCGGGAGGCGAGAATATAAGCGAGTACGAGTCTGGGTATGGAATGAAGGTTTTAGAAAGGATTGTTTAGTAGTCCTCACCATTTTGTAAAATAATGTATCAATAAATGTGATGAGGATTTATTTGAGTATAGATATTGTCTGAAGATAATATTTGTATTCAAACTCACAGTTTCTTGTTGTAATAATAAAGTTGTAGTTGTTTACGTACCACGTATTGACAACTCGTAATAGGTGATGTATACCTATTTTGGGGGCGTCCACAGGTTAGTATCGAGCTTAGGATATGATCTCCATGGCGGAGATCGGGGAATAGAACTAGGAGGGAGAGACGAGTAAATCCTTCGCTAGTGTATGTCCTACCTAAGCTTATTTGTTAGTTAGTCGAGATATAGGGGATATTATGTGATATATTGATTTCCTTAATTAACCCTTGTTTTATGGCGATGATTTGAGAATGTCGATGAGAATATTAACAATGGAAATGAGGCCACCGTGGAGATGCTGTACTCACCAACGAGGAGAACGTCTGCAGCAGTGGCAATGTTCCTCCCGTGAACAACACCATTGAAGCGAGATGATGAACGAGGGATGTTTAGAAGTTTTTTGCAGCTTCATGCAAAATCGATTTGAGGAGACTCGTGTTCAAAATACTGGAGGAAATGATAGCAATTCACGGGTTGTCACGACCAAGCGATTCAAAGAGTTGGGACCACCAGAATTTAAGGAAAGCCGGATCCGATCATTGCGGAGACATGGGTCAAGCAAATTACCAAGATATTCGATGTCTTGGGATGCACGGAGGAAACGAGAAGGTTCCATTCGCCACCTTTATGTTCCGTGGCGAGGCGGACTCTTCGGTGGGAGTCAGTGAAGCGTACCCCATCCGGCCCGCACTTTCGGCATGTCTTGGGAGACGCGTTTGAGAAGCTATTTAATGACAAATACTTTCCTCGAAAGTGTTCAATCGTATGAAGGAAGTGGAGTTCATCGATTAGAACAAAACAACATGGCGGTGTCTCGAAGACGAGGCAAAGTTTGCGAGTTATCCAGTTTGCACCTCATTTGGTGGAGAATGAGGAACGTATGACGCGGATGTTTCTTAGAGGTTTGAAACCCGGCGATACGTCGATATCTCATTTCTCATAAATTTTCTCTTTATTCGGATGTTGTAAACAAGGCTCAATTATTAGAGCGAGATAACTTGATACGGTCGATTGAGGACCACAACCAGAGATCGTACCAAAGATAGCAATCAATGAATAATGATAACCAATGGAGAAAGAAACAGACGGACAAAATGGTTACCACTCTACGGTGGTAATCATGGCCATGAAAATAGAAGAAGCGAGTCGGAGGAGATTTTAAAAAGAGGAGATTTAACAACGACCATGTGAAGATGAGCGGTCTTAAAGAATCGGTTCTAAGGGAGGAGAACGACCACCCATTATATGCTACAAATGCGGAAAAGAGGGACATATCAGTCAAACCGCCTACAAATTCAAGGTATGCTATAATTGTGGAAAGGAAGGACATATCGCTCGAGATCAGATTATGCGATGGCGAAACCTAGTTCAATGGGACGGTGACTCAAAAGATCGTCCCGGAAAAGTCAAAGTCAACGATTCCGGAAGAGCGTTTGTTGTGGTCGTCAAAATGCGAGGAACCCAAACGAGGTGATCACGGGTAAGCTATTTATAAATTCTTGCAAGTTTATACCTTACTTGATCTGGTCTACCCATTCATTTATCTCTCCCTGCATGTGCTCAACGTTTAAACTTGACTCGGAGAGAAATTAGACTTTGACTTATCTGTGGAAACTCCAGTTAGAGAAACTTTCATCACATCCACTGTTTATAAATCTTGTTTGATTCAAGTTGGCACCATTACCTTACACATTGACCTTATCTCTTTAAAGATACTTGCTTTTGATGTGATTTTAGGGATTGATTGGTTAACTACTCATCATTACCAAAATTGATTGTTTTAAGTAAGGTTGTTAGTTTTCATATTCCTAACCAACTTTGTTTATGCAGGATTCAAGCAACTAAACCATTAAAATCAATCATTGTCATATCTAATCATAAAGCTATTCGTTTATTGAAAAGCGGATGTCAAGCTTTCTTAGCCCATGTTATGGATTTGAATAAAGACACGTCAAATTTGAATAATATTCCGTTGTTATTGACTTTCCGACGTATTTCCCGAAGAACTTCCGGTCTACCCCGTAACGTGAAGTTGAATTCTTTATTGATCTTGAACACGGTACAAAGCCCATTTCTAAAACCCCATATCGAATGGCTCTATTGAACTTCAGAGTTAAAGGTCCAACTACTGAGAATTGTTGGACATCGGTTTCATTAAATCTCTAAGACGTCTCCTTGGGGTGCTCTGTTTTATTTGTAAAGAAGAAAGAGCGGGAGTATGCGACTTTGTATTGACTATCTGAATTGAACCATGTCACCATCAAGAATAGGTATCCTCTACCTCGTATTGATGACTTGTTTGACCCGATTACAGGGGCACAATTCTTTTCAAAATTGATCTTCGCTTACGGATATCATCAAATGAAGATTAGAATCGAGGATATTCCAAAGACGCCTTCGAACTTCGGTATGGGCATTATGAATTCTTAGTTATGTCTTTCGGACTAACTAATGCTCCTGCGGCTTTCATGGATATGATGAACCGAGTATTCAAGGAATATTTGGATCAATTCGTTCAAGGAATATTCAAGATAAAGCGTTGCACAGATGGATCAATTAAGAGGCACAAGGCTCGTCTGGTAGCTCGGGGGTTTTCTCAACAATATGGACTATACTACGATGAAACTTTTAGTCCAGTTGCAAAGCTTACAACTGTACGAGTCTTACTTGCACTTGCAGCTAACAAAGATTGGAACTTGTGACAGTTGGATGTGAGAACGCATTCCTGCATAGGGAGTTGGATTGGGAGATCTACAAAAATCAATCGATGGGCTTTCAGAATCAAGATCATCTTGAATATGTCATGGAAGGCGCTATATGGATTAAAACAAGCACCAAGAGCCTTGTATGGTAAGACTGCTGAATTTCTAACTGTGACGCCCCCAAATCCGGGTCTCTTCCAACCCGACAGATGGTGCTACACGGTACTACCATTCATTCATTCAATTAAATAGTCTCAAAAGGACTAATATAACTTCAATATATATCCAAAATAATATTACATTTCCCAGGTTCTTTGTAACCCATTCGTTTATTCTTGTCATAATATCAAATATATTACAATCATTGAACTATTCTATTACATACTAAGCTAAGGGTTCGTCTTCGCCTTGCCCTTATCTTTGCCGAGCCCTTCGCTTAAACTCGATCTTGGTACGTGCTTTCATATGGTTCAAGCAAGAGTGAGCATGACTAGCTCAGCAAGTACTACAATTCTAATAAATAACATGCTTGAAACATAGAACTCATATATCTTCAGTAACTGAACAATAGTTACGAAGTACTATCGATAATTCAAAATAACACTTCTTTTCATTCAAAACATTTTCCAACAACAATATTCAGTAGAATATCAACTAAGGCTCGGAACTATGAGCAATTCATAATTTCTTTTGAAAAGGACAACCCGACACTAAGTCCGTAAGTCCCAAGCGTAGCTTACGAGCACTTCGGGTGATCACCATACAAGTACTTCTATGTTAATCAACACTACATTCATTAAACGTGTATACGTTAAGTTGTAGCAACCTCACGTGCACGTCCGTTAAACGACAAAAACATTTTAGCATACTTGGTCTTCGATTGAAAACCATACCAATATAACTTTCGGTAAACATAAATCATGCTTGATGCGAAATCATAATATAAGTCTAGCCAGAAAGAATTGGCTTTAGACTTCATCGTTCAAAACTTCATGTGAAAGAATACATGAATTACAAAACTTGTCCAGACTGAACTGGAACAAGGGTTAGAATACTTGCCTTCAACGTCTACTTACTGATTAACACACGTACACTTTAAGTCTCTATGTTTTTATAATACATGATCATATAACATACCACATTAGGTTATATATAATCAAGTATGTATACTACTATATCTTACCCTTCATCTCAATGTAAATCCTAACTTAGATCTACTATTATGGGTTTCCGGCTTTAATTACGTCATTCACATTACGTTCATTTTCAATTGATTATTAACTCTTAATCATCATGCATTAGTGTCTTACAAATACCTTACAATGTTATGTTTATATCTCGGTTCATTACTAACAAGTTCCTTTTCATTCTACACTTGTAAACATTCTTGTCCAAACAAAACTCTAGGGATCGAAGCCAGCCATGCCATTTCCACATAACTCTGCATCTCGTGCCATGGCCCCGAGTTAGCAATATCTGCGATTCGACCTCATCTCATGGCAGCAGGCTTTAAAGTACATGTGAGTCGTTGTGGCATGCCTGGACTCTGTACCTCGAGATAATTTTGCAGATTTAAAAATTTTACGAACTTCCCGGACGCATAACTTCTTCGTTATAAGTCCGAATTGGTCCGTTCAAAAGCCTACGGTTCACAAATTTCATATTCTATGTGTTCATGCAAGAATTTTATCTATTTGACTTCGTTTGCTAAAATTTCACCTATGAGTTCATTTTTAACGAAAACGATAAACGTTTGTGAACGTTCAACGCTCGTTTCTTCGTTCTAAGTCGGAATTCGGTCATTTTTGAGTCCGCAAATCTATAATGCCAAATACGACTTGTCTCCATCTAAAACCAACGTTTCTGACTTCAAACACAAAATACGACTTCCATTCCGAGAATTTTACGAATTCGATGATAATTGTCCAATCGTGTGAATTCTGGCAAAACTACATTCTTAATGATTCTAAATGGATTTCAACCAACATATGATCATCACAAGTTACTTAGTACACCAACTTATAATCAAAGTAGGTTTTGACTTATTCTCATAAGTCAATGACTTAATCAACTTATGAACTACAATTCCTCATGCTTATAACTTACTATAAACTTAAGTCCATCAATCAATGTTCTCATGCTATATTCAACATACTAATCATCATATGACAACATATGATAAGTTCTTCATGGTTCTAGCAACTTATTAATATTCAAGTTGCTTATCCAAATTATTCAGCTTAAGTTCATTCCTTATTAACCTATTACATGATCTTAGCATACATGTTCATTAATAACACTTCCCTTATCATCCTATTATAATAGAGATGAAAGAACATTGGACACAAGATCATTACCTTTGAAGTCTAACTTCTTCTTCTTGGAAAATCTAACTTTGACTTAAAAGTGCTTATTTGCTCTACCAAATAAGTAACTTATATTTGAGAGGAGTTGGATGATTATTGAACAACCAACAAATGAATTGTGGCTTCTCTATTTATAGGCAACTAAAGTTTAGGGCAAAATGGACTTTAAACCATCCCACCTCCTCATTTCCACCTCCTTACTATTCATTGCTTGACCTCTAAGTCTACTTGCTAACCACATAAAGTACTTGGTCATCACACATAATCCTTGCCCATCAAGTTTACCCACTTCCTACTTGGTTTGACCCATGGATCAAGGCTTTTCATTGGGCTTTGATAATTAATCTAACTACTTTCTTAATGGGCTTGTGCTACATAGTTTGGACTAATGATATATCAAACACTTGGGCTTGATTGTCACATTATATTGGACTTCTATATTAGGCTATTAATCCTACAAGTCCATTACCTCATATTAATCAACTTAACATTTACCCCATGTATAATTCTCATATACTAACTCGTATATTAATTCGTAATATATGTTATTTCATTCTTCATACATAATAGTACAATATGTCGTATTATACTTACATCCATTATGTGACGCCCCCAAAATAGGTATACACAACACCCATTCTGAGTCGCCAAATACATGGTACAAGAAGCAAACTACAACTTCAATAATACAAATGTCGTGTGAAATACGACAATATATACTGTGAGTTTAAATATAATATTGTCTTCTAGACAATATCCACACGCAAATAAATCCCCATCATAATTATTGATTCATTATTTTACAAAAATGGTGAGGACTACTAAACAACTCTCTCTAGAACCTTCATTCCATACCCGACTAGTACTTTCGCTACATTCTCGCCTCCCGAGAAGAAAAATGGAACAACAAGGAAAAGGGTGAGCTCAACTAGCCCAAGAAGAATATTATGACTAAGATAATATACAACAAATTATCGTTAGTCTTCAACAGGAAAAATCGATAGAATACAATAGACAACAAGTTTCGGATAAATATTCGCGTGAAATAATAATTCATAGAAGAGTTACGTAGAGAATGAAATCTACTATAATCTATGAATTTAATAGTCCATCATCAATATTTTATCCTGTAACATCAATCAATATGCATCTGGAATCAAATATTCATCTTTTGCACTACTGAGCCAAAGATATTCATCGATTAGTCATGTTCATTTAAACACTGCTCATCTTTGCACTACAGGGCCAAAGATATTAATCAATCGGTCATGTTCATCTCATCACCGCTCATCTTTTGCACTACTGGGCCAAAGATATTCTTCAAATCATTCATCTTTTGCTACTGGCCAAAGATATTCAATAATATCATCATTTAAGGCCGAGGATGATGAAAAATATTTTTAAGAAACGAATCCGGTGAAACAAAATGACAAGGATTAAGGATTAAGGATTCAGTACTTGGTTTTATCCACGCCAAAAATACCTCAAAAATAATCATAGTGGTGTAAAATTCAAGAATGATCAAAACATGGATACAATCGAGTTAGTATCCGAGAATAGATGTTTTAGACGAAAAGAAGAAATTTTATTTTTCTATTGAATAGTACCATATACGTGAATAGTCTTGATATCGTGAATAGTCTTGAGTATCGTGAATAAGTAACTCAACACCAAAAGATAGAAATTCCATAAAAACATCTTCACGCTTCATGAATAATACTTTCGTGAATAGTAACTTTCGTGAATAAGTAACTCATGAATAGTAACTTCGTGAATAGTAACTCATGAATAGTAACCCATGAATAGTAACCCCGACATGAAAAAAGTTCCAAATTTGATAAAAACTTGAGATCAACATTTCAAAGATAATGATATTGAAGAAATAATATCATTACAAAAAATAATATCCACTTACCTCGAAAGATCGATCGCTTCTAGCTAGAATCTAAGGTATATAGTCTTTGAAGGAACTTGCACCGCTCTAGCAATACTCAAAGTATACTCAAAATACTCACAAGAATATGCTCGATAATATAGAGAGAAAACTTGAGTTTACGGTGTGATTTTCGATTCTAACCCAAGACCCTATTTATAGGAAAATGCTTAGAACACCAAAGTAGAAAATTTAATAAAATAATAATATAATTAAACAAATTCAAGCCCACCTTAGACCAACTGAATTCAGCACATTTATATCACAAAAACGTTTTTCTTAAATAAAACAATTAAAACTTCCAAAAATCAATTATTTTGGAGCTTCGGAACTTCAATAATTCATAATAAATAGCCCTTTCATCAAAAAATTCAAATCTCGCGATTTTTTATAGGAATTTCAATTCTCTACAACTTTGCAGAAGAAAGTTTTTCAAATTCCAAATGAAATCGACCGAAATCCACAAACAGGCGATTTTACTGTGCTATAATCAAATTTCGATCGAATAAATGGGGTCCACAATTTACATGTTTAACTTGTTTTAAACATTTATTGCAACAAAAATACTCTTCCTCCTCGTATACTCATATATCCCACATTCGTTGTAAAATATCACCATTATTATATTATTAAAATATAATAATATATTTAAATAATTATTTTATCGAGAAAAGATAAAATATTAATTTTCAACAATTGTCATTTTAAAATTTTCTCCATCTATATCCACATAAAATCAATATTTTCCTCATCATATAAATCAATAATTAATTATTCACAAATAATATTACGAAATCACAATATTGATAACCGAGCGGTTCAAGGAAAGAGGGGCTTTCCAATAAGAATTTCTTCTTCTTGGCCGCAATTGATTAGGTGACCAAACCTCTCCTTGAGATGAACTTTCTAGACATTGCCAATAATGTTATCTAATAATATTATTCAGATAATATGAATTATTGCTTCGATAAAGAAAAATACCGCCAAATGACAATTATTGAAACAACAACAATATAAAATATCAACGCCAATTATTAACTCAATAAAATCTCGAGCGATAATTATCAGTAACCATTATTGAGTAGTGCCTTCTTCGTAAGAATCAATAATTGGTGCAATACAGGTATCATCTTCTCAACAACGCAGATTAGTGTGTTTTAACCCACCGTATTTCCAACAATGATAATTGCGTAAACAACTACTGTAGTTATTTAAAAACAACTTATATTTGTCGCTTTTTTTCATCCAATCGCTTTTCAGCATGGGGCCCACACATGGTCACATTGCAGCAAATCGTCATAATATTCCCGACCGCATTTAAATATTCCACGACCAAACGAATATTCCCCAAATGACAATGAATATTTTATAACCACTTGCTTATTTTGAAATATTTGCGTATTTAACCCTTAACTATCCACATTAATCAAATCAACCCTTACTATTTCAAAATAATAAATAAAGGAAATTCCTTTTATTTAAAAAATTTTGGGTCTTACAACCTCCCTCCTTATGAAATTTCGTCCTCGAAATTGACGTCGATACTGTGTTTCGAAAAGGTGAGGATACCTCGCTTTCATTTCCGTTTCCAATTCCCGTGTCATTTCCTCTATAGCATGATTCCTCCACAAAACTTTAACTTGTGGTATGACCTTTCTTGGCGTAGGACATGCTCCTTCCTATCCAAGATCTTGGCAGTACCTCCTCATACGTTAAGTCTTCACTATCTCGTCCGGTTCTAACTCAATAACGTGGTTCGGGTCTTTCACATATTTACGAAGTACAGATATATGAAACACATTATGAACACGAGACATACTCGGAGGTAACGCAAGTCTATAGGCTACATTTCCTACTCGGTCAAGAATTTGAAATGGACCAATAAATCGTGGATTGAGCTTTCCTCTCTTCCCAAATCTTGTAACTCCCTTCCATGGAGCAACTCATGACAATACATGATCCCCTACATTAAATTCTACGTCCTTTCGATGAAGATCCGCATAACTCTTTTGTCGATCTTGTGCCGCTTTGTATCGTTGTCGAATCATTTGGATCTTTTCGGTGAGTCATATCGTCTTAACTTCGGGTCCCAACAATGTTGCTTCACCCACCTCATCCCAACATATTGGAGAACGACATTTTCGTCCATATAATGCTTGAATGGAACCATGCCTATATTTTGTTTAATAACTATTGTTGTATGAGAATTCCACCAATGGCAAGTACTTATCCCAACTTCCTTTGAAATCTAGGACCACGAGTTTTAATATATCTTCAAGAGTTTGAGTAGTCCTTTTCCGATTGCCCATCCGTTTGAGGATGGTATGCCAAATCAATCAGAACTCCGTGCCATAGCTTTTTCCAAGCTAACCCAAAATCTTGAAGTGAATCTTGGGTCACGATCCAAAACTATGGATACAGGCATGCCATGCAACCTCACAATCTCATTCACGTACATACTAGCAAGACGTTCAAGGAATAAGTCTCCGTGATCGGCAAGAAATGAAGCGGACTTGGTTAATCTATCAACAATAACCCAAATAGCATTGATGCCTTGAAAGCCGTAGGAAGACCCGTGTGAAATCCATAGTAATGTGTTCCCACTTCCATTCCGGAATCTCAAGTGGTTGCAACGGACCCTTAGGTACAAGATGCTCCGCTTTTACACGTTAGCAAGTTAAACACATCGAGATAAACTTTGCAATCTCTCTCTTCATATTGTTCCACCAAAATGTATGTCAAGATCACGATACATTTTAGTACTTCCAGGATGGATTGCAAATGGCGTGTTGTGTGCCTCCATCATAATCTTGTACTTCAAATCGAGTCGTTAGGAACACAAAGTCTAGAGTGGACTCAAGTATTCCTTCTTCATCAATTCTCGCTTAGGAATAGCTCCTTCTTGTACTTTCTTCTTCATACGCATCACCCGAAGTCGGTGGCTTGAGCAATCTTAACTTTTCTATTAAAGTTGGCTCTGTCGTATACTTGACATCATCGCTTTTCGTTCAAGATATGATCTTCTACTCATCGCGTCGGCTACCACGTTCGCTTTTCGGGATGGCATGATCGAACATGTCTTTGAAATGAGTCTCCTCTTGAGTTCTTCAAGCTCTTCCCACATTCCTTGCTCCATTCAATTTTGTATCTCTACGAGTCACCATGCGTTAATGGAATAGCGATTCGAGAATATCCTTCAACGAATCTCCGATAATAACCAACTAAGCTTAGAAAGCTACGTATTTCGATTCTTGACTTAGGTTGCTCTCAATCGTGACTCATATCCCAATCTTGGATAAAGACGTCACAATGACACCTATCGATTTACTATCGCATCGAATATGGCGTCCCTACGAGAGAGTCCGCTTAGGTGAATTCTACAAAGGAAGTCACAAGATAAAGGCTCGGTACCAAATTCTATAGTTGAATTTTTAACTCCACGAAGTTCAATAGAGCCATTCGATATGAGATTTTAGAAATGAGTTTTGTCTCGGGTTCAAAGTCGATACAAAATTTAATATCGAGCTTTGGGAGTAAGCGAAGAAATTCTTGAAATACGTCGGGAAAATCAATAACAACAGAATATTATTCAAATCGACGTGTCTTTATTCAAATCCATAACATGGACTAAGAAAATTTGACATCCGTAATAAAAGAATGACTTCATGGCTTGATATGAAAATGTTTGACTACAATGGTTTGATTGCTTGAATTCGAATAACAGTTGCTTAGGAATATGAAAACTAACAACCTTACGAAAATAATCAATTTCGGCATGATGAGTAGTTAACCTTAAAATTACATCAAAACAAATATCTCTATAGAAATAAGGTTAACGGTAATGTGATAGTGCCAACTGAATCAAGCAAGATTTATAAGCAATGGATGTGATGAAAGTTTCTCTAACGGAGTTTCCACAGATAGGTCAAAGTCTAATTTCTCCTGAGTCAAGTTTAAACGCGTTGGCGCAAAGTAAGAGAGATAAAAGATTGGGTAGAACCGATATCTAGTAAGGTATATACTTGCAAGAATTTATAATTAACTAACGTGCTAACTTCGTTCGGGTTCCTTGCATTTTGACCGGTCACGACAAACGCTCTTCCAAGAACCGATTGACTTTGACTTTTACGGGACATCCTTTTGAGTCACCATTCATTGGATCGGGTTTTGATATCGTCTAATCTCGAAGCGATATGTCCTTCTTTTCCACAATTATAGCATACCTTAAACTGTTGTGGGGCGGTTTGAATTGATATATCCTCTTTCCGCATTTGTAACATACGACCGGTGGTCGCTTCTCCTCCATAAAACTAGTTGCTTGCGCCGACGTCTTCACATGGTCGTTGTTGAATCTCCTCTTTTAAAATCTCCTCCCGACTCGCTTCTTCTATTTTCATGGCCACGATTACCACCAGAGTGGTTACCGCCTTTCTGTATTCTTCTTTCTCCGTTTGGTTATCGTTATTCGATGATCGCTATCTATCTTGATATGATCCTGGTTATGGTCCCTCGGTTGAACGTACTTTCGTTATCTCGCTCTAACAACCGAGCCCATTGACAACATCTGAATAGAGAAAATTTATGAGAAATGAGATCTTGACGTATGTCGAGTTTCAAACCTCTCGAAACATCCGCGTCATCGTTCCTCATTCTCCACCAAATGAGGTGCAAACTGGATAACTCCGCGAACTTCGCCTCGTCTTTGGGACACCGTCATGTTATTCTCGCTCCAGGTCTAATAAACTCCACTTCCTTCATATAGCCGAATACTTTCGTGGAAGTACTTGTCATTGAATCATGTTTATAAACGTCTCCCATGACATCTTTGAGTGCGGTAGATGGAGTACGCTTCACGATTCCCACCAATGTCTCGCCTTCGCCACGGAACATAAAAGGCGTGAATGGAACTTTCGTTCTCCGTGCATCCCAAGACATCGAATATCTTGGTAATTTGTTTGACCCACGTCTCGCGCTTTAATCGGATCCGGCTTTCCCAGATTCGGTGGTCCCAACTCTTTGAATCGCTTGCATTTGTGACCACCCGTGAATTGCTATCATTTCCTCCTCAGATTTTGAACACGAGTTTCCTCGTGCGATTTTGCATGAACTGCAAAAACTTCTAAACATCCCTCGTTCATCATCATCTCGCTTTCAATGGTGTTGTTCACGGGAGGAACATTGCCACTGTTGCACGCTCTCCTTGTTGGTGAGTACAGGCATCTCCACGGTCTCATTTCCATTGTTAATATTCTCGATTGACATTCTCAAATCTTGTCATAAAACAAGGGTTAATTAAGGAAATCAATATATCACATAATATCCCTATATCTTGACCAACTAACAAATAAGCTTAGGTAGGACACACTAGCGAAGGATTTACTCGTCTCTCCCTCCTATTTCTATTCCCCGATCTCCGCCAGAGATCATATCCCTAAGCTCGATACCAATGTGGCGCCCCCAAAATAGGTATACACAACACCCATTCCGAGTCGCCAAATACATGGTACAAGAAACAAACTACAACTTCATATAATACAAATGTCGTGTGAAATACGACACAATATATATCTGTGAGTTTAAATATAATATTGTCTTACAGACAATATCTACACGCAAAATAAATCCCCATCATAATTATTGATTCATTATTTTACAAAATGGTGAGGACTACTAAACAACTCTCTCTAGAACCTTCATTCCATACCCCAGACTAGTACTACTCATACATTCTCGCCTCCCGAGAAGAAAAATGGAACAACAAGGAAAAGGGTGAGCTCAACTAGCCCAATAAAAGAATATTATGACTAAGATAATATACAACAAATTATCGTTAGTCTTCAACGAGGAAAAATCGATAGAATACAATGAGCAACAAGTTTCGGATCAATATTCGCGAATGAAATAATAATTCATAGAAGAGTTACGTAGAGAATGAAATCTACTATAATCTATGAATTTAACGATCCATCATCAATATTTTATCCTCAGAACATCAATCAATATGCATCTGAATCAAATATTCATCTTTTTATCTACAGGCCAAAGATATTCATCATTAATTCATGTTCATTTAAACACTGCTCATCTTTGCACTACTGAAGCCAAAGATATTAATCAATCGGTCATGTTCATCTCATCACTGTTCATCTTTGCACTACTGAGCCAAAGATATTCTTCAAATCATTCATCTTTTGCACTACAAAGCCAAAGATATTCAATAATATCATCATTTAAGATTGAGGATGATGAAAAATATTTTTTAAGAAACGAATCCAGTGAAACAAAATGACAAGGATTAAGGATTAAGGATTCGTACTTGGTTTTATCCACGCCCAAAAATACCTCAAAAATAATCATAGTGGTGTAAAATTCAAGAATGATCAAAACATGGATACAATCAGAGTTAGTATCCAGAATAGATGTTTTGGACGAAAAGAAGAAATTTTATTTTTCGGTGAATAGTCAGTATCGTGAATAGTCAGATATCGTGAATAGTCTGATATCGTGAATAATAAATCTCAACACCAAAAGATAGAAATTTCACAAAAACATCTTCACGCTTCGTGAATAGTAACTCGTGAATAGTAACTCGTGAATAGTAACTCATGAATAGTAACCCATGAATAGTAATCCCGACATGAAAAAGTTCCAAATTTGATAAAAACTTCAGATTAACATTTCAGTATAATGATATTGAAGAAATAATATCATTACAAAAAAATAATATCCCTTACCTCGAAAGATCAGTATTTCTAGCTAGAATACCGGGTATAGTCTTTGAAGGAACTTGCACCGCTAGCAATACTCAAAGTATACTCAAAATACTCACAAGAATACGCTTCGATAATATAGAGAGAAAACTTGAGCTTACGGTGTGATTTTCAATTCTAACCTAAGACCCTATTTATAGGAAAATGCTTGTAACAACCAAAGCGAAAATTTAATAAAATAATAATATAATTAAACAAATTCAAGCCCACCTTAGACCAACTGAATTCAGCACATTTATATCACAAAAACGTTTTTCTTAAATAAAACAATTAAAACTTCCAAAAATCAATTATTTTGGAGCTTGAACTTCAATAATTCATAATAAATAGCCCTTTCATCAAAAAAAATTCAAATCTCGCGATTTTTATAGAATTTCAATTCTCTACAACTTTGCGAAGAAAGTTTTTCCAAATTCCAAATGTAAATCGTAAAAATCCACAAACAGGCGATTTTACGGTATAATCAAATTTCATCGATAAATGGGGTCCACAGAGCATGTTTAACTTGTTTTAAACATTTATTGCAACAAAAATACTCTTCCTCCTCGTATACTCATATATCCCACATTCGTTGTAAAAATATCACCATTATTATATTATTAAAATATAATAATATATTTAAATAATTATTTTATCGTAAAAGATAAAATATTAATTTTCAACAATTGTCATTTTAAAAATTTTCTCCATCTATATCCACATAAAATCAATATTTTCCTCATCATATAAATCAATAATTAATTATTCACAAATAATATTACGAGAATCACAATATTGTGACCGAGCGGGTCAGGAAAGAGGGGCTTTCAATAAAATTTCTTCTTCTTGGCGCCGCAATTAGGTGACCAAACCTCTCCTTAATGAACTTTCTAGACATTGCCAATAATGTTATCTAATAATATTATTCAGATAATATGAATTATTGCTTCGATAAAGAAAATACGCGTGTAATGACAATTATTGAAACAACAAAGAATATAAAATATCAACGCACAATTATTAACTCAATAAAATCTTGAGCGATAATTCATGTAACCATTATTGAGTAGTGCCTTCTTACGTAAGAATCAATAATTGGTGCAATACTGGTGTCTTCTTGTTCAACAACGCGTATTAGTGTGTTTTTTAACCACCGGTATTCCAACAAGATAATTCTGTAATAACTACTGCCCAGTTATTTAAAAACAACTTATATTTGTCGTTTTCTTCATCCAATCGCTTTTCAGTTATGGGGCCCACACACGGCTACATGGCAGTCGATGCGAATATTCCCGACCGCATTTAATATTCCACGACCAAACGAATATTCCCAAACAACAATGAATATTTTATAACCACTTGCTTATTTTGAAATATTTATGTATTTAACCCTTAACTATCCACATTAATCAAATCAACCCTTACTATTTCAAAATAATAAATAAAGGAAATTCCTTTTTATTTAAAAAAATTTCGGGGTCTTACACATTACTTCATATAATGTATACACATTATATAATCACAACTTTTCTTCCTTTACGATTAATAAACCTAACGTTCCCAAATTAGGTCCACATGCGAAATATTACGTTTTCCATACTTAGATTATTATTACATAATCAATATCGCCTAGATATTATAACGTTACTTATTTCTCGGAAATTCAAAAATAATTCCCGAGCAGAAATCGATGAATAGTGTTTTTCGAAAAATTTATCGGAAAGTTTTTATTTTCGTCTTAGAAATTCAAACACCTTAATTCATTCACGTAGTTAAAATACTATGACGTTCCGACGTTTCTAGGTTATAGAACGACATTCATCTTCTCAACACGTAATAATAATAAATAATATTATTTTATTCATTATTAAAACTAATTACAAAATGTTCGATTTTCCGGGGCGTTATACTAACTCATAGTGGTTATTCGGTGACACCTGCGAATTCTAGTTTGTTTGTCGAAGCTAGTTGAAGGAAGCTAGCTATTGTGCTAGTATATATGGAATATTTAATCATAATAGGAGATTACGAAGAAGAAATTCTCTGAACAAAGGTGAATTTATAAGTTCGTTTTTAGATGAAAGAACTTGGTCAACTCAAGTACTTTCTTGGTCTAGAGATTGATCATATTCAAGAAGGAATATTTCTTTGTCAGAAAAAGTATTTTATAGATTTGTTGAAGAAAGTTTGGAATGCTCGAGTGCAAACTAATTTTAGTTCCGATGGAGCCAAACGCCAAAATATGCGCTCATAAAGGGAAAAATTTGGAAGATGTAGCGATGTATCGATAATTGGTGGGTAGTTTGATCTATTTAACCTTAATCAGACCTGATATTGCTTACCTAGTTGGTGTGATGAATCGATACATTGAAAATCCAAAGAAGTCTCACTTGGAAGCAATTCGGTGAATTTTAAGATATGTGAAGAGTACACTTGGCTATGGTGTCCTGTATGAGAAAGCTTGAGATTGCAAGCTTACTGGTTATTGTGATGCTGACATGCAAATGATCATGATACCCGACGCTTAACTATCAAATAAGTTTTTATGCTTGGGTCCGGAGCAATTTCTTGGTGCAGTAAAAGGCAACCAACTGTGTCTTTGTCAACAACATATGCAGAATATCGAGCTGCAGCAATGACAACTCATGAAAGCACTTGGCTTATATAATTGTTGGAGGACTTGCGTCAACCAACAAATTATGCAATTCCTTTTTATTGTGACAACCTGTCGGCAATACGTTTGGCGGAGAATCCAATCTTACATGCAAAAACTAAACATGTGGAGGTGCATTATCATTTTATCAGGAAAAAGTTCTTCAAGAGAAAATTGTATTAGAACATATTAAGACAAAAAAACAAGTTGTAGATTTGTTCACAAAAGGCTTGGGTGGCAACAAGTTTAGAAGTTTGTGCAAGCAACTCGGGATGGTAGAAAGAATGAAAGATGATGTTGAGGGCAAGTGTTAGAATACAACGCCAACACGTGGTCTTGATCGAATTTATTGTTTGTTTTTGAGTTATTATCATAATAAAAAGGGTTGTTAGTTAATAAGTTGTTATTTCATTTATTGTTAGTTGTCCTATTCTTTAGGAATTGTTGAGTCGGTGGAAGGGAATAAGGCAACGTGACCTCCTTTTGTATGCAAGGCAAAGTAGTGCACAGATTAATTAATTCTAATTTTTGAATGAAATTACATTTTGTAAGATACTTATCATTTATAGAAATATTTTCCCCCCTCAAATCTTATTGTAATAAAAAAACAAACACTCAGACACGTAAGGATAATTAATTTTAAAGAGAATAAAGCTCTAGTGGAAGCCGAGGTTGAGCAAGGGTAACAAGTGGGATCTCTTTAGGGGTGGATAGCCCAAATATTTCGTCCATATTCAAATCCTCAGTTGTCATTGAATCCGGCAACTTCCAATTGAATCCATGCAAAAGATTGGCCAAACTTGATTCAATCACCTTAAGTCCCAAAGTATACCCGGGGCACATTCTTCTTCCTGCCCCGAACGGCAATAGCTCAAAATCATGCCCTTTAACATCCATAGTCTTCCCAATAAACCTCTCGGGCACAAATTCATCTGGTTTGTCCCACAATGTAGGATCTCTGCCGATGGTCCATACACTCACCAGGATTCGAGTTCCTTTGACAATGTCGTAACCGCCCACCTTACAGTCCACGCGAGCTTCTCGGGGCACAAGCATTGGTGCCACGGGATGCAGCCTCATTGTCTCTTTGACAATGGCTTGAATATAAGGAAGATTTTGTATGTCCTTTTCTTCTACCCACCTATTTTTCCCAATAACTCGGTCCAGTTCTTCCGTTGCTTTTTCAAATATCTCGGGCTTCTTTAGTAGTTGTGAGATTGCCCATTCCACAGTCACAGCCGAGCTCTCAGTTCCACCAGCCAGTAGATCCTAATAATTGACACACACACACACATATATAGATTAGCTAAAAGATTACTATTGATGCAAAGTTAGTTAACAAGTAGGTGTAAAATTAATATGACAAACTGAATTTTGAAGGGATGCATGTGGAAAATGTTGTTGGAATAACAGTGATGGCTGATAGTGTTTTTCTTCAACTTAATTCTGCATTTTATAATAAGTTGGACTATATATAGACTCCTGGCTTGCAACTAAATTAATTGTAAGAGAACTAGGTATATATATGTATATTGTTATGTTATGTATACCTGGGTAAATGCTTTGACACCATGTCTCTCAAGCTTAACCTCTAGAGTTGGATCATCAGAAAGCTGAAGCAACAAATCCACCATATCCTTGGCCACGTAGTCACCCTTCTCTGTCTCTCTCCTTGCAATATGCTCATCAAGCACATGCTCCAAAAACCTATCAAACTTCTTGCTCACCACTTTCATCCTCTTAACATAACCCTGCAAGTCCAAGAAATCAATCCAAGGAATGGAATCCCCAATATTAAACACACCATTCAGCAAAAACAACTCATCAAGCATCTTCTTAAACTCCTCTGGCTTCACCATCGCCTTCTGATCAACAGACTCGTCCAAATACCTCTTCCCCAACACCATGCGGCTAATCACATTCAAGCTCACAGTAGAAAGATAATCTTTCAAGGCAATTTTCTGGCCCGATAACTCGTAAAGCTGTTTAAGCATGGACTTCATTTCTTCTACCCTGATGTATTCGTAGGAATCGAGGCGTTTTACGCTGAAGAGCTCCATGAGGCACATCCTTCGGGCTTGGCGCCAGTATGCCCCGTAAGGGGACCACGTGATGTCGGAATAGTTGTATGTGGTGTGTTTGCCGGCGGCGGTTTTAGGGCGGCCCACAAAATTAACGTCCATGGTTTTGAGGAAGATTTTGGCCATTTCAACAGAGGAACCGACGACTACCGGGAAGGAGCCGAAGCGGAGCTGCATAATGGGACCGTATTTTTGGGACAACTGGTGGATGGAGCGATGAGGGAGGGAGCCAATGAGATTAAGGTTACCGATAATGGGCCATGGTTTTGGACCAGGAGGTGGGTTAAGTTTCGGGCGGAGATATTTGGAGAGGAGAAAGAGAGCTAGGATAGCAAGCCATGTGGCGGTGTAGACAGCCCAAGTAGGAAGAGTTTCCATTGGGGAAATTAATTTAAGTTTTTGAGTAGTAGTAGTGATGGAGTTGTGATTGAATTTGAAGAAGATAAGAAATAAGGGGTTATTTATAGTTGAAGAAAGGGACTGTGTGTCTGTGTCTGTGTCCCGTGTCCGTGGGAGGGAGGGAGGGCCAGGTGTTTCACTGCAATTCGTATACACCTTCCGCCATTGACAGGGTGGACCCTATGCTCCTTTGAAAAGCCCGGGACCCAGTAACATTACCATTATTAAAACTATTCAAGAGATAGTGCTATTTAAAAGAAATGTTTTAAATATGTCCTCTCTCTCTCTATATATATATAATGCTAAGAGTTTTGTCAAATAATATTAAAATATATTCAAAAATTTGACTCTTTTGAAAATTAATAGTTATTCAAATATACTCAAATTGTACGTTCCAATTACTATATCAAAAGAGATGATCCTGACCTTGACCTTGACATTGACATTGACATTGACATTGACTATTGAACAAAGAATAGATGAAAATATTAAGGGTGGTTGTGACTACTAACCAAGTAAATTACATGGCTATTGAACAAAGAATAGATGGAATTATTGTAGTTGTTACCAAGATTTAACATGGAAAATACTTGACACTGGTGGATAGGAGTTGGTGCAACCAAGTTATGGTGGATGGCTTTTGACCGTTGACTCAACTTTTTGAATTCTTTCTTCATTTCTTGTAATTTTCCTTTAAAATTTTCTAAGAGACCAGTGGGTTTGTCAAACTATTGAGTTCCCACCGAAAACCAGAGTAACGTCAGCAGCCTTTAACAACTTATTATATGCATATAAGCCTCTAAACGAATCGAGTCTATCCAGTATTGAATTGTTCAGATTTAATTCACAAAATTTATCGAGTATAAAATAATATTTGATTGATACTTATTTAGCTATCGAGTCGAGCACGATTTCGAATTGAGTCCGAACAATTTGAATTTTTTCAATTAATATGATCCGAGTATCAATAGAAAATTATAATTTGAGAAGGTTCGAGTAATTATTATAAATGGCGTGTTAACGCTTGAATTTGTCCGCACGTTCAATCGCCGACTTGGACATGGACCTGAACAAAAAGAACCACCAGAAAGTAACTGACGACTTGGGCCGTCGGGAGATACTTTCGGTGTAAGAGTAAAAACAAACTTTGCCACCTTTATGTTGCGGACAGAGGCAGATTACTGGTGGGAATCTGTAAAGCGTACTCAACCTGCCGCACTGAAGATGTCTTAGAAAAAGTTCCAAGAACTGTTCAACGACAAGTACTTTCCCGAAAGTATTCGTCACATGAAAGAGGTAGAGTTTATCAAGCTGAAACAAAACAACATGGCCAGTATCGCAAAGACTGAAGCCAAGTTTTAGAGTTGTCCCGGTTTATATCCCATTTGGTTGATAATGAGGAGAGAATGGCGAATGTTTTAAGAGGTTTGAAACCCGAGATACGTCAATACCTCATTTCTCATAAACTTTGTTTGTATTCAGATGTTGTTAATAGGGCTCAGTTATTGGAGCGCGATAGTGAGTCAACCCAACCAAAAGAGAGCAGCCGGAAAAATGATAATACCAGTGATAGCAGTCATCGAAGCGGTGACAATAAGCGTGAAGGGAATCAACATGCCAGAAATGGTAACCACGTCGGTGGTAATCATGGCCAAAACAATAAGAATGGACATTTTAAGAAGATAAAATTCAACAATGATGGAAAGACGTTAGCACCAGCACCCGTTGTTAAGGAAGGAGAACGACCACCTATCATATGTTTCAAATGCGGAGGGGAGGAACATATCAGTCCAAACTACACAATGTCGTCCAAAGCATGTTATAATTGTGGAAAAGAAGGTCACCTAGCCCGATTTTGTCGTTCACCAAAGACAAGTTCAGCTAGGATGAAGGCACCAAAGGCCGTCCCCTTAAAAGTCAAAACTTCGTAGTCTGAGGAGAGCATTTTTTTCGTGACTTCTCAAAAAACGAGTAACCCGAACAAAGTTAGCACGGGTTAGTTAATTATAAATTCTTACGAAGTCTATGCCTTATAAGATACCGGTTCTACCCATTATTTTATCTCTCTTGCTTGCGTTCAACGTTTAAATATGACTCCGGAGAAGTTAAACTTTGACTTATTGGTTGAAACTTCGTTAGTAAGAGCCTTCATTACCTCCACTGTTTATAAATCTTGTTGATTCAAATCGACATTTTCACGTTACCTGTCGATCTTATCTCTTTGAAAATACTTGCCTTTGATGTGATTTTAGGAATCGATTGGTTAACTACTCATCATGCTTTTAAATAAGGTTGTTAGCTTTTATATTCCTAACCAACTTTGTTATGCGAATTCAAGCAACCAAACCACTAAAGTCAATCACTGTTATATCAAGCCATAAGTAAAAGAGCCCCGATCTTTTTGTTATTGACTTCCTTGTGTGGAATGCACCGAAGCCAGACTTTCTGTAGGCGACGTCGTGAATGACGATGACAAGTTGATAAGAATCAATGTGACGTGCTATCCAAGTCTTGGATGAGGGTCACGATTTTGAATGATATTTTTATTGTTAATAAATTTCTGACGAATTCTTGAAGACTTCTTAGCCTTACCCAGAGGCGTGAAATCGAATTTTGTCTTGACCCCAAAGACAAAAACCCATTCTAAAACCTTAAATATTTCTTCAACTAAAGCGAACGTAATACGCTAACATGCCCGAACGCGTTGGCTCGAGTAATATTGAAGATTACGATCGTACCATTCAATACCATCGTGGAAAAACGAACGTGGTAGCTGACATGTTGAGTAGAAGATCGTATGCGTTTACGAGTGCGAATATACGAACCTACGTGAAGATAACGAATATATGAGTAGAATTGACTTTAATCGATAAAGTTAAAGCCGCTCAAGCTACATACTCAGAGCTGATGAATGTGAAGAAGAAGGTTCAAGAGGGCGTTATTCTAGAACCAAGAGTCGATGAAGAGAGGAAATCTCAACCCTCGATTTTATTGGCCCATTTGAAATCCTCGATCGAGTAGGAATTGTAGCCTATAGACTCGTTTTACCGCCAAATATGTTGCGTGTTCATAACTTTTATCACGTACCGATGTTACGTAAATATGTGGATGACCCGAACCACATTATTGATTTAGAACCGGACGAGATAGCAGAAGATTTAACGTATGAGGAGATACGTGTTAAAATCTTGGATAAGAAGGATCGTATTCAACACTCAAAGGTTATACTTCAAGAGTTAGAATCTGAAATGAAATCAAGATATCCTTATCTCTTCGGCATACCAAGTACGTACGTAAATTTCGAGGGCAAAATTTCATAAGGAGTGGAGATTGTGAGACCCCAGATTTTATGAATAAAGATTTAAATTTCTCGAAATATTTTTTTTTAAATATTATGGTGTGGATTTGATATAATGTTATAGTTGCGGGTAATATTTATAAATTTTGTAAAGTATGCAAGTTGTTATAAAATATTCGATTGGTGGGGAATATTCTTTTTGTCGGGGAATATTAAATGCGACAACACAATCATTAGTGGACCCCACGACGGAAGTATTTTCGTATTTAGAAAATGATGAAATTATCTTTTATAAAATAATGGCGGAAGTGTTACCGTTAAAAGCATTGAACTACCCGGTAGTAAAAAGTACGATGTCTGGCGTGGTTGCGTAGTAGCACACGGTATTGGTTATTGATCTTTACGTGAAAGTCACTCGGTTATACTCAATTATTGCTACGATAATTGCTTTGCATCATATCTTTCGTATTATTGATTCGATTATTGTCACGATATCATCCGCATTATATGTTATATTATGAAATCAATAATTGAGGCGACAAAGTTATTCATATTATTAAATTGCAATATTTACATGTCTAGAAGTTACATCGAGGAGAGGTTTGGTCATTTAATTGCGGCAATAAGGAGAAATCCTTATCGAAAGCCCCTCTTTCTTGGGAACAACACGGTTGCTAAATATTGTGAGTTATAATATTAATGATGAATAAGTTTGTGTTGATTAAAGATGAATTTGATAGTTTCATTGTGTTGGGATTATTTGTGTTAGTAGAAATCGACATATATTCCGAGGATAATTGATGTCCGGAGGTTATATTGTTTAATCGAAGTATTCGGGAAACTTTTAGTGTGCCGAGTACTATTCACGATTACTATTCATGAGTTCTTATTCACGAGTTACTATTCATCATGATTCTTATTCATGAATTACTATTCACGATTTACTATTCACGAGGTTACTATTCACGAGTTACTATTCACCCGATTACTATTCACTCTAGTATTGTGCATTCGGGTATTTGGGTATAATATTATTCCATGAGGAGATGTGCTAATTTTTCAGACCGTTGGTTGAAGTTATAATAGTGAATCAATATGGATCGCTGGTTTAAAAGTTTTAATAGTAAATCAGTATGGACTGTTGCTTTAAGTTTTAATAGTAAATCAATCTGGACCGTCCGTTTAAAAGTAAATCAATCTGGACCGTTCAGGAATTTGTTACTATTCAATCCATTCTTCTATAAATAGAAGCTCATTCCTTCATTATTTCTTACGAATTCACTGAAACTCTAGAGAGAGAAATTATAGAGAGGAAGAATAAGAGTATTCTCGCTACTTCACTACTTCTTGATATCCGGTGTCTTTTCTGACGGTAAGGGGTGTTATTCTTTCTTATTCATGAGAGAGAACTTACATTATTCCATTCTTTATTATTACATTGGAATAACTTTGTATCTGCCATACACCCTATATACATAACTTTATATATGCAGATACCCTATACTTGGTGAAATCCTCTGTTATTCCATTCTATATTATTATGTTGGAATAACATGTTTATCTTAATCTGCATCGTGGTGAAATTCTTCTATTATTCCGTTCTTTATTATTACGTGGAATATCACATCGGTCTTAATTTACGCTGACTTCAGTTCCATTATTTATTATTCCGCATTTATTATTACATTCGGAATATCACGTATGCAGACGCGTTCGTGGGACTGGTTCCATATTTATTATTACATTGGAATAACTGCGTGTCTTATCTATCACGTGCACGGTGATTTCTTTTGTTATTCCATTATTTATTATACTCGGTTGGTTAAAGTTTTAACTTCTATACTCCATGAAATTAGTGGAATATCCTTGATATTTAAGCTTTATCCATATCTTTTCATGGAAATATTCTTACGAGCATTCTTGAATTTTACTCTACAAAGAAGTATCATGTTGACAATTTGGACGTTATTAGTTCCTGGATAAATTAATTCGTGAACTTGTTTTATTGAATTCTTATATCATTGTCATCATCCTCGTGTTTATATTTTTGAAAGTCATTTGTGGCCTGTAGTGCATAGATGGACTTGGTATGATTATGACCAGGGATTATTCGGTATAATCATGACCGTAATGTTACAAATGATGTGATAAAAGTCATCATTGGCCCGTAGTGCATTGATGGACAGTTGTTGGCATGATCATGACCATTAATGAATACACGAATATCCTTGGCCCGTAGTGCATGGATAATTTGTGGTCGTGACCCTAATGAATATCCTTGGTAGTAGTAGTGAGGGATGATGTGGATTATTTATTAAGTTTGAGTCTCAAATGATAAAATGATGAAAAACTTTTTAAATCATAAAAGATAGTAGATTTTGTTCTCTACTTGACTCTTTTAATGGATTGCTTATTCCTCTGTAGTTAAACTTGTTGTCTATTGTATTTTATCAGTTTAACATTGTTGAAGGCTAATGATGATTTATCCTGCATTATCTTAGTCATAATATTTCTTCTTTGGGCTAGTTGAGCTCACTCTTTCTTTCACTTTATTCTCTTGAAAAATGAGAGCGTGAGGAGGACTAGTCGGGAGAGCGGGTGATGGTCCGGATGATAGTATTAGTAGTCCTCACTATTCTATTAAATAGTGTGACAATAAATGTAATGAGGACTTATTCTGAGAGTGGATATTGTCTAGAAGACAATATTTGTATTAAAACTCACAGCTTTTGTTGTATATTTAAGATTGTATTTGTATTACATACCGTGTATCTGGCGACCCAAGATGGGTGATGTATATCTATTTTGGGGCGTCACATTCCCTTTTCATCATTACAAGTCAAAGTAATAGATATTTAATATCTAATGGGTCAATCCAATGATCCGACCCGGTTTTATAAAGACTTAACATAAATAAGATAGTGACTAGGCCCAATAACATTAAGACCCAATAGTGGAGACCCAATGGACTAATTAAATAAGTAGGCCCAATCCATCCGGCCCAATATATGAAATATCATGACCCAACATTTTCCCTAGTTTTTATTAAATAGAATATTAATAGAAAACTATAAGCATCCATGATATTATAGGAGTGATAGGGTTGAAATAGATCCAAACCAAATTTATCAAAGCCCAATGGGTGAAGGATAAAAATGAAAAGATGGACTAAAACCTAAGTACAATTGAAAGGCCCAATATGCTAAGTGCTTGAGACTTAACCCGGACGCCACCCTTTCGAATTCGTGATTATGACTGTCAATTAAATGTACTACCGCCTCGTATGCTTGTGTATAGCACACGATTATAAAAGATAAACTTTATCAAATTTGACAGTTTTATCTGCCAATTTGAATTTCAGACCTTTGAGCTCTCTTCTTCTCTCCAAAACTATTCTTTTATTCTCTACAAGATCTCAACAATGGTGGTCCTCAACTCAAACCAGAATTCTCCTCTTCGTGTGACCCCAATTAACACCGTTTCACCCAATCCAAGCCTTGATAAGGGGGCTTCAAGTTCAAACTCGAAAGCTGCAACTCCTAGTAGGAATCCGTCGACGAAACCCCTTCCCAACCCTTCTGCATTTTATAGGAGTAAGGAACGTTATGCTCACGCCAACACTCCATCGACTGTCACTGAAGTCGATTTGAAGAGGATTCGAGCTCGCTGCTGTGACGCCCCCAAAATAGGTATACCTGACACCCATTCGAGTCGCCAAATACATGATGCGAAAACAACTACAACTTCAATAATACAAATGTCGTGTGAAATCGACAATATATCTTATGAGTTTAAATATAATATTGTCTTCTAGACAATATCCACACTCAAATAAATCCCCATCATAATTATTGATTCATTATTTTACAAAATGGTGAGGACTACTAAACAACTCTCTCTAGAACCTTCATTCCATACCCAGAGCTAGTACTACGCTACATTCTAGCCTCCACGAGAAGAAAAATGGAACAACAAGGAAAAGGGTGAGCTCAACTAGCCCGATAAAGAATATTATGACTAAGATAATATCTGACAAATTATCGTTAGTCTTCAACGAGGAAAAATCGATAGAATCTGATAGAGCAACAAGTTTGAGATCAATATTACGCGGTGAAATAATAATTCATAGAAGAGTTACGTAGAGAATGAAATCTACTATAATCTATGAATTTAACGATCCATCATCAATATTTTATCCACAGTAACATCAATCGATATACATCTAGAATCAAATATTCATCTTTGCTTACTTTCTGAGGCCGAAAGATATTCATCGATTAGTCATGTTTCATTTAAACACTGTTCATCTTTGCACTTCTGGAAAAAAGATATTAATCAATCGGTCATGTTTCATCTCAACACTGTTCATCTTCTTTGCACTCTGGGCCAAAGATATTCTTGAAAATCATTCATCTTTTTACTTACTGAGGCGAAAGATATTCAATAATATCATCATTTAAGGCGAGGATGATGAAAAAAATTTTTTTTAAAAGCGAATCCGGTGAAACAAAATGACAAGGATTAAGGATTAAGGATTACAGTACTTGGTTTTATCCACGCCCAAAATACCTCAAAAATAATCATAGTGGTGTAAAATTCAAGAATGATCAAAACATGGATCTGATCGAGTTAGTATCCGAATAGATGTTTTGGACGAAAAGAAAAATTTTATTTTTTCGGTGAATAGTCTTAGTATCGTGAATAGTCTTGTATCGTGAATAGTCCGTATATCGTGAATAGTAACTCAGACACCAAAAGATAGAAATTCCACAAAAACATCTTCACGCTTACATGAATAGTACTTTCGTGAATAGTAACTTCGTGAATAGTAACTCATGAATAGTAACTTCGTGAATAGTAACTCATGATAGTAACCCATGAATAAGTAACCCCAGACATGAAAAAAGTTCCAAATTTGATAAAACTTGGATCAACATTTCGACATAATGATATTGAAGAAATAATATCATTACAAAAAAAATAATATCCACTTACCTCGAAAGATCGATGCTTACAGCTAGAATCTAAAGGTATAGTCTTTGAAGGGAACTTGCACCGTCTAGCAATACTCAAAGTATACTCAAAATACTCACAAGAATAAACTCAAAATATCGAGAGAAAATAGAGAAAACTTGATTTAAATTGTGATTTTCAATTCTAACCTAAGCACCTATTTATAGGAAAATGCTTAGAACACCAAAGAGAAAAATTTAATATAATATTAATATAATTATACAAATTTTCCTTAGCCCACCTTTTGGTCAAAACACCAGCCACACATGTTAATGATGTCCAAAAAATACAAAAAACGTTTTTCTTAACAAAAATAATTTAAACTTTCAAAAATCAATTATTTGAACTTGAACTTCAATAATTCATAATAAATAGCCCTTTCATCAGAAAATTCGAATCTCGCGAGTTTTTATAGGAAATTCAATTCTCTACAACTTTGCGGAAGAAAGTTTTCCAAATTCCAAACAAAAATCGACCAAAATCCACAAGCGAGGCGATTTTACATTATAATCAAATTTGGTCGATAATTGTGTCCACCAACACACAAAACATGTGTTAAACATTTAATGCCACAAAAATACTCTTCCTCCTCATATACTCATATATCCCACATTCATTGTAAAAATATCACGTTAATATATTATTAAAATAATATATTTAAATGAATTATTTTATCGAAAAAGATAAAATATTAATTTTCAACAATTGTCATTTTAAAATTTTCTCCATCTATATCCACATAAAATCAATATTTTCCTCATCATATAAATCAATAATTAATTATTCACAAATAATATTATAGAATCACATATATTGACAACGTGCGGTTCAGGAAGGGGGCTTTCGATAAAATTTCTTCTTCTTGGCCTATGATTAGATGACCAAACCTCTCCTTGAAGCAGAACTTTCTAGACATTGCCAATAATGTTATCTAATAATATTATTCGGATAATATGAATTATTGCTTCGATAATAAAAATCTTGTGTAATAATGACAATTATTGAAACAACGATAATATAAAATATCAACGCGACAATTATTAACTCGATAAAATCTTTGAGCGATAATTCTTTGTAACCATTATTGAGTAGTGCCTTCTTCTACGTAAGAATCAATAATTGGTGCAATCTGGTGGTATCTTCTTTGTTCAACAATGGCGTATTAGTGTGTTTTAACCACCGGGTATTCAACGATACTTGGCAACTACTACTGCTGTTTATTTAAAAACAACTTATATTTGTCGTTTTCTTCATCCAATCGCTTTTCAGTTATGGGGCCCACACATGTGCTGCTGCGCGTCGTACGAATATTCCCAAAGCGATGCGAATATTCCACGACCAAGCGAATATTCCCAAAAACAACAATGAATATTTTATAACCACTTGCTTATTTTGAAATATTTGCGTATTTAACCCTAACTATCCACATTAATCAAATCAACCCTTACTATTTCAAAATAAAGGAAATTCCTTTTTATTTAAAAATTTGAGGGTCTTCTGACCTCCCTCCTTATGAAATTTAAGTCCTCGAAATTGGCGTCACGTACACAGTGTTTTGAAAAGGTGAGGATACCTTGCTTTCATTTTCGTTTCCAATTCCCGGTCATTTCCTCTATAGCATGATTCCTCCACAAAACTTTAACTTGTGGTATAACCTTTCTTGGCGTAGGACATGCTCCTTCCTATCAAAATCTTGACAGTACCTCCTCATACGTTAAGTCTTGGCTATCTCGTCCAAGTTCTAACTTCTATAACGTGGTTGGGTCTTTCACATATTTACGAAATACGAGATATGTGAAACACATTATGAACACGAGACATACTCGGAGGTAACTTGATAGTCTATAGGCTACATTTCCTCTCTTTCGGTCGAAAATTTGAAATGGGCCAGATAAATCGTGGATTGAGCTTTCCTCTCTTCCCAAATCTTGTAACTCCCTTCCATGGAAGCAACTTCATGACAATCGCTGATCCCCTACACTAAATTCCACGTCCTTTCGATGAAGATTCGCATAACTCTTTTGTCGATCTTGTCTTGGTTTGTATCGTTGTCGAATCATTAGTCATACGTACTAACTTTCGGGTCCCAACAATGTTGCTTCACCCACCTCATCCCAACATATTGGAGAGCGACATTTTGTCCATATAATGCTTGAATGGAACCATGCCTATATTTGTTTAATAACTATTGTTGTATGAGAATTCCACCGATGGCAAGTACTTATCCCAACTTCCTTTGAAATCTAGGACCACGAGTTTTAATATATCTTGAGAGTTTGAGTAGTCCTTTACGATTGCCCATCCGTTTGAGGATGGTATACCAAGCCAGATAAATAAATTCGTGCCCATAGCTTTCTACAAACTAACCCAAAATCATGAAGTGAATCTTGGGTCACGATCTAAAACTATGGATCTTGGCATGCCATGCAATCTCACAATCTCATTTACGTACATCGAGAAAAGGCGTTCAAGGAATAAGTCTCTCGTATCGGTAAAAATGAGTAGACTTGGTTAATCTATCAACAATAACCCAAATCGCATCTATGCCTTGAGAAACCACAGGAAGATTAGTAATGAAATTGAGGTAATGTGTTCCCCACTTCCATTTCAAAATCTCAAGTGGTTGCAGCGGACCCTTAGGTACAAGATGCTCACTTTTTACGTTAGCAAGTTAAACACATCGAGATAAACTTTGCGATCTCTCTCCTCATATTGCTCCACCAAAATGTATGTTGAAGATCACGATACATTTTGGTACTCCCGAGATGGATTGCAAATGGTGTATTGTGTGCCTCCATCATAATCTTGTTCTTCAAATCAGTCGTTAGGAACACAAAGTCTAGAGTGGACTCAAGTATTCCTTCTTCATTAATTCTAAGCTTTGGAATAGCTCCTTCTTGTACTTTCTTCTTATCGGCTCAAGATTTGGTGGCTTGAAGCAACCTTAACTTTTCTATTAAAGTTGGCTCTGTCGTATACTTGACATCATCGCTTTTCGTTCCGCGTATGATCTTCTCAAGCGCGTCGTTACGTTCGCTTTTCCAAGATGGTATGGTTAGAATATGTGCTTTGAAATGAGTCGCCTCTTGAGCTCTTGGAAAATCTTCTCGCATTCCTCGCTCCATACAATTTTGTATCTTTTGAGTAAGCTAAGTTAACGGAATAGCGATTAGAGAATATCCTTCAACGAATCTCCAGATAATAACCAACTAAGCTGAAAGCTACGTATTTCGATTCTTGACTTAGGTTGCTCTCAAGCTGTGACTCATATCCCAATCTTGGATATGCGTCACAATGACACCTATCGATTTACTTATCGCATACGAATATGGCGTCCCCTACGAGAGAGTAAAGGCAGGTGAATTCCTGAAAGGAAGTCACAAGATAAAGGCTCGGTACCAAATTCTATAGTTGAATTTTAACTCACGAAGTTCAATAGGAGCCATTCGATATGAGATTTTAGAAATGAGTTTTGTCTGGGGTTCAAAGTCGATACAAAATTTAATATCGAGCTTTGGGAGTAAGCGAAATTCTTGAAAAATACGTCGGGAAAAATCAATAACAACGAGAATATTATTCAAATCGGCGTGTCTTTATTCAAATCCATAACATGGACTAAGAAAATTTGACATCAAGTAATAAGCGAATGACTTCATGACTTGATATGAAAATGTTTGACTACAATGGTTTGATTGCTTGAATTGAATAACGAGTTTGCTTAGGAATATGAAAACTAACAACCTTACGAAAATAATCAATTTGGCATGATGAGTAGTTAACCTTAAAATCACATCAAAACAAATATCTCTATAGAAATAAGGTTAACGGTAATGTGATAGTGCCAACTGAATCAAGCAAGATTTATAAGCGATGGATGTGATGAAAGTTTCTCTAACGGAGTTTCCACGAGATAGGTCAAAGTCTAATTTCTCGGAGTCGAGTTTAAGCGTTGGCCTTGTAAAGAGATAAAAGAATGGGTAGAACAGATATCTAGTAAGGTATATACTTGCAAGAATTTATAATTGACTAACCCGTGCTAACCGTTCGGGTTCCTTGCATTTTGAATGAAGTCACGACAAAGCGCTCTTCCGGAATCGTTGACTTTGACTTTTACGGGACGATCTTTTGAGTCACCGTCCCATTGAACTAGGTTTATTCTATATCTGATCTCGGCGATATGTCCTTCCTTTCCACAACTATAGCATACCTTAAAGCTGTTGTGGGCGATTTGAATGATATGTCCCTCTTTCCGCATTTGTAACATCTGACCGGTGGTCGTTCTCCTCCCTAAAACTAGTTCTTCTTGGCGGCGTCGTCTTCACATGGTGGTTGTTGAATCTCCTCTTTTTAAAATCTCCTCCCGGCTAAACTTCTTCTATTTTCATGGCCACGATTACCACCGGAGTGGTTCTGCCTTTAATATCATATTCTTCTTTCTCCGTTGGTTATCGTTATTACGATGGCTACTTATCTTGATATGATCCTGGTTATGGTCCCTCGGTTGAGCGTACTCGTTATCTCGCTTCTAACAATGAGCCTGAGCCACATTGACAACATCTGAATAGAGAAAATTTATGAGAAATGAGATCTTGGCGTATGTGGGTTTTCAAACCTCTCGAAACATCCGCGTCATCGTTCCTCATTCTCCACCAAATGAGGTGCAAACACGGATAACTCATGAACTTAGCTTCGTCTTTGGGACAAATCGTTGTTATTACTTTCTGGTCTAATAAACTCCACTTCCTTCATATAGCCGAATACTTTCGAGGAAGTACTTGTCATTGAACTGTTTCTGAAAACGTCTCCCGCGACATCTTGAGTGCAAATTTGGATGGAGTGCGCTTCCTGATTCCCACCGATGTCTGCCTGCCATACGGAACATAAAGGTGGCGAATGGAACTTCTGTTCCTCCGTGCATCCCAAGACATCGAATATCTTGGTAATTTGTTTGACCCACGTCTCGCCTTAATCGGATCCGGCTTTCCCAGAGTGCAGGTGGTCCCAACTCTTTGAAGCTGCTTGGTTGTGACCACTCGTGAATTACTATCATTTCCTCCTGTATTTTGAACACGAGTCTCCTCTCTGCGATTTTGCATGAGCGCAAAAAGCTTCTAAACATCCCCTCGTTCATCATCTGCTTTCGTGGTTGTTGTTCACGGGAGGAACATTGCCCGACTGTTACCGCGTTCTCCTCGTTGGTGAGTCTGAGGCATCTCCACGGTCTCATTTACTCCTTTGTTAATATTCTCGATTCGACATTCTCAAATCATTGTCATAAAATAAGGGTTAATTAAGGAAATCGATATATCACATAATATCCTATATCTTGACCAACTAACAAATAAGCTTAGGTAGGACACACCTTTAGCGAAGGATTTACTCGTCTCTCCCCTCTGAGTTCTATTCCCCGATCTCATGCGGAGATCATATCCTAAGCTACGATACCAAGCTGTGGCGCCCCCCAAAATAGGTATACACAACACCCATTCGAATTAAGCCAAATACATGATACGCGAACAACTACTGACTTCATAATACAAATGTAGGTGTGAAATACGACAATATATCTTGTGAGTTTAAATATAATATTGTCTTCTAGACAATATCCACACTCAAATAAATCCCCATCATAATTATTGATTCATTATTTTACAAAAATGGTGAGGACTACTAAACAACTCTCTCTAGAACCTTCATTCCATTACCCCAGAGCTAGTACTCGCATTACATTCTAGCCTCACGAGAAGAAAAATGGAACAACAAGGAAAGGGTGAGCTCAACTAGCCCGATAAAAGAATATTATGACTAAGATAATATCTGACAAATTATCGTTAGTCTTGAACGAGGAAAAATCGATAGAATCTGATAGGCAACAAGTTTGAGATCAATATTACGCGGTGAAATAATAATTCATAGAAGAGTTACGTAGAGAATGAAATCTACTATAATCTATGAATTTAACGGTCCATCATCAATATTTTATCCTGTAACATCAATCAATATACATCTAGAATCAAATATTCATCTTTTACTACTGGGCGAAAGATATTCATCGATTAGTCGTATTCATTTTAAACACTGTTCATCTTTGCACTCTGAGCCGAAGATATTAATCAATCGGTCGTATTCATCTCGACACACATTTCATCTTTGCTCTGAGGCCAAAGATATTCTTGAAAATCATTCATCTTTTTCTTTGGCTACGAAGATATTCAATAATATCATCATTTAAGGCGAGGATGATGAAAATATTTTTAAAAAAGCGAATCCGATGAAACAAAATGACAGGATTAAGGATTAAGGATTAAGTACTTGGTTTTATCCACGCCCAAAAATACCTCAAAAATAATCATAGTGGTGTAAAATTCAAGAATGATCAAAACATGGATATGATCGAGTTAGTATCCGAGAATAGATGTTTTGGACGAAAAGAAGAAATTTTATTTTTAAATGAATAATCTTGTATCGTGAATAGTCTTGTATCGTGAATAGTCTTAGTATATCGTGAATAGTAACTCAGACACCAAAGATAGAAATTCCACAAAAAACATCTTCACGCTTACATGAATAGTACTTTCGTGAATAGTAACTTTAGTAACGTGAATAGTAACTTCGTGAATAGTAACTTCGTGAATAGTAACTCATGAATAGTAACCCATGAATAGTAACCCAGACATGAAAAAGTTCCAAATTTGATAAAAACTTGGATCAACATTTCGACATAATGATATTGAAGAAATAATATCATTACAAAAAAAATAATATCCACTTACCTCGAAGATCGATCTTACAGCTAGAATCTAGGGTATAGTCTTTGAAGGAACTTGCCCGTCTAGCAATACTCAAAGTATACTCAAAATACTCACAAGAATACGCTCAAAATATCGAGAGAGAAATAGAGAAAACTTGGGTTTACGGTGTGATTTTCAATTCTAACCTAAGCACCTATTTATAGGAAAATGCTTAGAACACCAAAGCGAAAAATTTAATATAATATTAATATAATTATACAAATTTTCCTTAGCCCACCTTTTGGTCAAAACACCAGCCACACATGTTAATGATGTCCAAAAAAAAAATACAAAAACGTTTTTCTTAACAAAAATAATTTAAACTCCCAAAAATCGATTATTTGAACTTGAACTTCAATAATTCATAATAAATAGCCCTTTCATCAGAAAATTCGAATCTCGCGAGTTTTTATAGGAAATTCAATTCTCTACAACTTTGCGAGAAGAAAGTTTTCCAAATTCCAAACAAAAATCGTAAGAAATCCACAAGCAGGCGATTTTACAGTTATAATCAAATTTGATTCGATAATTGTGTCCACCAACACACAAAACATGTGTTAAACATTTAATGCCACAAAAATACTCTTCCTCCTCATATACTCATATATCCCACATTCATTGTAAAAATATCACAGTTAATATATTATTAAAATAATATATTTAAATGAATTATTTTATCGAAAAAAGATAAAATATTAATTTTCAACAATTGTCATTTTAAAAATTTTCTCCATCTATATCCACATAAAATCAATATTTTTCTCATCATATAAATCAATAATTAATTATTCACAAATAATATTACGAGAATCACAATATTGACACGAGGCGGTTCGGGAAGGGGCTTTCGATAAGAATTTCTTCTTCTTGGCGGCATGCATTAGATGACCAAACCTCTCCTTAGGCGAACTTTCTAGACATTGCCAATAATGTTATCTAATAATATTATTCGAGATAATATGAATTATTGCTTGATAATGAAAATCTTGTGTAATGACAATTATTGAAACAACGACAATATAAAATATCAACGCGACAATTATTAACTTCGATAAAATCTTTGAGCGATAATTCTTGTAACCATTATTGAGTAGTGCCTTCTTACGTAAGAATCAATAATTGGTGCAATCTGGTATCTTCTTGTTCAACAACAGCGTATTAGTGTGTTTTAACCACCGGGTATTCAACGATACTTGCAACAACTTCTGTAGATTATTTAAAAACAACTTATATTTATGTGTTTCTTCATCCAATCTTTCATCCACATGGTTCATACCGAGTTATTTCGTTATGGGGCCCACGACCAAACGAATATTCCCGACAACAATGAATATTTTATAACCACTGCGAAATATTCCCAATTTAATCTTAATATTCCATTACCAAATCGAATATTCCAAAATAAAGATGAATATTTTATAACCAACTCTTATTTTGAAATATTTGCGTATTTAACCCTTAACTATCCACCATTAATCAAATCATACCTCTTACTTTTTGTTGGTTCGCTCAATAAAGGAAATTCCTTTTTCATTTTACGCCATTTGAGGGTCTTCTAAACCCACTAAACAATCTCCGAAGACAGGAGAGAAGTTCGAGAGATGGCACAAAGGATGGTTCTTCGTTAAGGGACCAGAGATCGCCTCCTTGCCGAATTGGGCCACCGATGAGAAGATTTTCGCTGATTTTGGAGACATTCCTGAGGAGCGTGAGGCCGAAATGATAGAACTCTTCGACAACTTCCAAAAAAAGAGGAATGGAACTATGGACTTCTCTCCAAACAGGCGTGGTTATTCGACCACAAACGTAAGTATTAATCTGTCTCATATATACATAAATTTAGAAATTTGTGTGATGTGAATTCTGATATATGACTGTTTGCTTTATGCAGTATCTTTGATCAGACCGAGTTTCTTAGAAATAAAGGAATTCAAAGATTTTTTATCTAAAAAATCTTCGGGAGCTGCTGAAACTCCACTACTAGAGACTGCACTCGAAGCTAATCCAAACCATGGAGCACATACCACTGAACCTCAGATAGAAGAGCCGTAGTCGATGAAGCTCCCTTGTAAGACCAGAAATTTTTTTTTAAATAAAAGGAATTTCCTTTATTTATTATTTTGAAATAGTAAGGGTTGATTTGATTAATGTGGATAGTTAAGGGTTAAATATGCAAATATTTCAAAATAAGCAAGTGGTTATAAAATATTCATTGTTGTCGGGGAATATTAGTTTGGTGGTGGAATATTAAATGCGATCGGGAATATTAAATGCAACAGTAGCGACCATGTGTGGGCCCCATGTGAGCGATTGGATGAAGAAAGCGACAAATATAAGTTGTTTTTTAAATAGCAGGCGTAGTTATTCTGAATTATCTTGTTGGAATACCGGTGGTTAAAACACACTGTCTGCGTTGTTGAGCGATAGCACGCGGTATTGCACCAATTATTGATTCTTACGTGAAGGCCTTTACTCGATAATGGTTACGATAATTCTTTATTCGATATTTTTATTGAGTTAATAATTCTTTGCGTTGATATTTTATATTCTTTGTTGTTTGATAATTGTCATTACGATATTTTTTCATTATCGAAGCAATAATTCATATTATCTGAATAATATTATTAGATAACATTATTGGCAATGTCTAGAAAGTTACATCTAAGGAGAGGTTTGGTCACTAATTGCTTGTAGCGATGATGAAGAAATTCTTATTGGAAAGCCCTCTTTCTGAGGAAGCTGCACGGTTGTCGATATTGTGATTACGTAATATTATTTGTGAATAATTAATTATTGATTTATATGATGAGGAAAATATTGATTTTATGTGGATATAGATGGAGAAAATTTTTAAATGACAATTGTTGAAAATTAATATTTTATCTTTTTACGATAAAATAATTCGTTTAAATATATTATTTTAATAATATATTAGCGGTGATATTTTTACAACGAATGTGGGATATATGAGTATCTGAGGAGGAAGAGTATTTTTTGTTGCAATAAATGTTTAAAACATGTTAAACATGTCGGTGGACCCCATTTATTGGTGAAATTTGATTATAGCACATAAAATTGCTAGTTTGTGGATTTGGTCAATTTCTTATTGGAATTTGGAAAAACTTTCTTACTGCAAAGTTGTAGAATTGAATTTCCTATAAAAACTCATGAGATTCAAATTTTCTGATGAAAGGGCTATTTATTATGAATTATTGAAGTTAGAAGCTCAAAATAATTGATTTTGGAAGTTTAAAATATTTAAAATTAGAAAAACGTTTTTCTTATTTTTTCTAGAAGGTGGCATGTGTTTGATGGCTGAAATCAGATTCTAGACATGTGTAGAAAATAATATAATTATATTATTAATTTATTAAATTTTACTGCTTTGGTGTTCTAGCGATTTCTATAAATAGGGTCTTGGGTTAGAATTGAAAATCACACGAAGCTGAAGTTTTCTCTCTCTATATTATCGGTATTCTTGTGAGTATTTTGAGTATACTTTGAGTATTGCTATCGGTGCAAGTCAAAGTCATAGCCTTTATGTCAGGTGTTTAAATTTAGAAATCTTGATCTTTCGAGGTAAGGGATATTATTTTTTTAATAATGATATTATTTCTTCATATCATTATCTTTGAAATATTGATCTGAAGTTTTATCAAATTTGGAACTTTTTCGTGTGGGGTTACTATTCATGGGTTCTTATTCATGAGTTCTTATTCACGAGTTCTTATTAAGCGGATTCTTATTCACGATTCTTATTCACGAGTACTATTAAGCGAAGCGTGAAGATGTTTTTGTGGAATTTCTATCTTTTGGTGTCGAGTTTCTATTCACGTGTCGGCCTTATTCACGTATCTGGCACTATTCACGTATCTGATCTTATTCATAGAAAAATAAAATTTCTTCTTTTAAGTCAAAACATCTATTACGGATACTAACTTTCGATTGTATCCATGTTTTGATCATTCTTGAATTTTACACCACTATGATTATTTTTGAGGTATTTTTGGGCGTGGATAAAACCAAATACGAATCCTTAATCCTTAATCCTTGTCATTTTGTTTCCTTTGGATTCGTTTCTTAAAAATATTTTTCATCATCCTCGATCTTAAATGATGATATTATTGAATATCTTTGGCTGTAGTGCAAAGATGAATGATTTCTGAAGAATATCTTTGGCACAGATGAGCAAAGATGAGAACATGATTGATGATCTTTGGCATAGATGAGCAGTGTGATATGAACATGGCCAGATTGATTAATATCTTTGGCACATAGTGCAAAGATGAGCAGTGTTTAAATGAACATGACCAGTGATGAATATCTTTGGCTTGTAGTGCAAAGATGAATATTTGATTCGGATGTATATTGATTGATGTTCTGGGGATAAAATATTGATGATGGGTTATTAAATTCATAGATTATAGTAGATTTCATTCTCTACGTAACTCTTACATGAATTATTATTTCATTGCGAATATTGATCGAAAACTTGTTGTCATTGTATTCTATCAGTTTTTCCTGTTGAAGACTAACGATAATTTGTTGTATATTATCTTAGTCATAATATTCTTCTTGGGCTAGTTGAGCTCACCCTTTTCCTTGTTGTTCCATTTTTCTTCTCGGGAGGCGAGAATGTAGCGAGTCTTAGTCGGGGTATGGAATGAAGGTTTCTAGAGAGTTGTTTAGTAGTCCTCACCATTTTGTAAAATAATGAATCAATAATTATGATGGGGATTTATTTGCGTGTGGATATTGTCTAGAAGACAATATTATATTTAAACTCACGATTATATATTGTATGCGTATTTCACGACATTTGTATTATTGAAGTTGTAGTTTGCTTCTTGTACCATGTATTTGGCGACTCGGAATGGGTGTTGTGTATACTATTTTGGGGCGTCGCGGTTAATATCGAGCTTAGGGATATGATCTCTGGCGGAGATCGGGGAATAAAACTAGGAGGGAGAGCGCAGTAAATCCTTATTTAGTGTGTCTACTAAGCTTATTTGTTAGTTGGTCGATATATAGGGATATTATGTGATATATTGATTTCCTTAATTAACCCTTATTTTATGGCGATGTTTGAGAATGTCGTTGAGAATATTAACATTGGAGCAAAATGAGGCCGTGGAGATGCTGTACTCACCAGCGAGGAGAGCGTCTGACAGTGGTAATGTTCCTCTGTGAACAACACCATTGGAGCGAGATGATGAGCGAGGGGATGTTTAGAAGCTTTTTGCGGTTCATGCAAAATCGGAAGAGGAGACTTCGTGTTCAAAATCTGAGGAGAAATGATAGCAATTCACGGGTGGTCACGACAAGCGATTCGAAGTTGGGACCACGAATGCAGGGAAGCGGGATCCGATTAAAGGCGGAGCGTGGGTCAAACAAATTACCAGATATTCGATGTCTTGGGATGCGGAGAGAGCGAAAGTTCCATTCGCCGCCTTTATGTTAAAAGTGGCGGCGATTCTTGGTGGGAATACATGAAGCGTACCCATCGGTACTTTCGGCGTGTCGTGGGAGGCGTTTGAAGCAGTTCAATGACAAGTACTTCCACGAAAGTATTAAATCGTATGAAGGAAGTGGAGTTTATTAGACTAGAAGCGAAATAACATGGCGGTGTCCCGATCTGGCGAAGTTCGCGAGTTATCGAGTTGCACCTCATTTGGTGGAGAATGAGGAGCGTATGGCGGGATGTTTACGAGAGGTTTGAAACTTGGACATCGTCGATATCTCATTTCTCATAAATTTTCTCTCTTTGGATGTTGTCAGCGAGGGCTCGGTTGTTAGGCGAGATAACGAAATACGTTCAGCAGGGACCATAACCGAGGATCATCTAGAAGATAGCGATCATCGAATAATAGATAACCCGGCGGAGAAAGAAGAATCTGAGACAAAGCGGTAACCACTCTGGTGGTAATCGTGGCCATGAAAATAGAAGAAGCGAGTCGGGAGGAGATTTTAAAAAGGAGATTCAACAACGACCATGTGAAGGCGTCGGCGCCATGTAGCAACTAGTTTTAAGGGAGGAGAAGCGACCACCGGTCGTATATTACAAATCTTGGAAGAGGGGACATATCATTGAAAGCGCCTGACAGCAAGTTTAAGGTATGCTATAATTGTGGAAAAAAGAAGGACATATAAATCGAGTTATGCGATATCGAAACCTAGATCCGGTGAGAATGGTGACTCGAAAAGGATGTCCCGAAAGAAAGTCAAAGTCAGCGGTTCTTGGAAGGCGTTTGTCGTGGCCGGTCAAAATCTGAGAAACGACGAAGTTAGCAGGTTAGTTAATTATAAATTCTTGCGAAGTATATACCTTACTAGATATTGGTTCTACCCATTCTTTTATCTCTCTTACTTTGCGCTCAGCGTTTGAACTTGACTCAGAGAAATTAGACTTTGACCTATTTGTGGAGACTCCGTTAGGAGAAACTTTCATTACATCCGTTGTTTAAAATCTTGCTTGATTGAGTTGGCACTATCACATTACACATTAACCTTATTTCTATAGAGATATTTGTTTTTGATGTGATTTTAAGGTTAACTACTCATCAATGCAAAATTGATTATTTTAATAAGGTTGTTAGTTTTCATATTCCTAAGCAACTTTATTGAATTCAAGCAATCAAACCATTGTAGTCAAACATTTTCATATCAAGCCATGAAGTCATTCGTTTATTACGGATGTCAAATTTTCTTAGTCCATGTTATGGATTTGAATAAAGACACGTCGATTTGAATAATATTCTGTTGTTATTGATTTTTCTGACGTATTTCTGAAAGATTTCTTGGCTTACTCCCAAAGCGATATTAAATTTTGTATCGACTTTGAACCGTCTACAAAACTCATTTCTAAAATCTCATATCGAATGGCTCTATTGAACTTGAGGAGTTAAAATTCAACTATAAATTTGGTACTGAGCCTTTATCTTGTGACTTCCTTTGTGGAATTCACTAAGCGGACTCTCTGTGGGGCGTCGTATTAGATGCGATAGTAAAGCGATAGGTGTCATTGTGACGTCTTATCCAAGATTGGGATATGAGTCGCGATTGAGAACAACCTAAGTCGATGTCGAAATCGTAGCTTTACAGAAGCTTAGTTGGTTATTATCGGAGATTAGTTGAAGGATATTCTCGAATATTTATTCCATTAACTTAGCGGTGACTCGTAGAGATACAAAATTGAATGGAAGCGAGGAATGTGGGAAGAGCTTGAAGAACTCGAGAGGAGACTCATTTAAAGCACATATTACGATCATGCCATCTGGAAAAGCGAGCGTGGTAGGCGTAGCGATGAGTAGAAGATCATATCACGAGGAGCGAGTGCGATGATGTCAAGTATCGCGTAGAGCCAACTTTAATAGAAAAGTTAAGATTGCTCGAGCCCCAGGCTTCGGGAGTGATCGTATGAAGAAGAAAGTACAAGAAGGAGCTATTAGGGCGAGAATTGATGAAGAAGGAATACTTGAGTCCACTCTAGACTTTGTGTTCTAACGACTCTGACGATTTGAAGTACAAGATTATGATGGAGGCACCTGTCAATCGCCATTTGCAATCCATCTGGAAGTACTAAAATGTATCGTGATCTTGACATACATTTTGGTGGAACAATATGAAGAGAGAGATTGCAAAGTTTATCTCGATGTGTTTAACTTGCCAGCGTGTAAAGGCGGAGCATCTTGTACCTAAGGGTCCGTTGCAACCACTTGAGATTCCGGAATGGAAGTGGGAACACATTACTATGGATTTAGATTCTGGGTCTTCCTACGGTTTCTCAAGGCATCAATGCTATTTGGGTTATTGTTGATAGATTAACCAAATCGCTCATTTCTTGCCGTCTGAGACTTATTCCTTGAGCGTCTTGCTAGTATATGCGTGAATGAGATTGTGAGGTTGCATGGCATGCTGTATCCATAGTTTTAGATCGTGACCCAAGATTCACTTCAAGATTTTGGGTTAGCTTGCAAAAAGCTATGGAGCGCAATTTACGATTGATTTGGCATACCATCCTCAAGCGGATGGGCAATCGAGAAAGGACTACTCAAACTCTTGAAGATATATTAAAACTACGTGTCCTAGATTTCAAAGGAAGTTGGGATAAGTACTTGCCATTGGTGGAATTCTCATACAACAATAGTTATTATTAAACAAATATAGGCATGGTTCCATTGAAGCATTATATGGACGAAAATGTGGTTCTCCGATATGTTGGGATGAGGTGGGTGAAGCAACATTGTTGGGACCGAGTTAAATACATATGACTGACTAAAAGATCCAAATGATTCGACAGCGTATACAAAGCGGCACAAGATCGACAAAAGAGTTATGCGGATCTTCATTGAAAGGGCGTGGAATTTAATGTAGGGGATCATGTATTGTTGCGAGTTGCTCCATGGAAGGGAGTTACAAGATTTGGGAAGAGAGAAAAGCTCGATCCACGATTTATTGGTCCATTTCAAATTCTTGGCCAGAGTAGGAAATGTAGCCTATAGACTTGCGTTACCTCAAAGTATGTCTCGTGTTCATAATGTGTTTCACATATCATACTTAAATAAATATGTGAAAGACCGAACCACGTTATTGAGTTAGAAGCAGGACGAGATAGTGAAGACTTAGCGTGTGAGGAGGTACTGTCAAGATTTTGGATAGGAAGGAGCATGTCCTACTGTATGAAAGGTCATACCACAAGTTAAAGTTTTGTGGAGGAATCATGCTATAGAGGAAATGACACAGGGAATTGGAAAGCGGAAATGAAAGCGAGTATCCTCACCTTTTGAAACACCAGTCGTCGTCGATTTCGAGGGACGAATTTCATAAGGAGGGAGGTTGTAAGACCAAAATTTTTTAAATAAAAGGAATTTCCTTTATTTATTATTTTGAAATAGTAAGGGTTGATTTGATTAATGTGGATAGTTAAGGGTTAAATATGCAAAAATATTTCAAAATAAGCAAGTGGTTATAAAATATTCATTGTTGTCGGGGAATATTAGTTTGGTGGTGGAATATTAAATGCGGTCGGGAATATTAAATGCGACGGCCAGTAGCGACCATGTGTGGGCCCCATAATGAGAGCGATTGGATGAAAAAAGCGATAAATATAAGTTGTTTTTAAATAACGGCGTAGTTATTCTGAGATTAATCTTGTTGGAATACCGGGTGGTTAAAACACACTAATCTGGCGTTGTTGAGCGATAGCACCGGTATTGCACCAATTATTGATTCTTACGTGAAGGCACTACTCGATAATGGTTACGATAATTCTTATTCGATATTTTATTGAGTTAATAATTCTTTGCGTTGATATTTTATATTCTTTGTTGTTTGATAATTGTCATTACTGCGTATTTTCATTATCGAAGCAATAATTCATATTATCTGAATAATATTATTAGATAACATTATTGGCAATGTCTAGAAAGTTACATCTAAGGAGAGGTTTGGTCACTAATTGCGGCGCGATGAAGAAGAAATTCTTATTGGAAAGCCCCTCTTTCTGAGGAAGCTGCACAGTTGTCGATATTGTGATTACTGTAATATTATTTGTGAATAATTAATTATTGATTTATATGATGAGGAAAATATTGATTTTATGTGGATATAGATGGAGAAAATTTTTAAAATGACAATTGTTGAAAATTAATATTTTATCTTTTACGATAAAATAATTCGTTTAAATATATTATTTTAATAATATATTAGCGGTGATATTTTACAACGAATGTGGGATATATGAGTATCTGAGGAGGAAGAGTATTTTTGTTGCAATAAATGTTTAAAACATGTTAAACATGTCGGTGGACCCCATTTATTGGTTGAAATTTGATTATAGCACAAAAATTGCCCGTTTGTGGATTTGGTCAATTTTTATTGGAATTTGGAAAAACTTTCTTCTGCAAAGTTGTAGAAATTGAATTTCCTATAAAAACTCATGAGATTCGAATTTTCTGATGAAAGGGCTATTTATTATGAATTATTGAAGTTAGAAGCTCAAAATAATTGATTTTTGGAAGTTTAAAATATTTAAAATTAGAAAAACGTTTTTCTTATTTTTTTTCTAGAAGGTGGCATGTGTTTGATGGCTGAAATCAGATTCTAGACATGTGTAGAAAATAATATAATTATATTATTAATTTATTAAATTTTACTTTTGTGTTACTAGCGATTTCTATAAATAGGGTCTTTGGGTTAGAATTGAAAATCACACCGAAAGCTGAAGTTTTCTCTCTCTATATTATCGGCGTATTCTTGTGAGTATTTTGAGTATACTTTGAGTATTGCTATCTGGTTGCAGTGCAAGTCAAGTCATAGCCTATATCAGGTGTTTTAAATTAAATCTTGATCTTTCGAGGTAAGGGATATTATTTTTTTAAGTAATGATATTATTTCTTCAATATCATTATCTTTGAAATGTTGATCTGAAGTTTTTATCAAATTTGGAACTTTTTCATGTAGGGTTACTATTCATGGGTTCTTATTCATGAGATTCTTATTCACGATTCTTATTAATGAGTTCTTATTCACGAGTTCTTATTCACGAGTACTATTATTTATGAAGCGTGAAGATGTTTTTGTGGAATTTCTATCTTTTGGTGTCGGAGTTACTATTCATGTATATCGGCCTTTATTCCGTATCTGACACTATTCACGTATCTGGTACTATTCACCAAAAATAAAATTTCTTCTTTTAAGTCCAAAACATCTATTACGGATACTAACTCGATTGTATCCATGTTTTGATCATTCTTGAATTTTACACCACTATGATTATTTTTGAGGTATTTTTTTGGGCGTGGATAAAACCAAAATCGAATCCTTAATCCTTAATCCTTGTCATTTTGTTTCCTTTGGATTCGTTTCTTAAAAATATTTTTTCATCATCCTCGGTCTTAAATGATGATATTATTGAATATCTTTGGCTTTGTAGTGCAAAGATGAATGATTTCTGAAGAATATCTTTGGCTTTGTAGTGCAAAGATGAGCAGTGATGAGATGAACATGCATTAATATCTTTGGCACATGGTGCAAAGATGAGCAGTGATGAGATGAACATGGCCAGATTGATTAATATCTTTGGCACATAGTGTGCAAAGATGAGCAGTGTTTAAATGAACATGACCAAGTGATGAATATCTTTGGCACATAGTGCAAAGATGAATATTTGATTCGGATGCATATTGATTGATGTTACGAGGATAAAATATTGATGATGGTATTAAATTCATAGATTATAGTAGATTTCATTCTCTACGTAACTCTTACATGAATTATTATTTCAATTATGAATATTGATCTGAAACTTGTTGTCTATTGTATTCTATCAGTTTTTCCTGTTGAAGACTAACGATAATTTGTTGTATATTATCTTAGTCATAATATTCTTCTTGGGCTAGTTGAGCTCACCCTTTTCCTTGTTGTTCCATTTTTCTTCTCGGGAGGCGAGAATGTAGCGAGTCTTAGTCGGGGTATGGAATGAAGGTTCTAGAGAGAGTTGTTTAGTAGTCCTCACCATTTTGTAAAATAATGAATCAATAATTATGATGGGGATTTATTTGCGTGTGGATATTGTCTAGAAGACAATATTATATTTAAACTCACGATATATATATTGTAAGTATTTCACACGACATTTGTATTATTGAAGTTGTAGTTTGTTCTTGTACCATGTATTTGGAGACTCGGAATGGGTGTTGTGTATACCATGTATTAATCATACTAAGTTCATCTATGCACGTAATAACATAATATAACATGGGTGTTGACATAGTAATTCACCAAGTTCATTATTTAATCCATGAATTATTAACGTCCAAATTGTCAACGTGATCTTTGTTTACAGTAGAGTAAAATTCAAGAATGATCGGAAGAATATTTCCATGAAAAGATCTCTTGGATGAAACGCAAATATCAAGGATATTCTACTAATTTCATGGAGTATAGAAGTCAAAGTTTTAACCAACCGGGTATAATAAAGAATGGAATAACAAAAGAAATCACCATAAATGCGGTGCTTAGACATAGGCGAGGTTATTCAATGAATAATAATAACGGAACGAGTCGGTGAAATTCACACCAAGCGGGATGTTCCAACAGAATAATAAAGATGGAACCAGATCCGTGTAAAACACATGATAGGATATTCCAATGAGAATGATAAAGAAGCGGAACCAGGTCCTGTAAAACACACGAATGTGATATTCCAACAGAATAATAAAGAGCGGAACCAGTCCGGTGTAAAACACGCATGAGCAGGATGTTCCAATGAATAATAGAAGAATATCACCAAGTATCGTATCACGAGTTATTCAAATGAATAAATAAGAATGGAATAACATAAGGATTTCACCAAGTATAGGATATCTGCCGTATCTGAGGTTATGTATAGGGTATACCACTTTTACGAGTTATTCCAAATGAATAATAGTGAATGGAATAATGAAGTTCTCTTCAAGAAGAAAGAATAACACCCTTACCGTAAAAAAGACCTGAATATAGAAGTAGTGAAGTAGCGAATACTCTTCTTCTTTCTATAATTTTCTCTCTATAAGCTTCTCTCTATAATTTCTCTCTCTCAGAGTTTCAATGAATTAAAGAAAATAATGAAGGAATGAGCTTCATTTATAGGAAAATGAAATGCATAAGTAATTAATCCATGAAATCGGTCAGATTGATTTACTTTAATCGACGGTCCATATTTAAAGAAAAATCTTTTAAATAAAATATAATATATTCTATTTATATAAAAACATTTTACTATGCAAAACACTATGCAATACTATGCAAAACACTATGCAAACACTATGCAACACTATGCATAATAAAATATAATATATTCTATTTATAGAATAACTTTAATAAAGTATTCTATTTTATATAAAAGATGTTTACATTTTTTATTATTTAATAATACGAATAAAACAAAACGTTTATCGCTTATAATAATTCATATTATTAATTGACAATAATGGAATCAAACGGTGACTTCTCACATAAGCATCGATAATCGATCTGGTGTCTTCTTGTGCAACTACACGTATTCTTCGTACTTTTACTACTGAGAGTAGTTCAACAAAGATCAACGGTAAAACTTCCGCCGTTATTTCAATAAAATATTTTTTCATTTTCTCAATCAAATAATAATTACATTGTGGGGTCCACCAATGATTGAGCCATTGTATGAATATTCCCTGCTAAACCGAATATTCCCCGACCAATCGAATATAATATAACCACTTGCATACTTTGCAAAATTTATAAATACTACCCACAACTATAATATTATCTCAAATTCACACCATAATATTAAAAATTATTTAAACAAAATTTAAATCTTTATTGATAAAATCACGGGGTCTCACAATCTCCCTCCTTATGGAATTTAAGCCCTCGAAATTAGAATGCGTATACTGGTATGATAAAGAGATGAGGATACCTTGAATACCTTTATCGTTTAAAATATTAAATTCATCTTTGAAATCACGAAGCTATTCATTAACAATTCATCTTTGCACTACTAAAGCTAAAGATATACAACTTATAAAACCAATAATCTTTGAGGCGCACTTTTTAATAGTATTATAAGACCCAGAAATTTTTAAATAAAAAGGAATTTCCTTTATTTATTATTTTGAAATAGTAAGGGTTGATTTGATTAATGTGGATAGTTAAGGGTTAAATACGCAAATATTTCAAAATAAGCAAGTGGTTATAAAATATTCATTATCGTCGGGAATATTAGTTTGGTCGTGGAATATTAAATGCTTTGTCGGGAATATTAAATGCGATAAATGCGCACCATGTGTGAGCCCCATAACGAAAGCGATTGGATGAAGAAAACGAAAAATATAAGTTGTTTTTAAATAACGTAAACAGTAGTTATTCTGAATTATCTTGTTGGAATACCCGATGGTTAAAACACACTGTATGGCGTTGTTGAGCAAGAAGCACACCAGCATTGCACCAATTATTGATTCTTACGTGAAAGCACTACTCAATAGTGGTTACGATTATTCTTTATTAGATATTTTATTGAGTTAATAATTGTTGCGTTGATATTTTATATTAACATTGTTGTTTGATAATTGTCATTACACGAAGATTTTCATTATCGAAACAATAATTCATATTATCTGAATAATATTATTAGATAACATTATTGGCAATGTCTAGAAAGTTACATCTAAGGAGAGGTTTGGTCACCTAATTGCGGCGCCAAGAAGAAGAAATTCTTATTGAAAGCCCTCTTCCTGAGGAGCGCACGGTTGTCGATATTGTGATTCTCAGAATATTATTTGTGAATAATTAATTATTGATTTATATGATGAGGAAAATATTGATTTTATATGGATATAGATGGAGAAAATTTTAAAATGACAATTGTTGAAAATTAATATTTTATCTTTTTACGATAAAATAATTCATTTAAATATATTATTTTAATAATATATTAACGGTGATATTTTTACAACGAATGTGGGATATATGAGTATCTGAGGAGGAAGAGTATTTTTGTTGCAATAAATGTTTAAAACATGTTAAACATGTCGGTGGGACCCCATTTATTGGTGAAATTTGATTATAGCACAATAAAATCGCCTGGTTTGTGGATTTGGTCCAATTTCTCGATTGGAATTTGAAAAACTTTCTTACGCAAAGTTGTAGAAATTGAATTTCCTATAAAACTCATGAGATTCGAATTTTTCTGACAAAAGGGCTATTTATTGTGAATTATTAAAGTTCAAGCTCAAAATAATTAATTTTGAAGTTTTAAATATTTTTAATAAGAAAAACGTTTTTTTTGAGTTAGGCAAGGTGAGTCACTCTTGGTGGCTGATGGTTTGAATCAGATTTTGGGTGCGTAGGAATTTAATAAATATATATTAATATTTTATTAAATTTTACGCTTTGGTGTTCTAAAGCGTTTTCCTATAAATAGGGTCTTGGGTTAGAATTGAAAATCACACCGAAATTGAAGTTTTCTCTCTATATTATCGGCGTATTCTTGTGAGTATTTTGAGTATACTTTGAGTATTGCTATATCTGGTGCAAGTCCAAGTCATAGCTTTATATCCTGTGTTTAAATTTAAATCTTGATCTTTCGAGGTAAGGGATATTATTTTTTTCCAGTAATGATATTATTTCTTCAATATCATTATCTTTGAAATGTTGATCTGAAGTTTTTATCAAATTTGGAACTTTTTCATGCTCTGAGTTACTATTCATGGGTTCTTATTCATGAGTTACTATTCACGAGTTACTTATTTATGAGTTACTTATTCACGAGTTCTTATTCACGAGTACTATTCATGAAAGCGTGAAGATGTTTTTGTGGAATTTCTATCTTTTGGTGTCTGAGTTACTATATTCATGTATACGGCACTATTCACGATATCTGACTATTCACCTATATCTGATCTTATTCAATAGAAAAATAAAATTTCTTCTTTTCGTCCAAAACATCTATTACGGATACTAACTCGATTGTATCCATGTTTTGATCATTCTTGAATTTTACACCACTATGATTATTTTTGAGGTATTTTTGGGCGTGGATAAAATCAAGTACGAATCCTTAATCCTTAATCCTTGTCATTTTGTTTCATTTGGATTCGTTTCTTTAAAAAATATTTTCATCATCCTCGGTCTTAAATGATGATATTATGGAATATCTTTGGCTTTGTAGTGCAAAGATGAATGATTTCTTAAGAATATCTTTGGCACGTAGTGCAAAGATGAATGATTTCGAAGAATATCTTTGGCCGTGTAGCAAAAGATGAGCAGTGTTTAAATGAACATGACGGTGATGAATATCTTTGGCTTTTGTAGTGCAAAGATGAATATTTGATTCCGGATGTATATTGATTGATGTTACGGGGATAAAAGATGAGCGATGAACTTTTAAATTCATACATAGAAGATAGTAGTTTGCATTCTCTACTTAACTCTTCTAATGAATTATTATTTCATTGCGAATATTGATTTAAAATTTGTTTTCTATTGTATTCTATTATATTTTTCCTGTTGAAGACTAACGATAATTTGTTGTATATTATCTTAGTCATAATATTCTTCTTGAGCTAGTTGAGCTCACCCTTTTCTTTTGTTCCATTTTTCTCGGGAGGCGAGAATATAAGCGAAAGTACGAGTCCTGGGTATGGAATGAAGGTTTTAGAAAGGATTGTTTAGTAGTCCTCACCATTTTGTAAAATAATGTATCAATAAATGTGATGAGGATTTATTTGAGTATAGATATTATGCAGAAGATAATATTTGTTTTCAAACTCACGCTTTCTTGTTGTAATAATAAAGTTGTAGTTGTTTACGTACCATGTATTGACAACTCGGAATAGGTGATGTATACCTATTTTGGGGCGTCCACGGTTAGTATCGAGCTTAGGGATATGATCTCTGGCGGAGATCGGGGAATAGAACTAGGAGGGAGAGCGAGTAAATCCTTCGCTAGTGTGTCCTACCTAAGCTTATTTGTTAGTTAGTCAAGATATATAGGATATTATGTGATATATTGATTTCCTTAATTAACCCTTGTTTTATGGCGATGTTTGAGAATGTCGTTGAGAATATTAACAATGGAAATGAGGCCGTGGAGATGCTGTACTCACCAACGAGGAGAACGTGAAACAGTGGCAATGTTCCTCCCGTGAACAACACCATTGAAAGCGAGATGATGAGCGATGGGATGTTTAGAAGTTTTTTGCGGTTCATGCAAAAATCGAGGCGAGAAACTTCGTGTTCAAAATACATGAGAAATGATAGCAATTCACGGGTTGTCACAAATGAAGCGCTTCAAAGAGCTGGGACCACCGAATTTAAAGGAAAGCGATCCGATCATGGCGGAAACATGGGTCAAACAAATTACCAAGATATTCGATGTCTTGGGATGCACGGAGAACAGAAGGTTCCATTCGCCACCTTTATGTTCCGTGGCGAAGCGGGACTACTGGTGGGAGTGCGTGAAGCGTACCCATCCAAATTCGCACTTTCAAAGTATGTCTTGGGAGACGTTTGAAGCTATTTAATGACAAATACTTTCACGAAAGTGTTCGTCTATATGAAGGAAGTGGAGTTCATCGATTGGAACAAAACAACATAATTGTGTCTCGATCGAGGCAAAGTTTGCGAGTTATCGAGTTTGTACCTCATTTGGTGGAGAATGAGGAGCGTTATGACGCGATGTTTCTTAGAGGTTTGAAACCCGGCGTACGTCGATATCTCATTTCTCATAAATTTTCTCTTTATTCGAGATGTTGTAAATGGGGCTCAATTATTAGAAGCGAGATAACGAGTACGGTCAACTGAGGACCACAACCGGGATCGTATCGGAGATAGCGATCGATAGAATAATGATGACTGCGGAGAAAAGCAATGATTTTACGAAATGGTAACCACTCGTGGTAATCATGGCCATGAAAATAGAAGAAGCGAAATCGAGGGAGATTTTAAAAGATGAGATTTAACAACGACTATGTGAAGATGACAGTCTTGCGCGAAGAATCGGTTCTAAGGGAGGAAAACGACCACCACCCATTATATGCTACAAATCACGGAAAAGAGGGACATATCAGTCAAAGCGCCCACAACAGTTCAAGGTATGCTATAATTGTGGAAAGGAAGGACATATCGCTCGAGATTGTGCAATGAATAAACCTAGTTCAGTGAGGGACGGTGACTCAAAAGATCGTCCCGAGAAAAGTTAAAGTCAACGATTCCGGAAGAAGCGTTTGTTGTGGTCGGTCAAAATGCGAGGAACCCAAACGAGGTGATCCCCTACATTAAATTCCACGTCCTTTCGATGAAGATCCGCGTAACTCTTTTGTCGATCTTGTGCCGGTTTGTATCGTTGTCGAATCATTTGGATTTTTTTCGGTGAGTCATACGTCTTAACTTCGGGTCCCAACAATGTTGCTTCACCCACCTCATCCCAACATATTGGAAACGACATTTTCGTCCATATAATGCTTGAATGGAGCCACACCTATACTTGCACGATAAGCATGTGTTGTAGGAGAATTCCACCAATGGTAAATACTTATCCCAACTACCCTTGAAGTCTGGACACGAGTCTTAATAGATCTTCAAGAGTTTGAATAGTCCTCTCTCGATTGTCCGTCTGGTTTGGGGATGGTATGCCGAACTAAATCGCAAATCCGTGCCCATAGCTTTTTGCAAGCTAACCCAAAATCTTGAAGTGAATCTTGGGTCACGATCCGAAACTATGGATACAGGGCATGCCATGCAACCTCACAATCTCATTCACGTACATACTAAAGAAGACGTTCAAGGAATAAGTCTCCGTATCGGCAAGAAATGAGCGAGACTTGGTTAATCTATCAACAATAACCCAAATAGCATTGATGCCTTGAGAAACCGTAGGAAGACCCGTGTAACTTGAAATCCATAGTAATGTGTTCCCACTTCCATTCCTAATCTCAAGTGGTTGCAACGGACCCTTAGGTACAAGATGCTCCGCCTTTACACGTTATAAGTTAAACACATCGAGATAAACTTTGTAATCTCTCTCTTCATATTGTTCCACCAAAATGTATGTCCGAAGATCACGATACATTTTAGTACTTCCAGGATGGATTGCAAATGGCGTATTGTGTGCCTCCATCATAATCTTGTACTTCAAATCGAGTCGTTAGAACACAAAGTCTAGAGTGGACTCAAGTATTCCTTCTTCATAAATTCTCGCTTAGGAATAGCTCCTTCTTGTACTTTCTTCTTCATACGCATCATTTCAAGATTGGGTGGCTTGAGCGAACCTTAACTTTTTCTATTAAAGTAGGCTCTGTCGTATACTTGACATCATCGCACTTCGTTCCGCGTATACGATCTTCTACTCAACGCGTCGGCTACCAAGTTCGCTTTTCGGGATGGTATTGAATAGTGTGGTAGTAGTCTTTCAATAGCTCGAGCCAACGTCATTTGCCGCGTGTTGAGTTCTTTTTGAGTGAAGAAATATTTAAGGCTTTTATGGTGCGAATATATCTCCACTTTCTCCCCATATAGATAGTGCCTCCATATTTTTAAGCGCTTAAACGATCATTTGCCGCTAACTCTAGATTGTGGCGCCCCAAAATTAGGTATACGTCACCCATCTTGGGTCGCCACTTACATGGTACATAAATTCAAATACAACTTACTAACCTAAGCGTAGGTATACAATATGACATAAATCGTGAGTTTGAATACAAATATTGACTACTAGATATTATACAAACTCAAAAGGAGTCTTCATTACAACTATTATCACACAATTTCACAGAATAGTGAGGACTACTAATGCTATCCTCTGGACCATTACTTCATTCCCTGACTCGTCCCAGCTATGTTCTCATTTCCTGAAGAGAACAATGAAAGAAAGGGTGTGCTCAACTAGCCCAGTAAGAAATATTATGACTAAGATAATGCGAATAAATTATCATTAGCCTTCAACATGTTAAACCGATAAAATACAATGGACAACCGGTTTAATCTGCAATGGAATAAGCAATCCATTAAAAGAGTCAAGTAGAGAATAAAGTCTACTATCTTTTAGGTTTTAAAGGTTTTCATCAATTTTTATCACGAGACTCGACAATAATAAACCACCACATCTAATCATCCCATACCCACGGTCCAAGGATTTTCATCAAATTATCAATGGTCATGACTATACCGAATCACCCCTGGTCATAATCATACCAAAATTATCCATCAACGCATTACAGAAGCCTTTGAGGACTTTTGTCACATCATTTATATCAAGTCATGATTATACTTAGAATGATCCATGTTCATAATCATACTAAGTTCATCTATGCACGTAAGCGAAAGATAACATAATATAACATGAGGATGATGACAATGACATAGTAATTCAATAAAACAAGTTCAAGAATTATTTAATCCATGAATTATTAACGTCCAAATTGTCAACATGATCTTTGTTTAGTAGAGTAAAATTCAATAATGATCGGAAGAATATTTTCATGAAAAGATCTTTGGATGAAACACAAATATCGTGGATATTCTACTAATTTCATGGAGTATAGAAGTCAAAGTTTTAACCAACCGGGTATAATAAAGAATGGAATAACAAAAGAAATCACCATGCATGCGATTGCCGCGCATAGCAGAGTTATTCAAATGTAAAATAATAATAACGGAACCGAGTCGAGTGAAATTCACCCCAACGAGGATGTTCAACAGAATAATAAAGATGGAACCCGGTCCGGTGTAAAACACATGTAGATAGGATATTCAACGAGAATGATAAAGATTTTAACCGGTCCCGTGTAAAACACATGCATGTGATGTTCCAACGAGAATAATAAAAAAAGAACCGGTCCGGTGTAAAACACATGACGGGATGTTCCAACGAGAATAATAGAAGAATGTCACCAAGTATAGGGTAAACCCAGCGTATCAAAGTTATTCCAACGAAATAATAAGCAATGGAATAACATAACGATTTCACCAAGTATAGGGTATGCCACAGCATATCGAGTTTATGTATAGGGTATGCCACTTTTTACAAAGTTATTCCAATGAATAATAATGAATGGAATAATGAAGTTCTCTTCAAGAAGAAAGAATAACACCCCTTACCGTAAAAAAACCTGAATATAGAAGTAGTGAAGTAGCGAGAATACTCTTCTTCTTTCTATAACTTTCTCTATAGCTTCTATCTATAATTTCTCTCTCTAGAGTTTCAATGAATTAAAAGAAAATAATGAAGGAATGAGCTTATTTTATAGGAAAATGGAATGCATAAGAACTAATCCATGAACGGTCCTGCATTGATTTACTTTAATCGATGGTCCATATTTAAAGAAAAATCTTTTAACTAAAATATAATATATTCTATTTATATAAAACATTTTACTATGCAAACACCTTTATATGCAATACTATGCAAAACACTACGCAACACTATGCATAATAAAATATAATATATTCTATTTATAGAATAACTTTAATAAAGTATTCTATTTTATATAAAAGATGTTTCGCTTTTATTACGTTAATAATACTGAATAAAACAAAACGTCATTATCGCTTATAATAATTCATATTATTAATTGACAATAATGGAATCAAACCGGTGACTTCTTCACATGGCATCAATAATCAATACCGGTGTCTTCTTATGCAACCACACGACATCATTGTACTTTTACTACTGAGGTAGTTCAACAATATCAACGGTAAAACTTCCGCCGTTATTTTAATAAAATATTTTTTGTCGTTTTCTCGATCAAATGATGAATTACATTATTGTGGGTCCACCAATGATTGAGTAGTTATGCGAATATTCCTCGCTAAACCGAATATTCCCAGCCCAATCGAATATAATATAACCACTTGCATACTTTGCAAAATTTATAAATACTACCCACAACTATAATATTATCTCAAATTCACACCATAATATTAAAAATTATTTCGACCAAATTTAAATCTTTATTAATAAAATGCAGGGTCTCACAATCTCCCCTCCTTATGTAATTTAAGCCCTCGAAATTAGAATTGCGATACTGGTATGATAAAGAGATGAGGATACCTTGAATACCTTTATCGTTGAAAACATTAAATTCATTTTTGCAATCCCAGGCGAAGATATTCATTAACAATTCATCTTTTTTTCTACTACAGCCAAAGATATACAAGCTGTAAAACCAATAATCTTTGAGACGCGACTTAATAGTATCCACGACCACGAATTATCCATGCACCAATGGCCAAGGATATTCGTGTTTTCAATCTGATTATGATTATAACAACAATCCACAGTCATAATCATACCAAGTCCATCTATGCTACGTAAGCCCACGTATGACTTTGAACGCATCCATGAATTAATATTTCATTCTTTGAGACTCAAATTTCAATAATTAATCCACATCATCGAATCATCCACCTTTACAGTGCCAAGGATATTCATTAGTATCACGACCACAAATTATCAATGCACTACTACCAAAGATAATTGTGTTTTTCAATTCTGATTATGATTATGCTTAGAACAATCCACGTCATAATCATACCAAGTCCATCTATGCACGTAAGCCATAGATGACTTTGAACACATCCATGAATTAATATTTCATTCTTTGAGACTCAAATTTCAATAATTAATCCACATCATCGAATCATCCCCGCACTACGTGCCAAGGATATTCATTAAGTATCACGACCACAAATTATCCATGCACTACTGACCAAAGATAATTGTGTATTCATTAAGTATCACGACCACAAATTATCCATGCACTACTGACCAAAGATAATTGTGTATTCATTTACTGATTATGATTATACTTAGAATAATCCGTGGTCATAATCATACCAAGTCCATCTATGCACCTACAGAAGCCATGAGATGACTTTCAACATAATATAAACATGAGAATAATGATATAAAGAATCAATCAAATGAGATAAAGGATAAATATTAAACATTTATAATATAATTTATCCGAGATTCAAGAATATCCCCATGTTATCAATCATTTAATAATCTCATAATCTAATAACATTAATATTATAACAATATTTTAATCACTTCTTAAATTTATAAACAATTTATCTTAATTGTTTACACTTTACCATATAATGCATTTAATCATTCAAAATGTCATACTCATAAGATATCATCACCAATTATCAAATCTCTCAAAAAATATACATATACTCTATTTAGGATTCTCTAGCCATAAAATCCTATTTTCAACTTTATTACTTCACATAACATATTTAACTTTCGTATGTTAGTAATTAAACTATTTTCATGAAAAATATCAAATCAGTCCCAAAATATTTCTTTTACGGGATTTAGCATAATATAGTCCCATAATGAAAATATATTTTTCTAATTTTTAAAATTCATTTACTATTTTTCAAAAATCAATTTCCAATAAATTCCTTAAGAAATTAGCTACCTCAAGTTTAACTCCAAAATTCCCAAATCTTGGCGGGACCTCACACATGTTAACGTGAGCTTCTAGTTTAAATTTCATGGTCATCGGAGTTATAGAACTCCTAATATAGCATTTTTCGTCGGAAAAACCTAAATATTGAAATAGTCATAACTTGCTCATTTTAAGTCGAGAATGAGCTCATTTTTTAGACAGGAGGTACTTTATACCATATACTTTCATGTCCCAAAAAGGCCGTAATCTGTTGTAATAATAAAGTTGTAGTTATTTACGTACCATGTATTGACAACTCGAAATAGGTGATGTATACTATTTTGGGGGCGTCACGATTGGTATCGAGCTTAGGGATATGATCTCTGGCGGAGATCGGGGAATAGAACTAGGAGGGAGAGACGAGTAAATCCTTCGCTAGTGTGTCCTACCTAAGCTTATTTGTTAGTTGGTCGAAGATATAGGGATATTATGTGATATATTGATTTCCTTAATTAACCCTTGTTTTATGGCGATATTTGAGAATGTCGAATCGAGAATATTAACAATGGAAATGAGACCGTGGAGATGCTGTACTCACCAACGAGGAGAGAACGTGAAACAGTGGCAATGTTCCTCCCGTGAACAACACCATTGAAGCGAGATGATGAGCGATGGGATGTTTAGAAGTTTTTTGCGATTCATGCAAAATCGGGGCGAGGAAACTTCGTGTTCAAAATCTGAGGAGGAAATGATAGCAATTCACGGGTTGTCACAACCAAGCGATTCAAAGAGTTGGGACCACCGAATTTAAGGAAAGCGGATCCGATCATGGCGGAAACATGGCTCAAACAAATTACCAAGATATTCGATGTCTTGGGATGCACGGAGAAACGAAGGTTCCATTCGCCACCTTTATGTTCCGTGGCGAAGCGGACTCTTCGGTGGGAGTCTCGTGAAGGCGTACCATCCAAATGGCACTCGGCGTATGTCTTGGGAGACGTTTGAGAAGCTATTTAATGACAAATACTTTCACGAAAGTGTTAGGTCGTATGAAGGAAGTGGAGTTCATCGATTGGAACAAAACAACATAACTTGTTGTCTCGATCACGAGGCAAAGTTTGCGAGTTATCGAGTTTGCACCTCATTTGGTGGAGAATGAGGAACGATGACGCGGATGTTTCTTAGAGGTTTGAAACCCGTAAGCGTACGTCGATATCTCATTTCTCGTAAATTTTCTCTTTATTCAGATGTTGTAAATGTGGCTCAATTATTAGAAGCGAGATAACGAGTACGGTCCAACCGAGGACCCAACCGGGATCGTGTCGAGATAGCGATCGATAGAATAATGATGACTGCGGAGAAAGAAACAGACGGACGAAATGGTAACCACTCTGGTGGTAATCATAGCCATGAAAATAGAAGAAGCGAGTCGGGAGGAGATTTTAAAAGAGGAGATTTAACAACGACTATGTGAAGATGATGTCTTCTTAAGAAGCGGGTTCTAAGGAGGAGAACGACCACCGGTCATATGCTACAAATGTGGAAAAGAGGACATATCGGTCAAACCGCCCACAACAGCTCAAGGTATGCTATAATTGTGGAAAGGAAGGACATATCGCTCGAGATTATGCGATGAATGAAACCTAGTTCAAGCGAGGACGGTGACTCAAAAGATCGTCCCTAAAAAGTCAAAGTCAACGATTCCGGAAGAAGCGTTTGTTGTGGTTGGTCAAAATGCGAGAACCCAAACGAGGTGATCACGGTAAGCTATTTATAAATTCTTGCGAAGTTTATACCTTACTTGATCTGGGGCTACCCATTCATTTATCTCTCCTGCATGTGCTCAACGTTTAAACTTGACTCAGGAGAAATTAGACTTTGACCTATCTGTGGAAACTCAGTTAGGAGAAACTTTCATCACATCCACTTTGCTTATAAATCTTGTTTGATTCAAGTTGGCACCATTACCTTACCGTTGACCTTATCTCTTTAAAGATACTTGCTTTTGATGTGATTTTAGGGATTGATTGGTTAACTACTCATCATGCCAAAATTGATTATTTTCGTAAGGTTGTTAGTTTTCATATTCCTAACCAACTTTGTTATGCAATTCAAGCAACTAAACCATTAAAATCAATCATTTGTCATATCTAATCATAAAGCTATTCGTTTATTAAAAAAGCGGATGTCAAGCTTTCTTAGCCCATATTATGGATTTGAATAAAGACACGCCAAATTTGAATAATATTCCTGTTGTTATTGACTTTCCCGACGTATTTCAGAAGAACTTCCGGTCTACCCCCGAACGTGAAGTTGAATTCTTTATTGATCTTGAACACAGTACAAAGCCCATTTCTAAAACCCCATATCGAATGGCTCTATTGAACTTCGAAGTTAAAGTTCCAACTACGAGAATTGTTAGACATCGGTTTCATTCGTCCCTAAGACGTCTCCTTGGGGTGCTCTGTTTTATTTGTAAAGAAGAAAGAAGACGGGAGTATGCGACTTTGTATTGACTATCGAAATTGAACCATGTCACCATCAAGAATAGGTATCCTCACCTCGTATTGATGACTTGTTTGACCAGGTTGCAAGGGCACAATTCTTTTCAAAAATCGATCTTCGCTTACGGATATCATCATTTGAAGATTAGAACCGAGGATATTCCAAAGCCTTGAGAACTTCGTGATGGGCATTATGAATTCTTAGTCATGTCTTTCGGACTAACTAATGCTCCTGCGCGCTTTCATGGATATGATGAACCGAGTATTCAAGGAATATTTAGATCAATTCGTTGTTGTCTTTATTGATGACATCCTCATATATTCCAAAAGCCGTGAAGATCATGAGCACCATTTGAAGCTGGTACTCCAAAGGCTTCGTGAAAACCAACTATATGCCAAATTGAAGAAATGCGAGTTCTGGCTTGAGGAAGTAGCATTCCTTGGGCACGTGGTGTCGAAACATGGAGTATCTGTTGATCTGGCGAAGATTGAAGCAATACAAAGTTGGTAGCAACCAAGTCGATGGCCAAAATCGTAGCTTTTTGGGCTTAAATTTGGTTATTATCGGAGATTCGTGGAAGGGTTTTCTCGAATCGCTACTCCATTAACTCGGCTAACTCTAAGGATACAAAATTCGTTTGGAGCGAAGAATGCGAGAAAAGTTTCCAAGAGCTTAAGAGAGACTTATTTCGGCAGACTGTTCTAACAATACCATCCGGTTCTTGATGGATTTGTTATCTACAATGATGCTTCGTGCAAAGGGTTAGGATGTGTTCTCATGCAACGTGGGAAAGTCATAGCCTTATGCCTCGCGACAACTTAAAGAGTATGAGAGGAATTATTCTACTCATGATCTAGAGTTAGCGGCCCGATCGTTTCGCTTAAAAAATATGGAGGCACTATCTATATGGGGAGAAAGTGGAGATATATTCGGACCATAAAAGCCTTAAATATTTCTTCACTCAAAAGAACTCAACATGCGCTGCGTGACGTTGGCTCGAGCTATTGAAAGACTACGACCACACTATTCAATACCATCCCGGTAAAGCGAACGCGTGGTAGGCGGCGCATTGAGTAGAAGATCATATCGCGGAACGAGTGCGATGATGTCAAGTATACGCGTAGAACCAACTTTAATAGAAAAAGTTAAGGTTGCTTTCAGCCCATCTTGCCGAGACGCGTATGAAGAAGAAAGTACAAGAAGGAGCTATTCCGGAAGCGAAGGAGCTATTCCGGAGCTATTTAATTAAATTTAAATAACTATACTTATGTAATTTAATAATAAAAAATTATTACATAATAACAAAAATATTGTTACCAATAATATGAATTTAAAGAACACTAACTAAATTAAAAATATATATATAAGAATAAGTGATATTTGTAAGTAGATAATTATGATAGTAATAATGTAGATGAAAAAAAATTGAAATTAAATAACAGACGAAAAAAATAGTTTTTTGTCTTCATAAACTTTTTTTTTATTCAGATATTATGAATAGAGCTCAATTATTGGAGCGAGATAATAAGACTTTTCAACAAAAAGACAACAACCGATAGTACGATAATAGTCGTACCGGTGGCAACAGTCATCGAAGTCATTGGTGGACCCCACAACAAAATAACTATCAGATTATAGAAAGCAACAAGAATAACCTTTTTATAAAAATAACAACAAATTTTTTATCATTAAACTGTTGAAATACCCGGTGATAAAAGTACAATAATACGCAATGCATAGTAGCACACGGTATTGCATAGTATCTCTAATTATTTATTCTTACGTAAGAAGTCACTCAATTTCATTCAATAATTGTCATAGTAGCAAATGCACAGTATACTATATTATTGACACGACACAGTAACTCATTTTATCTGATAATATATTATTAGGCTAATATACATTATTGACAATGTCTATAAAGTTCTGTCAAGGAAAAGGGTTAGTTAATTGCGCGTCGTTTATACGGAAGCTCCCCTCTTTCCTGAGAATGATCTGGCTGTCAATATTGTAAGTCTATAATAATTATACTCAGAAGAAATTAATGATCACCAATCCACTATAGCAAGCACACGAATTTAGGGGTGTCATAATAATTATGGATAGTAGCATGACGGAAGTCACTGGTTTTAAATAGTCATGTCAACTTATTTTTTGAAGAATAACAATATCCGTAATATTAATACATTAAGTCATTAATATATGAAACAAACAACAAAATGATAATGGAATAATCTTTTGAGAATGAAATAATCTTTTGAATAAATAATGATAATGGAATAATCCTTTTGATAATGAATTTATCTTTTTGATAATGAATTTATATTTTGAATAAATATTGATAATGAAATATTCTTTTTGAATAAAATGTAGATAATGAATGAAAATGGGTAATTATTTTGTTTAAAGTATATATAATGGATGAATAAAATATTTATAAAATGTGGGATATTTTGGCTATAAATAGGAAGGCTTAACCTAAGAAAATTCATAACTTCTCTGCTTATACTTCATTCCACTCTCTAAAAGTTTATTAGTATTAGTTATCTCAAAGTGTGTTAGACTACTTTTGGTATTTGTGAAGATTAGTAAGAGTACAAGTATTATTCAAGTTGAGCATCCAATCACTTGTTAATTGAGGTAAAGGATGTTATTTTCTTCATACTCATAAGGGTTGTCATTCGTATTCATTATTTATTAATTTGTGTGTATAACTTGTCTACGCGTATTACTGCATGTCTGGTGAATAACCCTTCGTATTCATTTTTTATTAATATGTGGGTATAACCTGACTACGCGGATTACTGCATGTCTGGTGAATAACCCTTCGTATTCGTTCTTTATTAAGTTATGAAAATAATCTGTCTACGCGGATTACCGGATGACGGTTGAAAGTCCATTTGTTGTTCGCATATTATTTCATACTCGTATTGGATATTTTTTTTTTGTACTCGTCAAGGAATATCGCTTTCGTTCATATTTCTCCATTAATGGTACAAAATTATTGTTTGTTTCCATAACCTTATTATTAAATGGTGAAAATCCCTGAAATTAGTAGAATATCCTTAATAGTTTGTACTTAATCTAATATAATTTCACTAGAATATCGGTCTGTATTTTCTTATTAAATTTTAATCTATTCATTCGTGGTACTATTCATTCGGGGTAATTTGCATTACGGGGTACTACTTATTCGGTATTATTCGTTCGGATACTATTCATGTCGTAGTACTATTCACGACAGAATTTAGTTTATTTTTTTGTCCAAATTATCTTTGAAATTTGAATTTTAAATATCATTTTTGAAATTTACTCCACAATTCGTAATTGTGACGTCCCCAAAAAAGGTATACATCACATATTCTGAGTCGCCAAATACATGGTACAGAATACAGATACAATCATAAATATACAACATGAACTGTGAGTTTTAATAAAAATATTATCTTCTAGACAGTATTAAAACTCAAAATAAGTCCTCAATACATTTATTGACATACTATTTCACAGAATAGTGAGGACTACTAATGTTATCGTCTGGACCGTCACTCCTTCCCCCGACTAGTCCCTGCTACGTTCTCATTTCCTGAAGAGAACAATGAAAGTAAAAGAGTGAGCTCAACTAGCCCAGTAAGAAATATTATGACTAAGATAATGCAGAATAAATTATCATTAGCCTTCAACAATGTTAAACTGATAAAATACAATAGATATCAAGTGTAACTGCAGCGGAACAAGCAATCCATTAAAAGAGTCAAGTAGAGAATAAAATCTACTATCTTTTATGATTTAAAAAGTTTTTCATCACTTTTATCGCTGGGACTCGGCTTAATAAATAATCCACATCATCCCTGCACTACGGCCAAGGATATTCATTAGTATCACAACCACAAATTATCTATGCACTACGGGCCAAGGATATTCGTGTATTCATCAATGGTCATGATAATGCCAACAATTGTCCATCAATGCACTACGGGCCAATGAGGACTTTTACCACATCATTTGTAACATTACGGACATGATTATTGTGACGCCCCCAAAATAGGTATACATCACCCATTCCGAGTTGTCAATACACGGTACGTAAACAACTACAACTTTATTATTACAACAAGAAAAGCGTGAGTTTGAATACAAATATTATCTTCTGATAATATCTATACCCAAATAAATCCTCATCACATATTAAGGATTCGTATTTCAGCTATTTCATGTCCAAAAATACCTCATAAATAATCATAGTGGTGTAAAATTCAAGAATGATCAAAACATGGATACAATCAAAGCTAGTATCCACAATAGATATTTTGGACGAAAAGGAAAAATTTTATTTTTACGTGAATAATCTTAGTATTCATGAATAGTGTCGATACGTGAATAATGCCGTATCGTGAATAAGAACTCAAGCACAAAAGTTCCAAATTTGATTAAAAGTCCAGATCAATACTTCGGCATAATGATATTGAAAGAAATAATATCATTTTAATAATAATATCCCTTACCTCACAAAGACGGTACTTCTGACTGAAAAACTGGATACAGGGCTAAAGGGAACTTGCACCGTATAACAACACTCAAAGTATACTCACAAGAATACGCTCAATATATCGAGAGAGAAATAGAGAGAAACTTCAGTTTCTAGTGTGATTTTCAATTCTAACTTAAGCACCCTATTTATAGAAAAATGCTTAGAACACCAAAGTAGAAAATTGAATATAATATTAATATATTTTTCTTATTTTCCTTAGCCCACCTTAGACAACTGATCTCAGCCCATTTGAATCACATGTGAGGCCAACTTAGTTGCAAAAAACGTTTTTCTCAAAATAATTAACTAAAACTCCCAAAAATTAATTATTTTGGAACTTCAGAACTTCAATAATTCATAATAAATAGCCCTTTTATCAGAAAATTTGAATCTCGCGAGTTTTTATAGGAAATTCAATTCTCTACAACTTTGCAGAAGAAAGTTTTTCCAAATTCCAAACAGAAATTGACCAAAATCTATAAACGGGCGATTTTACAGTCTATAATTAAATTTCGGTCAATAATTGTGTCCACCAACACACAAAACATGTGTTAAACATTTAATGCCACAAAAATACTCTTCCTCCTCATATACTCATATATCCCACATTCATTGTAAAAATATCATCGTTAATATATTATTAAAATAATATATTTAAATGAATTATTTTATCAGAAAAAGATAAAATATTAATTTTTAACAATTGTCACATTAAAAATTTTCTCCATCTATATCCTCATAAAATTAATATTTTTCTCATCATATAAATCAATAATTAATTATTCATAAATAATATTACAGAATCACATTATTGACAACCAGGCAGTTCCCAGGATAGAGGGGGCTTTCCAATAAGGATCTCTCCTTACTGGCGCGCAATTAGATGACCAAACCTCTCCTTAGACAGAACTTTCTAGACATTGTCAATAATGTTATCTAATAATATTATTCAGATAATATGAATTATTGCTCCGATAATGGAAAATACTGTGTAATGACAATTATTGAAACAACAGCAATATAAAATATCAATGCAGCAATTATTGAATCAATAAAATAAAATACTGTAATAAAGAATTACTGTAACCATTATTGAGTAGTGCCTTCAATAATTGGTGCAATACCGTGTGCTACTGTGCAACAACGCGTATTACTGTGTTTTAACCACCGGGTATTCCAACAGTGTTAACGGTAACAACTACGCCGTTATTTTTAAACAACTTATATTTGTCATTTTCTTCATCCAATCGCTTTCCGTTATGGGGCCCACACAAGGATCTTGTAGTAAATCGTCGCATTTAATATTCCCCGACAAAGAAGAATTTTCCACGACCAAACGAATATTCCCCGACAAAAATAAATATTTTATAACCACCTGCTTATTTAAAATATTTACGCATTTTACCCATAACTAACCACATTAATCAAATCAACCCTTACTAATTAAAAGAAATAATAGAGAAAATAAATTTTATTTATTAATTATTTGGGGTCTTACAACCTCCCCTTCTTATAAAATTTCATCCTCGAAATTGACGTACGTACCTAGTGTCTCGAAAAGATGAGGATACCTCGCTTTCATTTTCGTTTCTAATTCCCAGGTCATTTCCTCTATAGCATGATTCCTCCACAAAACTTTAACTTGTGGTATGACCTTTGTACGTAGGACATGCTCCTTCCGATCCAAGATCTTGACAGGTACCTTCTCATACGTTAAGTCTTCGGCTATCTCATCTGGTTCTAATTCAATAACGTGGTTCGGGTCTTTCACATATTTACAAGTAGTACAGATATGTGAAACACATTATGAACACGAGACATACTCGGAGGTAACGCGAGTATATAGGCTACATTACCTACTCGGTCAAGAATTTGAAATGGACCAATAAATCGTGGATTGAGCTTTCCTCTCTTTATGAATCTTGTAACTCCCTTCCATGGGGCAACACGCAACAGTACATGATCCCCAATACTAAATTCTACGTCCTTTCGATGAAGATTCGCAAAACTCTTTTGTCGATCTTGTGCCGTTTGTATACGTTGTCGAATCATTTGGATCTTTTTCGTAGTCATACGTACCAACTCGGGTCCCAACAATGTTGCTTCACCCACCTCGTCCCAACATAATCTTGGAGCGACACTTTCGTCCATATAATGCTTCAAATGGGGCCACACCAATGCTTGCACGATAACTCTGTTGTTGTAGGAGAATTCCACCAATGGTAAATACTTATCTCGAACTCCTTTGAAGTCTAGGACACACGAGTCTTAATAGATCTTCAAGAGTTTGAATAGTCCTCTCTCGATTCCGTCTGCTTTGAGGATGGTATGCCAATCAGATCGTAAATCCGTGCCCATAGCTTTTGAAGCTAACCCAAAATCTTGAAGTGAATCTTGGGTCACGATCCGAAACTATGGATACTGGCATGCCATGCAATCTCACAATCTCATCTACGTACATACGAGCAAGACGTTCAAGGGAATAAGTCTCCCGTATCGGCAAGAAATGAGCAGACTTGGTTAATCTATCAACAATAATCCAAATAGCATTGATGCCTTGAGAAACCATAAGAAGACCCGTAACAAAATCCATGGTAATGTGTTCCCACTTCCATTTCGGAATCTCAAGTGGTTGAAACGGACCCTTAGGTACTAGATGCTCCGCCTTTACACGTTGACAAGTTAAACACATCTAGATAAACTTTGCAATCTCTCTCTTCATATTGTTCCACCAAAATGTATGTCGAAGATCACGATACATTTTAGTACTTCCAGGATGGATTGCAAATTGTGTATTGTGTGCCTCCATCATAATCTTGTACTTCAAATCAGAGTCGTTAGGAATACAGAGTCTGGAGTGGACTCGAAGTATTCCTTCTTCATTGATTCTCGCTTCCGGAATAACACCTTCTTGTACTTTCTTCTTCATACGCATCGCCTCCGCCTCAGAGCTTGAGCAACCTTAACTTTTTCTATTAAAGTTGGCTCTATGTCATTATACTTGACATCATTGCACTCGTTCCTGCATATGATCTTCTACTCAACGCGTTAGCTACCACGTTCGCTTTTCCGATGGTATTGAATAGTGTGGTCGTAATCTTTCAACAACTCGAGCCAACGTCGTTCTTTGCATGTTGAGTTCCTTTTTAAGTGAAGAAATATTTGAGGCTTTTATGGTTTGAATATATCTCCACTTTCTCCCCATATAGATAGTGCCTCCAGATCTTTAGCGCGAAAACGACTACTGCCAACTCTAGATAATGAGTAGGATAATTCCTCTCATACTCTTTGAGTTGTCACGAGGCATAGGCTATGACTTTCCCACGTTGCATGAGAACACATCCTAACCCTTTGCTCGAAGCATCGTCATGAGATAACAAATCCATCCGTACCGGATGGTATTGTTAGAAACAGTGCGAAATGAGTCCCTCTTAAGCTCTTGAAAACTCTTCTCGCATTCTTCGCTCCAAACGAATTTTTTATCCTTCCGAAGTTAATTTGGGTTAATGGAGTAGCGATTCGAGAAAACCCTTCCACGAATCTTCGTCCAAAAGCTACGATTTGATCCATCGACTTCGGTTGCTCCCAACTTTGTATTGCTTCAATCTTCACGGATCAACAGATACTCTATGTTTCGACACCACGCGCCCAAGGAATGCTACTTCCTCGAGCCGAAACTCACATTTCTTCAACTTGGCATAAAGCTTATTTTCACAAAGCCTTTGAGTACCAAATTTCAAATGGTGCTCATGATCTTCACGACTTTTGGAATATACGAGGATGTCATCAATAAAGACAACAACGAATTGATCCAAATATTCCTTGAATACTCGGTTCATCATATCCATGAAAGCCGCAGGAGCATTAGTCAATCCGAAAGACATGACTAAGAATTCATAATGCCCGTCTGGGTTACGAAGGCGGTCTTTGGAATATCCTCGGTTCTAATCTTCAGCTGATGATAACCAGAACGAAGATCGATCTTTGAAAAGAATTGTGCTCCTTGCAACTGGTCAAACAGGTCAATAATACGAGGTAGAGGATATATATTCTTGATGGTGACATGGTTCAATTCTCGATAGTCAATACACAGTCGCATATACCCCGCTTTTCTTCTTTACTGAATAAAATAGGAGCACCCCAAGGAGATGTACTAGATTTAATGAAACCGATGTCCAATGGCTCTTGTAGTTGGACCTTTAACTCCTCGAGTTCAATAGGATCCATTTGATATGGGGTTTTAGAAATGGGCTTAGTACCGTGTTCAAGATCAATAAAAATTCAACTTCACGTTCCGGGTAGAGCCGGAAGTTCTTCAGAAATACGTCGGAAAGTCAATAACAACAGAATATTATTCAAATCGGCGTGTCTTTATTCAAATCCATAACATGAGCTATGAAAGCTTGACATCCGCTTTTCAATAAACGAATAGCTTTATGATTAGATATGATGATGATTGATTTTAATGGTTTAGTTGCTTGAATTGCATACAACAGTTGGTTAGAATATGAAAACTAACAACCTTACGAAAATAATCAATTTTGGCATGATGAGTAGTTAACCAATCAATCCCTAAAATCACATCAAAACAAGTATCTTTAAAGAGATAAGGTCAATGGGTAAGGTGATGGTGCCAACTTGAATCAAACAAGATTTATAAACAAAGGATGTGATGAAAGTTTCTCCTAACGAGTTTCCACAGATAGGTCAAAGTCTAATTTCTCCTGAGTCGAGTTTAAACGTTGAGCACAAGCGGAGAGAGATAAATGAATGGGTAACACCTAGATCAAGTAAGGTATAAATTTTGCAATAATTTATAAATAGCTTACCCGTGATCACCTCATTTGGGTTCTCGCATTTTGACTATCCACAACAAACGCTCTTCCGAGAACCGTTGAGTTTGACTTTTACGGGATGATCTTTTGAGTCACCGTCCCGCCGAACTAGGTTTTTCTACCGTATAATCTCGAAGCGATATGTCCTTCCTTTCCACAATTATAGCATACCTTGAACTGTTGTGGGCGCGTTTGTCTTGATATGTCCCTCTTTCCGCATTTATAAGCATATGACCAAAGGGTCGTTTCCTCCCTTAGAACCGGTTGATCTTGGAATCGCTGCCTTCACATGGTCGTTGTTAAATCTCCTCTTTTAAAATCTCCTCCCGACTCGCTTCTTCTTTTTCATGGCCATGATTACCACCAGAGTGGTTACCATTTTTGTCCGCTTTTTCTTTCTCCGCCGGTTATCGTTGTTTTGTTGATCGTTATCCCCAGTATGATCCTCGGTTGTGGTCCCTCGGTTGGCCGTACTTTCGTTATCTCGCTTCTAATAATTGAGCCCTGCTTTTAAATATCCGGATAAAGAGAAAATTTATGAGAAATGAGATACCGACGCGTTTCTTGGGGTTTCAAACCTCTAAGAAACATCCGCTTTATACGTTCCTCATTCTCCACGAAATGAGGTGCAAACCTGGATAACTCCGCGAACTTCGCCATTATTATAATTCACACTATTAATTGACCAGGTTGTTCCCAGGAAAGAGGGGGCTTTCCGATAAGGATTTTTCCCTATTGACGCGCAATTAGGTGACCAAACCTCTCCCTGGCAGAACTTCTAGACATCGTTAATGTGACACCCCCAAAATAGGTATACATCACCTATTCTGAGTTGTCAATACATGATGCGTAAACAACTACTAACTTTATTATTACAACAAGAAATCGTGAGTTTGAATACAAATATTATCTTCTAGACAATATCTATACTCAAATAAATCCTCATCACATTTATTGATACATTATTTTACAAAATGGTGAGGACTACTAAACAATCCTTTCTAAAACCTTTATTCCATACCCCAGACTGCATCTCTAAGCTATATTCTCGCCTCCCCGAGAAAAATGGAACAAAAAGGAAAAGGGTGAGCTCAACTAGCTCAAGAAAAGAATATTATGACTAAGATAATATACAACAAATTATCGTTAGTCTTCAACAGGAAAAATATAATAGAATACAATAGACAACAAATTTTAAATCAATGTTCATAGCGAAATAATAATTCATTAGAAGAGTTAAGTAGAGAATGCAAACTACTATCTTCTATGTATGAATTTAAAAGTTCATCGCTCATCTTTTATCCCCGTAACATCAATCAATATACATCTGAATCAAATATTCATCTTTGCACTCATGTGCCAAAGATATTCATCGATTAATCATGTTCATTTAAACACTGCTCATCTTTTGCACTACGGGCCAAAGATATTCTTCAAATCATTCATCTTTTGCACTACAGCCAAAGATATTCTTAAGAAATCATTCATCTTTGCACTACTGAGCCAAAGATATTCCATAATATCATCATTTAAGACCGAGGATGATGAAAAATATTTTTTTAAAGAAATCGAATCCCAAGAAACAAAATGACAAGGATTAAGGATTAAGGATTCGTACTTGGTTTTATCCACGTCCAAAAATACCTCAAAAATAATTATAGTGGTGTAAAATTCAAGAATGATCAAAACATGGATACAATCGAGTTAGTATCCGTAATAGATGTTTTGACGAAAAAGAAGAAATTTTATTTTCTATGAATAATACCGTATACGTGAATAGTGTCAGATATCGTGAATAGTCTTGATATCGTGAATAGTAACTCAGACACCAAAAGATAGAAATTCCACAAAAACATCTTCACGCTTCACGTGAATAGTACTTTCGTGAATAAGAACTCGTGAATAGTAACTCGTGAATAAGTAACTCATGAATAAGTAACTCATGAATAGTAACCCCGACATGAAAAAGTTCCAAATTTGATAAAAACTTGATCAACATTTCAATTATAATGATATTGAAGAAATAATATCATTACTGAAAAAAATAATATCCCTTACCTCGAAAGATCGGTATTTCTAGCTAGAATACCGGTATAGTCTTTGAAGGAACTTGCACCGCCTAGCAATACTCAAAGTATACTTAAAATACTCACAAGAATACGCTTCGATAATATAGAGAGAAAACTTCAGCTACGGTGTGATTTTCAATTCTAACCTAAGCACCCTATTTATAGAAATTGCTTAGAACACCAAAGCGAAAAATTTAATAAATTAATATATATATATATATCAAATTCATACGCCAACCTTAGAATTCAGATCCTAGCATTTCCCACATGCCACCTTCTAGAAAATTAAGAAAAAAAACGTTTTTCATAAAATAAATAATTAAAACTTTCAAAAAATCAATTATTTCGGAGCTTCGGAACTTCAATAATTCATAATAAATAGCCCTTTCATCAGAAAATTCGAATCTCGCGAGTTTTTATAGGAAATTAAATTCTCTACAACTTTACAGAAGAAAGTTTTTCTAAATTCCAAATGGAAATTGACCGAAATCCACAAACAGGTGATTTTACAAGCTATAATCAAATTTCAATCAATAAATGGGGTCCACCGACATGTTTAACATGTTTTAAACATTTATTGCAACAAAAATACTCTTCCTCCTCGTATACTCATATATCCCACATTCGTTGTAAAAATATCACCATTATTATATTATTAAAATATAATAATATATTTAAATGAATTATTTTATCAGAAAAAGATAAAATTTCAATTTTCAACAATTGTCACATTAAACTTTTCTCCATCTATATCCACATAAAATCAATATTTTCCTCATCATATAAATCAATAATTAATTATTCACAAATAATATTACAGTAATCACAATATTGACAACCGAGCGGTTCTCAGAAAGAGGGGCTTTCCAATAAGAATTTCTTCTTCTTGGCGGCCGCAATTAGGTGACCAAACCTCTCCTTAGACGAACTTTCTAGACATTGCCAATAATGTTATCTAATAATATTATTCAGATAATATGAATTATTGCTTTTATAATGAAAAATACGTGTAATGACAATTATTGAAACAACAAAGAATATAAAATATCAACGCAAAGAATTATTGAATCAATAAAATAAAATATTTGAATAAGAATTACATCAGAACCATTATTGAGTAGTGCCTTCTTACGTAAGAATCAATAATTGGTGCAATACTGCAGTGTCTTATTATCGCTTCAACAACGTATTAGTGTGTTTTAACCACCGGGTATTCCAACAAGATTATTCTTAATAACTACGCCGTTATTTAAAAACAACTTATATTTGTCGCTTTCTTCATCCAATCGCTTTCAGTTATGGGGCCCACACATGGTCAACTTGGCATCGTGCGAATATTCCCCGACAATCATTTAATATTCCACGACCAAACGAATATTCCCAAGCGATAATGAATATTTTATAACCACTTGCTTATTTTGAAATATTTAAGTATTTAACCCTTAACTATCCACATTAATCAAATCAACCCTTACTATTTCAAAATAATAAATAAAGGAAATTCCTTTTTATTTAAAAATTTTGGGGTCTTACAACCTCCCTCCTTATGAATTTTCGTCCTCGAAATTGACGTCGACGCACTGGTGTTTCAAAAGGTGAGGATACCTCGCTTTCATTTCCGCTTTCCAATTCCCGTGTCATTTCCTCTATAAAGATGATTCCTCCACAAAACTTTAACTTGTGGTATGACCTTTCTTGGCGTAGGGACATGCTCCTTCCTATCCAAGATCTTGACAGTACCTCCTCATACGTTAAGTCTTGGCTATCTCTCGTCCGGTTCTAACTCAATAATGTGGTTCGGGTCTTTCACATATTTACTGAAGTACGATATGTGAAACACATTATGAACACGAGACATACTTTGAGGTAACGCAAGTCTATAGGCTACATTTCCTACTCGGTCAAGAATTTGAAATGGACCAATAAATCGTGGATTGAGCTTTCTCTCTTCCCAAATCTTGTAACTCCCTTCCATGGAGCAACTTCATGACAATACATGATCCCCACATTAAATTCCACGTCCTTTCGATGAAGATCCGCATAACTCTTTTGTCGATCTTGTGCCGCTTTGTATACGTTGTCGAATCATTTGGATTTTTTCGGTGAGTCATATCGTGTCTTAACTTCTCGGGTCCCAACAATGTTGCTTCACCCACCTCATCCCAACATATTGGAGAACGACATTTTCGTCCATATAATGCTTGAATGGAGCCACACCTATACTTGCACGATAACTGTTGTTGTTGTAGAGAATTCCACCAATGGTAAATACTTATCCCAACTACCCTTGAAGTCTAGGACACGAGTCTTAATAGATCTTCAAGAGTTTGAATAGTCCTCTCTCGATTGTCCGTCCGTTTGGGGGATGGTATGCTCAACTAAATCGCAAATCCGCGCCCATAGCTTTTTGCAAGCTAACCCAAAATCTTGAAGTGAATCTTGGGTCACGATCCGAAACTATGGATACTGAGCATGCCATGCAACCTCACAATCTCATTCACGTATATACTAGCAAGAGGCGTTCAAGGAATAAGTCTCCGTATCGGCAAGAAATGAGCAGACTTGGTTAATCTATCAACAATAACCCAAATAGCATTGATGCCTTGAGAAACCGTAGGAAGACCCGTAACGAAATCCATAGTAATGTGTTCCCACTTCCATTCCGGAATCTCAAGTGGTTGCAACGGACCCTTAGGTACAAGATGCTCCGCCTTTACACGTTAGCAAGTTAAACACATCGAGATAAACTTTGTAATCTCTCTCTTCATATTGTTCCACCAAAATGTATGTCAAGATCACGATACATTTTAGTACTTCCGTGATGGATTGCAAATGGCGTGTTGTGTGCCTCCATCATAATCTTGTACTTCAAATCGAGTCGTTAGGAACACAAAGTCTAGAGTGGACTCAAGTATTCCTTCTTCATAAATTCTCGCTTAGGAATAGCTCCTTCTTGTACTTTCTTCTTCATACGCATCGACTCAAGGGTTAGGTGGCTTGAAAGCAACCTTAACTTTTTCTATTAAAGTAGGCTACTGTCATATACTTGACATCATCGCACTCGCTCCCTCAAGATATGATCTTCTACTCAACGCCGTCGACTACCACGTTCGCTTTTCGGGATGGTATTGAATAGTGTGGTAGTAGTCTTTCAATAGCTCGAGCCAACGTCATTGCCGCGTGTTGAGTTCTTTTTGAGTGAAGAAATATTTAAGGCTTTTATGGTCTGAATATATCTCCACTTTCTCCCCATATAGATAGTGCCTCCATATTTTTAGCGCGAAAACGACTGCTGCCAACTCTAGATTGTGACGCCCCCAAAATTAGGTATACGTCACCCATCTTGGGTCGCCACTTACATGGTACATAAATTCAAATACAACTTACTAACCTAACTGTCGTGTACAATATGACATAAACTGTGAGTTTGAATACAAATATTGTCTACTAGATATTATACAAACTCAAAAGGAGTCTTCATTACAACTATTATCACACAATTTCACAGAATAGTGAGGACTACTAATGCTATCCTCTGGACCATTACTTCATTCCCTGACTCGTCCCAGCTATGTTCTCATTTCCTGAAGAGAACAATGAAAGAAAGGGTGTGCTCAACTAGCCCAGTAAGAAATATTATGACTAAGATAATGCAGAATAAATTATCATTAGCCTTCAACAGTGTTAAACTGATAAAATACAATGGACAACCAGGTTTAATCACAATGAATAAGCAATCCATTAAAAGAGTCAAGTAGAGAATAAAGTCTACTATCTTTTAGGTTTTAAAAGGTTTTCATCAATTTTTATCGCTGAGACTCAGCTTAATAATAAACCACCACATCTAATCATCCCTGTACCACGGTCAAGGATTTTCATCAAATTATCAATGGTCATGACTATACCGAATCACCCCTGGTCATAATCATACCAAAAATTATCCATCACTGCATTACAGGCCACTGAGGACTTTTGTCACATCATTTATATCAAGTCATGATTATACCGAATGATCCATGTTCATAATCATACTAAGTTCATCTATGCACGTAAGCCAAAGATAACATAATATAACATGAGGATGATGACAATGACATAGTAATTCAATAAAACAAGTTCAAGAATTATTTAATCCATGAATTATTAACGTCCAAATTGTCAACATGATCTTTATTTAAGTAGAGTAAAATTCAATAATGATCGGAAGAATATTTTCATGAAAAGATCTTTGGATGAAACACAAATATCGTGGATATTCTACTAATTTCATGGAGTATATAAGTCAAAGTTTTAACCAAACCGGGTATAATAAAGAATGGAATAACAAAAGAAATCACCATGCATGCGGTTGCAAGCATAGACGAGTTATTCCAACGTAATAATAATAACGGAACCAAAGTCGGTGAAATTCACACCCAAGCGGGATGTTCCAATGAATAATAAAGATGGAACTGGATCCCTGTAAAACACACGAGATAGGATATTCCAACAGAATGATAAAGATTTTAACCGTGTCCGTGTAAAACACACTGCATGTGATGTTCCAATGTAATAATAAAAAGGAACCAGTCCTGTGTAAAACACACGTATGTGATGTTCCAATGTAATAATAGAAGAATGTCACCAAGTATAGGGTAAATCAGCGTATAAAGTTATTCCAATGTAATAATAAGCAATGGAATAACATAACGATTTCACCAAGTATAGGGTATGCTGGCGTGATCACAAAGTTATGTATAGGGTATGCCACTTTTACGAGTTATTCCAATGTAATAATAATGAATGGAATAATGTAAGTTCTCTTCAAGAAGAAAGAATAACACCCTTTACCGTAAAAAAATCGAATATAGAAGTAGTGAAGTAGCGAGTACTCTTCTTCTTTCTATAACTTTCTCTCTATATAACCTATCTATAATTTCTCTCTCTAGAGTTTCAATGAATTAAGTAAGAAAATAATGAAGGAATGAGCTTCTATTTATAGGAAAATGGAATGCATAAGAATTAATCCATGAACGGTCCGATTGATTTACTTTAATCGATGGTCCATATTTAAAGAAAAATCTTTAACTAAAATATAATATATTCTATTTATATAAAAACATTTTACTATGCAAACACTATGCAATACTATGCAAAACACTATGCAACACTATGCATAATAAAATATAATATATTCTATTTATAGAATAACTTTAATAAAGTATTCTATTTTATATAAAAAGATGTTTCTGTTTTATTACGTTAATAATACGAATAAAACAAAACGTCATTATCGCTATAATAATTCATATTATTAATTGACAATAATGGAATCAAACTGAGTGACTTCTCACATAGGCATCAATAATCAATACCGCATGCTACTATGCAACCACACGTATTCGTTGTTTTTACTACTGAGTAGTTCAACAAGATCAACGGTAAAACTTCCGCCGTTATTTTAATAAAATATTTTTGTCGTTTTCTCGATCCGACAATAATTACATTGTTAGGGTCCACCAATGATTGAGTAGTTGTCATGCGAATATTCCCTCGCTAAACCTAATATTCCCGACCAATCGAATATAATATAACCACTTGCATACTTTTGCAAAATTTATAAATACTACCCACAACTATAATATTATCTCAAATTCACACCATAATATTAAAAATTATTTCACCAAATTTAAATCTTTATTAATAAAATCACTGGTCTCACAATCTCCCTCCTTATGTAATTTCAGCCCTCGAAATTAGGTAATGCGTCGACACTGTATGATAAAGAGATGAGGATACCTTGAATACCTTTATCGTTGAAAACATTAAATTCATTTTTGCAATCCTACCAAAGATATTCATTAACAATTCATCTTTGCACTACGGCCCAAAGATATACAACCAGAAAACCAATAATGCTTTGAGATCTTGACTTAATAAGATCACGACCACGAATTATCCATGCACCAATCGGCAAGGATATTCGTGTTTTCAATCTGATTATGATTATACCGAACAATCCTCGGTCATAATCATACCAAGTCCATCTATGCACGTAAGCCACGTATGACTTTGAACGCATCCATGAATTAATATTTCATTCTTTGAGACTCACTCAATAATTAATCCACATCATCGAATCATCCCCGCACTACGTGCCAAGGATATTCATTAGTATCACGACCACAAATTATCAATGCACTACTACCAAAGATAATTGTGTTTTCATTCTACTTATGATTATGCCGAACAATCCTCAGTCATAATCATACCAAGTCCATCTATGCACGTAAGCCATAGATGACTTTGAACACATCCATGAATTAATATTTCATTCTTTGAGACTCATTTCAATAATTAATCCACATCATCGAATCATCCCTCGCACTACTGGCCAAGGATATTCATTAAGTATCACGACCACAAATTATCCATGCACTACTACCAAAGATAATTGTGTATTCATTAAGTATCACGACCACAAATTATCCATGCACTACTACCAAAAGATAATTGTGTATTCATTTACTGATTATGATTATACCCTAATAATCCGTGGTCATAATCATACCAAGTCCATCTATGCACTACAAAATGCCACGTATGACTTTCAACATAATATAAACATGAGAATAATGATATAAAGAATCAATCAAATGAGATAAAGGATAAATATTAAACATTTATAATATAATTTATCCAGATTCAAGAATATCCCCATGTTATCAATCATTTAATAATCTCATAATCTAATAACATTAATATTATAACAATATTTTAATCACTTCTTAAATTTATAAACAATTTATCTTAATTGTTTACACTTTACCATATAATGCATTTAATCATTCAAAATGTCATACTCATAAGATATCATCACCAATTATCAAATCTCTCAAAAATATACATATACTCTATTTAGGATTCTCTAGCCATAAAATCCTATTTTCAACTTTGTTACTTCACATAACATATTTAACTCATATGTTCAGAACTTAAACTATTTTCATGAAAATATCAAATCAGTCCCAAAAATATTTCTTTTCTGGGATTTAGCATAATATAGTCCCATAATGAAAATATATTTTCTCGAATTTTTAAAATTCATTTACTATTTTTCAAAAATCAATTTCCAATAAATTCCTTAAGAAATTAGCTACCTCAAGTTTAACTCCAAAATTCCCAAATCTTGGCAGGGACCTCACACATGTTAACGTGAGCTTCTAGTTTAAATTTCATGGTCATCGAGTTATAGAACTCCTATTATAGCATTTTTCGTCGGAAAAACCTAAATATTGAAATAGTCATAACTTGCTCATTTTAAGTCAGAATGAGCTCATTTTTGGACAGGAGGTACTTTATACCATATACTTTCATGTCCCAAAAGGCCAGAACTGTTGTAATAATAAAGTTGTAGTTATTTCTGTACCATGTATTGACAACTCAGAATAGGTGATGTATACCTATTTTGGGGGCGTCACAGTTGGTATCAGAGCTTAGGGATATGATCTCTGGCGGAGATCGGGGAATAGAACTAGGAGGGGAGAGACGAGTAAATCCTTCGCTAGTGTGTCCTACCTAAGCTTATTTGTTAGTTAGTCAAGATATAGGGATATTATGTGATATATTGATTTCCTAATTAACCTTTGTTTTATGGCGATATTTGAGAATGTCGATTGAGAATATTAACAATGGAAATGAGACCGTGGAGATGCTGTACTCACCAACGAGGAGAACGTGAAACAGTGGCAATGTTCCTCCCGTGAACAACACCATTGAAGCGGAGATGATGAGCGATGGGATGTTTAGAAGTTTTTGCGATTCATGCAAAATCGATTTAGGAAACTCGTGTTCAAAATACTGAGGAGAAATGATAGCAATTCACGGGTTGTCACAACCAGCGATTCAAAGAGTTGGGACCACGAATTTAAGGGAAAGCGAGATCCGATCATGGCGGAAACATGGCTCAAACAAATTACCAAGATATTCGATGTCTTGGGATGCACGGAGGAAACAGAAGGTTCCATTCGCCACCTTTATGTTCCGTGGCGAAGCGGATCTCATGGTGGAGTCGTGAAGCGTACCCATCCACCCACTTCAAAGCATGTCTTGGGAGACGTTTGAAGCTATTTAATGACAAATACTTTCACGAAAGTGTTACTATATATGAAGGAAGTGGAGTTCATCGATTGGAACAAAACAACATAATTGAGTGTCTCGAAGACGAGGCAAAGTTTGCGAGTTATCCAGTTTGCACCTCATTTGGTGGAGAATGAGGAACGTATGACGCGGATGTTTCTTAGAGGTTTGAAACCCGGCATACGTCGAAGATCTCATTTCTCATAAATTTTCTCTTTATTCGGATGTTGTAAATGTGCTCAATTATTAGAGCGAGATAACGAGTACGGTCAACCGAGGGACCACAACCAGGATCGTGCTCGAGATAGCGATCGATAGAATAATGATGACCATGCGAGAAAGAAAAGCAGATTTTACGAAATGGTAACCACTCGGGTGGTAATCATGGCCATGAAAATAGAAGAAGCGAGTCGGGAGAGATTTTAAAAGAGGAGATTTAACAACGACTATGTGAAGATGACAGTCTTAAGAAAGAATCGGTTCTAAGGGAGGAGAACGACCACCGGTCATATGCTACAAATGTGGAAAAGAGGGACATATCAGTCCAAACTGCCCACAACAGTTCAAGGTATGCTATAATTGTGGAAAGGAAGGACATATCGCCGAGATTATGCGATGTGAAACCTAGTTCAATGAGGACGGTGACTCAAAAGATCATCCCCGAAAAAGTCAAAGTCAACGATTCCGGAAGAAGCGTTTGTTGTGGATCGGTCAAAATGCGAGGAACCCAAACGAGGTGATCACGGGTAAGCTATTTATAAATTCTTGCGAAGTTTATACCTTACTTGATCTGCGGTCTTTACCCATTCATTTATCTCTCTGCATGTGCTCAACGTTTAAACTTGACTCGGAGAAATTAGACTTTGACCTATCTCGTGGAAACTCCGTTAGAGTAACTTTCATCACATCCACTTTGTTTATAAATCTTGTTTGATTCAAGTTGGCACCATTACCTTACCGTTGACCTTATCTCTTTAAAGATACTTGCTTTTGATGTGATTTTAGGGATTGATTGGTTAACTACTCATCATGCCAAAATTGATTATTTTCGTAAGGTTGTTAGTTTTCATATTCCTAACCAACCCATTGTACGAATTCAAGCAACTAAACCATTAAAATCAATCAACGTCATATCTAATCATAAAGCTATTCGTTTATTAAAAAGCGGATGTCAAGCTTTCTTAGCCCATATTATGGATTTGAATAAAGACACGTCAAATTTGAATAATATTCTGTTGTTATTGACTTTCCCGACGTATTTCCCGAAGAACTTCCTTGCCTACCCCGTAACGTGAAGTTGAATTCTTTATTGATCTTGAACTCCGGTACAAAGCCCATTTCTAAAACCCCATATCGAATGGCTCCTATTGAACTTCGAAGTTAAAGTTCCAACTACGAGAATTGTTAGACATCGGTTTCATTCGTCCCTAAGACGCCTCCTTGGGGTGCTCTGCTTTATTTGTAAAGAAGAAGAAGACGGAGTATGCGACTTTGTATTGACTATCGGAATTGAACCATGTCACCATCAAGAATAGGTATCCTCTACCTCGTATTGATGACTTGTTTGACCAATTGCAAGGGGCACAATTCTTTTCAAAATCGATCTTCGCTCGGATATCATCACCAAGATTAGAATCGAGGATATTCCAAAGACGCCTTGAAACTCCGGTATGGGCATTATGAATTCTTAGTCATGTCTTTCGGACTAACTAATGCTCCTGCGGCTTTCATGGATATGATGAACCGAGTATTCAAGGAATATTTAGATCAATTCGTTGTTGTCTTTATTGATGACATCCTCATATATTCCAAAAGCCGTGAAGATCATGAGCACCATTTGAAGCTGGTACTCCAAAGGCTTCGTGAAAACCAACTATATGCCAAATTGAAGAAATGCGAGTTCTGGCTTGAGGAAGTAGCATTCCTTGGGCACGTGGTGTCGAAACATGGAGTATCTGTTGATCCGCGAAGATTGAAGCAATACAAAGTTGGTAAATAACCAAGTCGGTGGATCAAGTCGTAGCTTTTGGGCTTAAATGGTTATTATCGGAGATTCGTGGAAGGGTTTTCTCGAATCGCTACTCCATTAACTCACTAACTCCGGAAGGATACAAAATTCGTTTGGAGCGAAGAATGCGAGAAAAGTTTCCAAGAGCTTAAGAGGAGACTTATTTCTTTTGTTCTAACAATACCATCCGGTTCGGATGGATTTGTTATCTGACGCCGATGCTTGAGCAAAGGGTTAGGATGTGTTCTCATGCAACGTGGGAAAGTCATAGCCTATGCCTCATGACAACTTAAAGAATATGAGAGGAATTATCCTACTCATGATCTAGAGTTAGCGGCAATCGTTTTGCGCTTAAAAATATGGAGGCACTATCTATATGGGGAGAAAGTGGAGATATATTCGGACCATAAAAGCCTTAAATATTTCTTCACTCAAAAAGAACTCAACATGCAAAATGACGTTGGCTCGAGCTATTGAAAGACTACGACCACACTATTCAATACCATCCCGGTAAAAGCGAGCGTGGTAGGTAGACGCGTTGAGTAGAAGATCATATGCGAACGAACGAGTGCGATGATGTCAAGTATACGCATAGAACCAACTTTAATAGAAAAGTTAAGGTTGCTCAAGCCACCGGCCGGGAAATCGATGCGCGTATGAAGAAAGAAAGTCTGAGAAGGAGCTATTCCAAGCGAGAATTGATGAAGAAGAAATACTTGAGTCCACTCTAGACTTTGTGTTCTAACGACTCTAATTTGAAGTACAAGATTATGATGGAGGCACACAATCGCCATTTGCAATCCATCCTAGAAGTACTAAAATGTATCGTGATCTTCGACATACATTTTGGTGAAACAATATATGAAGAGAGAGATTGCAAAGTTTATCTCGATGTGTTTAACTTGCCAACGCGTGTAAAGGCGGAGCATCTTGTACCTAAGGGTCCATTGCAACCACTTGAGATTCCTAATGGAAGTGGGAACACATTACTATGGATTTTGTTACGGGTCTTCCTACGGTTTCTCAAGGCATCAATGGTATTTGGGTTATTGTTGATAGATTAACCAAGTCTCGCTCATTTCTTGCCGATACGGAGACTTATTCCTTGAACGCCTTGCTAGTATGTATGCGTGAATGAGATTGTGAGGTTGCATGGCATGCCAAAGATCCATAGTTTCGGATCGTGACCCAAGATTCACTTCAAGATTTTGGGTTAGCTTGCAAAAAGCTATGGGCACGGATTTGCGATTTAGTTCGGCATACCATCCCCAAACGGACGGACAATCGATCGAGGACTATTCAAACTCTTGAAGATCTATTAAGACTCGTGTCCTGACTTCAAGGGTAGTTGGGATAAGTATTTACCATTGGTGGAATTCTCCTACAACAACAAAGCTTATCGTGCAAGTATAGGTGTGGCTCCATTCAAGCATTATATGGACGAAAATGTCGCTTCTCCAATATGTTGGGATGAGGTGGGTGAAGCAACATTGTTGGGACCCAAGTTAAGACGTATGACTCACCGAAAAGATCCAAATGATTCGACAACGTATACAAACCGGCACAAGATCGACAAAAAGAGTTATGCGGATCTTCATCGAAAGGACGTGGAATTTAATGTAGGGGATCATGTATTGTTGCATGAAGTTGCTCCATGGAAGGAGTTACAAGATTTGGGAAGAGAGGAAAGCTCAATCCACGATTTATTGGTCCATTTCAAATTCTTGACCGAGTAGGAAATGTAGCCTATAGACTTGCGTTACCTCTCTCAGTATGTCTCGTGTTCATAATGTGTTTCATATATCCGTGCCTTCAGTAAATATGTGAAAGACCCAACCACGCGTATTGAGTTAGAACCGGACGAGATAGCCAAGACTTAACGTATGAGAAGGTACTGTCAAGATCTTGGATAGGAAGGAGCATGTCCTACGCCAAGAAAGGTCATACCACAAGTTAAAGTTTTGTGGAGGAATCATGCTATAGAGGAAATGACACGGGAATTGGAAACGGAAATGAAAGCGAGGTATCCTCACCTTTTGAAACACTGTATCGTACGTCAATTTCGAGGACGAAATTTCATAAGGAGGGAGGTTGTAAGACCAAAATTTTTAAATAAAAGGAATTTCCTTTATTTATTATTTTGAAATAGTAAGGGTTGATTTGATTAATGTGGATAGTTAAGGGTTAAATACGCAAATATTTCAAAATAAGCAAGTGGTTATAAAATATTCATTATCGTCGGGAATATTCGTTTGGTCGTGGAATATTCGTCTCGTCTTGGGAATATTCGCATGCTGACGAAGCCAAACCATGTGTGGGGCCCCATAACTGAAAGCGATTGGATGAAAGAAACGACAAATATAAGTTGTTTTTAAATAACGGCGTAGTTATTATCAATTATCTTGTTGGAATACCCGTTTGGTTAAAACACACTAATACGCGTTGTTGAACAAGAATACACGGTATTGCACCAATTATTGATTCTTACGTAAGAAGGCACTACTCAATAATGGTTACGAGTTATTCTTGCTTAGTATTTTATTGAGTTAATAATTGTTGCGTTGATATTTTATATTCATTGTTTCAATAATTGTCATTACACGTATTTTTCTTTATCGAAGCAATAATTCATATTATCTGAATAATATTATTAGATAACATTATTGGCAATGTCTAGAAAGTTACATCTAAGGAGAGGTTTGGTCACCTAATCGCGCCAAGAAGAAAAATTCTTATTGAAAGCCCCTCTTTCCGGGAACCGCCGGTTGTCGATATTGTGATTCATAATATTATTTGTGAATAATTAATTATTGATTTATATGATGAGGAAAATATTGATTTTATGTGGATATAGATGGAGAAAATTTTTAAAATGACAATTGTTGAAAATTAATATTTTATCTTTTTCTCGATAAAATAATTCATTTAAATATATTATTTTAATAATATATTAACTATGATATTTTTACAACGAATGTGGGATATATGAGTATACGAGGAGGAAGAGTATTTTTGTTGCAATAAATGTTTAAAACATGTTAAACATGTCTGTGGACCCCATTTATCGATTGAAATTTGATTATAAATTTCGTAAAAAATCGCCTGCTTATGGATTTCTACCAATTTCGATTGGAATTTGAAAAACTTTCTTCCGCAAAGTTGTAGAGAATTGAATTTCCTATAAAACTCACGAGATTCGAATTTTCTGACAAAAGGGCTATTTATTGTGAATTATTAAAGTTCAAGCTTCAAATAATTAATTTTGAAGTTTTAAATATTTTAATAAGAAAAACATTTTTTTTTGAGTTAGGCAAGGTGAGTCACTCTTGGTGGCTGATGGTTTGAATCAGATTTTGGTGCGTAGGAATTTAATAAATATATATTAATATTTTATTAAATTTTCTCGCTTTGTGTTCTAAGCATTTTCCTATAAATAGGTGCTTAGGTTAGAATTGAAAATCACACCGTAAATCAAGTTTTCTCTCTATATTATCGAGCGTATTCTTGTGAGTATTTTGAGTATACTTTGAGTATTGCTATACTGTGCAAGTCCAAGTCATAGCCTATATCCTGTTTTAAATTTAGAAAGATGATCTTTCGAGGTAAGGGATATTATTTTTTTTCCGTAATGATATTATTTCTTCAATATCATTATCTTTGAAATGTTGATCTGAAGTTTTATCAAATTTGGAACTTTTTCATGTCGAGAGTTACTATTCATGGGTTACTATTCATGAGTTACTATTCACGAGTTACTATTTATGAGTTCTTATTCACGAGTTACTGTTCACGCAGTACTATTCATGAAGCGTGAAGATGTTTTTGTGGAATTTCTATCTTTTGGTGTCTGAGTTACTTATTCATGTATACGGCACTATTCACGATACTCTGACACTATTCACGATATACTGGTCTTATTCAATAGAAAAATAAAATTTCTTCTTTTCGTCTCAAAACATCTATTCGGATATACTAACTCTGATTGTATCCATGTTTTGATCATTCTTGAATTTTACACCACTATGATTATTTTTGAGGTATTTTTGGACGTGGATAAAATCAAGTACGAATCCTTAATCCTTAATCCTTAATCCTTGTCATTTTGTTTCACTGGATTCGTTTCTTTAAAAAAATATTTTTCATCATCCTCAGTCTTAAATGATGATATTATGGAATATCTTTGGCCTGTAGTGCAAAGATGAATGATTTCTTAAGAATATCTTTGGCCTGTAGTGCAAAGATGAATGATTTCTGAAGAATATCTTTGGCCCGTAGTGCAAAGATGAACAGGTGTTTAAATGAACATGACCAACTGATGAATATCTTTGGCCTGTAGTGCAAAGATGAATATTTGATTCGAGATGTATATTGATTGATGTTACAGGGATAAAAGATAGACGATGAACTTTTAAATTCATACATAGAAGATAGTAGTTTGCATTCTCTACTTAACTCTTCTAATGAATTATTATTTCCGCTGCGAATATTGATTTAAAATTTGTTGTCTATTGCATTCTATTATATTTTCCCTGTTGAAGACTAACGATAATTTGTTGTATATTATCTTAGTCATAATATTCTTTATTGAGCTAGTTGAGCTCACCCTTTTCCTTTTTGTTCCATTTTTCTCGGAGGCGAGAATATAAGCGAGTGCGAAGTGGGGGTATGGAATGAAGGTTTTAGAAAGGATTGTTTAGTAGTCCTCACCATTTTTGTAAAATAATGTATCAATAAATGTGATGAGGATTTATTTGAGTATAGATATTGTCTCAGAAGATAATATTTGTATTCAAACTCACGCTTTCTTGTTGTAATAATAAAGTTGTAGTTGTTTCGTACCATGTATTGACAACTCGTAATAGGTGATGTATACCTATTTTGGGGGCGTCACAAGTATCACGACCACGAATTATCCATGCACCACTGGCCAAGGATATTCGTGTTTTCAATTACGGTCATGATTATACCGAATAATCCTTAGTCATAATCATACCAAGTCTATCAATGCACTACTACCAAAGATGACTTTTACCACATCCATGAATTAATATTTCATTCTTTGAGACTCAATTTCAATAATTAATTCATATCATCGAATCATCCCCGCACTACGTGGCCAAGGATATTCATTAGTATCACGACCACAAATTATCCATGCACTACTACCAAAGATAATTGTGTATTCATTAAGATATCACGACCACAAATTATCCAAGCACTACTACCAAAGATAATTGTGTATTCATTAAGATCACGACCACAAATTATCCATGCACTACTACCAAAGATAATCGTGTATTCATTAGTATCACGACCACAAATTATCCATGCACTACTACCAAAGATAATTGTGTATTCATTAAGTATCACGACCACAAATTATCCATGCACTACTGACCAAAGATAATTGTGTATTCATTAGTATCACGACCACAAATTATCCAAGCACTACGGCCAAAGATAATTGTGTATTCATTAAGATCACGACCACAAATTATCCATGCACTACTACCAAAGATAATTGTGTATTCATTAAGTATCACGACCACAAATTATCCATGCACTACTACCGAAGATAATTGTGTATTCATTAAGATCACGACCACAAATTATCCATGCACTACTACCAAAAGATAATTGTGTATTCATTAAGATCACGACCACAAATTATCCATGCACTACTACTAAAGATAATTGTGTATTCATTAAGTATCACGACCACAAATTATCCATGCACTACTACCAAAGATAATTGTGTATTCATTAAGATCACGACCACAAATTATCCATGCACTACGACCAAAGATAATTGTGTTTTCAATTACTAGTTATGATTATACCTAACAATCCTCGGTCATAATCATACCAAGTCCATCTATGCACTACAGAAGCCACGTATGACTTTCAACATAATATAAACATGAGGATAATGATATAAAGAATCAATCAAATGAGATAAAGGATAAATATTAAACATTTATAATATAATTTATCCAGATTCAAGAATATCCCCATGTTATCAATCACTTAATAATCTTATAATCTAATATCATTAATATTATAACAATATTTTAATCATTTCTTAAATTTATAAACAATTTTTCTTAATTGTTTACGTTTTACCATATAATGCATTTAATCATTCAAAATGCCATACTCATAAGATATCATCACCAATTATCAAATCTCTCAAAAAAATATGCATATACTCTATATAGGATTCTCTAGCCATAATATCCTATTTTCAACTTTTGTTACTTCACATAACATATTTAACTCATATGTTCAGTAATAAAACTATTTTCATGAAAAATACCAAATCAGTCCCAAAAATATTTCTTTTCTTGGATTTAGCATAATATAGTCCCATAATAAAATATATTTTTCTCGAATTTTTAAAATTCATTTACTATTTTTCAAAATCAATTTCTAATTAATTCCTTAAGAAATTAGCTACCTCAAGTTTAACTCCAAAATTCCCAAATCTTGGCAGGACCTTACACATGTTAACGTGAGCTTCTAGTTTAAATTTCATGGTCATCTGAGTTATAGAACTCCTAAGATAGCGTTTTTGTCGGAAAACCTAAATATTGAAAAGAGTCATAACTTGCTCATTTTAAGTCGAAATGAGCTCATTTTTGGACAGGAGATACTTTATACCATATAACTTCATGTCCCTAAAGGCCAGAATTTTCTCATAATTTTAGTGGCCGAAACAGCCCTTAAAGTTTCTGGGCAGTAGCATTTTCGAAATTTACAGCTTTGGCCTCCTTTGCTAAAATCAGTCCACACAAAAATCCACAACACCTTTTCCAGTAATTCCACTTGGATTAGTTAGGTAACTCGTAGATCTAACTCTAGGACTTGACCACATTCAAAAATTCAAAATATAATAAGAGATATGGTCAATTGAATTTCATGTTACGTTTTTCACCAAAATCGATTTTCAACTCTTTGTGATTTCTAAGAAACTTTCATGTTTTTACATACTAACCAACATAACTCATCATAAAACTTACTAATACCACGAATACCCATGATTTTCATTATTCCAATGCTTTTATTATGACTTTCATCATAAACCACGTAAACCTGCTCATTTTAGTTGAAGAAATATTTGAGGGTTTAAGAAATGGGTTTTGTCTTTGAAATCAATACAAAATTCGATTTCACGCCTAAGTAGGCTAAGAAGTCTTCAAGAATACGCCAGAAATTTATTAATAATAGAAATATCATTCAATCTTGTGACTCTTATCCAAGACTTGGATAAGACGTCACATTGATACCAACTGTGACTTCTATCCCTTAACCTAGATAGTACCTCACAATGATACCTATAACCTTGCCATCTTCATTCACGATGTCGCCTACTGAGAAAGTCTAGCTTCTTGCATTCCACACAAGGAAGTCAACAATGAAAGGTTCGGGGCTCTTTACTTATGGCTTGATATAACAAAGATTAACTTTAGGGTTTGGTTACTTTGAATTCAGTATAACAAAGTTGGTATAAATATAAAAGCTAACAACCTTACGAAAAAGAATAATGAGTAGTTAATCAATCATTTTTGAAAATTACCTCAAAGGCAAGTATTTTCAAAGAAATAATATCGACAGGTAACGTGAAAGTGTTTATTTGAAACAACAAGATTAATAAACAGTGGAGGTAACGAAGGTTCCTACTAATGAAGTTTCAACCAATAAGTCAAAGTTTAACTTCTTCGGAATCAAATTTAAACGTTGAACACAACTAGGTGAAATAAAAGAGTGGGTAGAACTTGTATTGAATAAAGTATAAACTTCGCATTAATTTATAATTAACTTACCCGTAATAACTTCGTTCGGGTTTCTCGACAAACGCTCTCACTTAAATTATCGAGTTTGACTTTACTATAGGGTACATTCCACCCTTAAGTGCTTCTTCACATTCCTGATCCATGATTTGAATCATTATTCTCCGATCCATATCGAATTCGGGTTGACCGCTATGCACAGGGTAATTCCGAATTCGATGTTGGGTTCTCCCAATTCTTTGTCAAAAGCAAAGTCCATTTCATCTATTTTGGCTTTATTGGATCGACGTCTTTTCTACACTATCAACGCGTTGTGTAAAGCTTTTTACCCATGCATCGCTCTATTCTCCTTCGTTCGATTGTTTCTTCTTTCAAATGATCCTTGATTTTTAAATTCTCGATTCCAACTTTAATATCTTACACCTCGTCAAAGCGTGATTTTGTTCGAGCATCACATATCGGGTAACCCAATTTTGAATTGTTGTATCCCTTTGTTCCACGACCAGTTTTCTTGTTCTTCAACTCGTTCTTCTAGCTCACGAACACGATTTTGTAATTCTAAGTTTTGATCATAAATTTCTTCTAACCAATTCTCCTCGGGTTCCTCTTCTTCCTCTTCTTCCTCTTCTTCCTCACTTTCACCGCTACCTCTGCTGCAACTAGCTCGGGTGCAACAATTAGTTCTTCATTTACTACGTGGATATCTCTAATTTGTTCTCGTCGTCGACCTTTGCATTAACTTTGATTAGTGATTAAAGGTGTCACAACGGTCACATTCACTCCATTGTGAATATTTTCAAATTTGCCATTTCCAAACACCGCCACAACACAAGGGTTAATTAATATATCAAATATTATCCCTATACTCGACCAGACCAATCAAATACCAAATAAACTTAGGTAGGTCATACTAGCGAAGGTATTCCGCCTCTCCCCTCCTAGTACTATTCTCACATCTTAGCTAGGGATCATATCCTAAGCTCGATACTGTTGTGACGCCCCAAAAATTAGGTATACGTCACCCATCTTGGGTCGCCACTTACATGGTACATAAATTCAAATACAACTTACTAATATAATTGTAATTGTGTACATTACGACATAAATCGTGAGTTTGAATACAAATATTGTCTACTAGATATTATACAAACTCAAAAGGAGTCCTCATTACAACTATTATCACACTATTTCACGAATAGTGAGGACTACTAATGCTATCCTCTCCGACCATTACTCCGCTCCCCGACTAAGTCCCGGCTATGTTCTCATTTCACGAAGAGAATAAAGAAAGAAAGGTTGAGCTCAACTAGCCCAAGAAGAAATATTATGACTAAGATAATGCGAATATAAATTATCATTAGCCTTCAACAATGTTAAACCGATAAAATACAATAGACAACCAGGTTTAAGCTGCGGTGGAATAAGCAATCCATTAAAAAAGTCAAGTAGAGAATAAAGTCTACTATCTCTTTAGGTTTTAAAAGGTTTTCATCAATTTTTATCGGCGAGACTCGACAATAAATAAACCACCACGCCTAATCATCCCCGTACCCACGGTCAAGGATTTTCATCAAATTATCAATGTTCATGACTATCTTAGAATCACCCCTCGGTCATAATCATACCAAAACTATCCATCAACTTGCATTACAAAAGCCAACGAGGACTTTTGTCACATCATTTATATCAAGTCATGATTATACTTAAATGATCCTCAGTCATAATCATACTAAGTTCATCTATGCACGTAAGCCAAAAGATAACATAATATAACATGAGGATGATGACAATGACATAGTAATTCAATAAAACAAGTTCAAGAATTATTTAATCCATGAATTATTAACGTCCAAATTGTCAACATGATCTTTGTTTAGTAGAGTAAAATTCAAGAATGATCGTAAGAATATTTCCATGAAAAGATCTTTGGATGAAACGAAATATCAAGGATATTCTACTAATTTCATGGAGTATAAAGTCAAAGTTTTAACCAACCGGGTATAATAAAGAATGGAATAACAAAAGAAATCACCATGCATGCGGTGCTTGCATAGGCAGGTTATTCAACGAGAATAATAATAACGGAACCAGTCGGTGAAATTCACCAAGGCGGGATGTTCCAATGAATAATAAAGATGGAACTGATCCTGTAAAACACACGATAGGATATTCCAATGTAATGATAAAGATTTTAACCAGTCCTGTAAAACACACGCACGTGATGTTCCAATGAGAATAATAAAAACGGAACCAGTCCGATGTAAAACACATGATGTGGGATGTTCCAATGTAATAATAGAAGAATGTCACCAAGTATAGGGTAAATCATGATATCTGAGTTATTCCAATGAATAAATAAGAATGGAATAACATAAGGATTTCACCAAGTATAGGATATGCCGCATATACAAGTGTTATGTATAGGGTATACCACTTTTATAGGTTATTCCAATGTAATAATAGTGAATGGAATAATGTAGTTCTCTTCAAGAAGAAAGAATAACACCCTTACCGTAAAAAAGAATCTGAATATAGAAGTAGTGAAGTAGCAGAATACTCTTCTTCTTTCTATAATTTTCTCTATAAACTCTATAATTTCTCTCTCTAGAGTTTCAATGAATTCGTAAGAAAATAATGAAGGAATGAGCTTATTTATAGGAAAATGAAATGCATAAGAACTAATCCATGAACGGTCCAGTTGATTTACTTTAATCTGACGGTCCATATTTAAAGAAAAATCTTTTAAATAAAATATAATATATTCTATTTATATAAAAACATTTTACTATGCAAACACTATGCAATACTATGCAAAACACTATGCAACACTATGCGTAATAAAATATAATATATTCTATTTATAGAATAACTTTAATAAAGTATTCTATTTTATATAAAAAGATGTTTCATTTTATTATGTTAATAATACGAATAAAACAAAACGCGTCATTATCGCTTATAATAATTCATATTATTAATTGACAATAATGGAATCAAACCGAGTGACTTCTCACATAAGCATCGATAATCAATACCAGGTAATCTTTCTTGTCTATGCAACTACACGTATTCTTTGTGCTTTTTACTACCGAATAGTTCAACAAGATCAACGGTAAAACTTCCGCCGTTATTTCAATAAAATATTTTTGTCGTTTTCTCAATCCGATGATAATTACATTGGGGGTCCACCAATGATTGAGTAGTTGTCATTTAATATTCCTGTTAAACCGAATATTCCCAGACCAATCGAATATAATATAACCACTTGCATACTTTGCAAAATTTATAAATACTACCCACAACTATAATATTATCTCAAATTCACACCATAATATTAAAAATTATTTCGACAAAATTTAAATCTTTATTGATAAAATCTGGGGTCTCACATTTTGCACCCCCCGTAGAAATACAAGTTTCTGACGAAGAAGAACAAGTCGAAATCGTGCCAGCACTGTCCAGGAAGAGGATACATCCTTCTGACAGTCATCCAAGTTCGGCTCCCGCCCCATCTCCACCACGTGAGTCCATTCCGGTTCGATCCCCTTCACCTGAAAACATATACATAGATCCCTCTCCATCTCGTATCCAAACCACGCCTTCTCCCCCAAGACCCTCGTCACAAGAATTTTAGAATGATGTCATGGGATCATTGACCTTATGGCCTCGGTTTAATGCCAATTTCCCGTTCCATCTCTTCGAAGCTTTCATTCGGGAAACTGACGATCACTGATTCGGCAATAGTTCGATGGGGGATCTGATTGACGAAGGGATGAGCTACATAGCGAAGGTAATTAACTGTTTTCTTTGTTTATACATTTCTATCCCTTTTTAAGTGTCTGAAACTGATTGGACACTGTTGAATATATCTTGACAAAATGCGGTCTTGAGCGTTTATGTCCCGCACGTAAATTCTGGCCGACGCGAGAGGCTATCGAAAAGGAAAATAACATGCTGAAGGCGACGTTGGCTCGGGAGAGAAATCAACACGAAAGTGTTCTTCATACCAATGAAGGCCTTCAAAGGGAGCTGGCTCAAACCAAAGAGGGTCTGAGGGAATCCAATGGTGAACTGGAGTCAATCAAGGAAAAACTGAAAGCGACTAAGGCCATCTAACAATCTCTAACCGACATAAACGTTGGCCTGGTTGGTGAGAATCTGGTTCTGAAGACTAAGAATGAAGAACTCGTCACGGCCCATCGAAGCTTGGCAATACAACTTGGTGAAGTTCAGACAAAGGCTCGGGATGATAAGGAAGCACATAGGGCGAAACGTCGTAAACTTCATCACAAGATAAAAGCGCTTAAGGAGCAAGGTCCTCTTTTGACTGAAGAGCTGCGTAAGCAGATACAGACTGAATATCGATCCTCCGATGAGTTGAACGTAGAAATTTTGAAAGTCTATTCGGAAGGTTATGAAGTCTGCAGAGATCGCGACAAAGAAAAGCTGATTGCAGCTCAATTAGATCCAGCCCTTCTGGATTCCGAAGATGAAGGTGGTGCCTGATAATGTTACTGCTTCATTCTGACTTTTTAAGAGTTATGTGAAAATTATCTATCTTTTTGGGTGTTATTTTTAAGAACTTTATAAAAAAAATTAATTTTATGTAATAGTTTAATATTATGGTTGAAAGGATGAATGAATAGTGAAATTATTAATGAATCTTCAACTTTCTTTATCATGGCTTCTATTTTGATTCGTTTCTTGTCAGTAATTCAGCATCAATGATCATGAATGGACTTAACTTAGACTATGAATCAAATAAGACATATAATAGTTAAGTTAAGAAATGATATGAACTGAACTGAATGAACCGAACTCAACACTTGAACAAAATAAAGTAATGTATACTTATCGTTTCTAAAGTGTGACACGGGTCATGTATAAGGTGAATTCGGCTGATCCTCTTTGCACCATCAAGATCTTGTTTACCACTCGGGGTAAAACAAGTATATAAGGACATTTGTTTACCACTCGGGGTAGAACAATTTTATAAGGACCATGGAATTTGTTTACCACTCGCAGTAAAACAAATTCATAAGGACACACCTGACAATAAGGTTGCCATTGAATGGCCAGTAAGTCCGACCATACCTCCTCACTTCGGTGCATTTTGTCTACCACTTACGGTAAAGCAAAATTAAAAAGACTATGGAATTTGTTTACCACTCGCGGTAAAACAAACCCATGAGGACACTCCTGCTGAAGAGGCTACCATCGAATGGTCAGCAAGTCCCCCCCGTCCTACTTACACCATTGTGACTTTAGGGCCAATAGGAAGAAGATCAATTGTGAAAAAGTGAAACTTTTATTGATGACGGTCCAACATTTACAAATTTTCGATAAATTGACTCGATCGCTACTGAAAATATTTTTGAAGCCTGCCAGCATGCCAAGTGTTCTTGATTTCTGATCCGTCCAATGCCTTCAACCGATAAGTTCCCGGCTCCGGTACTTCAATTACTTCATACAGACCTTCCCAGTTCGGCATCAGCTTTCCCATGTTCTGAGGCGTAGACGCTTCGACTTCTCTAAGGACAAAGTCCCCCACTTCAAATCTACGAAGCTTAACCCCCTTGTTGTAATGCTTGGCTACTCTCCGTTGGTAAGCTGTCAATTTAACCTAAGCTACCTCTCTGACTTCTTCCAACAGATCCAAGTTGACCTTCAGTCCTTCTTCATTATAGATCTCTTTGAACTGACTAACCCGAAGACTTGGAGATCCAATCTCGACTGGGACTTAGGCATCAGTACCATAGGCCAATCTGAAGGTGAATCCCCTATGGTAGTCCTCGGTATAGTCCGATAAGCCCATAACACGCTGAGAAGCTCCTCTGGCCATCTTCCTTTAGCTTCTTCTAGTCTGCGCTTGATCCCATTCAGCAGCGTTCTGTTGGTCACTTCAACTTGCCCATTCGACTATGGATGAGCCACCGAAGTCTTCTTGTGCTGAACTCCAAGCTCTTTCAGAAATCCTTCAAATTTTGATCCCACAAACTGGCGTCCGTTGTCCGATATCACTACTTTAGGAATTTCGAAACGGAACACTACGGACTCCTTCATGAACTTCAAGCACTCTTGCTCCGTTATCAACCGAAGTGGCTTTGCTTCTACCCATTTGGTCATATAATCGATAGCAACTATGACAAAACTGACCTGACCTTTAGCTTTCTAAGAATCGGACCCAAAGATATCTCTACCCCCAATGATGAAAGGGTATAGGAGATAAGATCGAGTATAGCTCTTCTGGTGGCTGATGTGGGATTGGACTGTTGAGCTGACATTTTTCACACTTCTTTACATACTCTGTAGCTTCTTTGAAGATTATAGGCCAATAGTATCCCTGCCGAAGAACTTTGTAAGCTAACGACTTAGCAGCCATATGGTCGTCACAAATACCCTCGTGAACCTCCCGAAGAGCATACTCAGTCTCAGATGGAACTAGACACTTCAACAATGGTGACGAAAATGCCCTTCGATAAAGATCGCCATCAATAAGAACGAAGTTGGCACTCTTGTACTTGATCTTCTTTGCCAGCATTTGATCTGAAGGAAGGACGCCATCTGCCAGATATTCAATGTAGGGAGTCATCCAACAGTTAAAACGTTCAATGCACATCACTGCTTCATACTGGATACTCGACTGGTGTAAAACCTCCAAATAAACTGAACCATTGAAAACATTAGCATCCGTAGTGGCCAGCTTCGATAATGCATCGGCAATGGAATTATCGTTACGCTCTATGCCCTGAAACTCATAAGAGACGAAGTACTGAAGTCGGTCTTTCAAATCTACCAAATACTTGATCATCGTCGTCCCACAAGCTTCATAATCTCCTGGTATTTGTTTGACGACCAGCTGAGAGTCACTGTAAATGATCAGCTTCTGAACTTCTAGACTCTTCGCCAGTCGAACTCCTCGCTAACATTTTTAGTTACTTTCGGCCTCGTTGTTCGTTGCTCACGAACCCAAACTCCGATGGTGGTCTGCTTTTTGAATCCTTCGGACTTGTTAAAATAATCCACCTTGCTCGACATCTGCGCAGAGCAGACCCATCCGATATCTGGCGTCCATGAATTCTCGATCATCTTCAAGAATCGCAACTACTCGATCGACGTCTCTCGACCTCTGGCAGCTCAACATCTACTTCGGAGAACGAACATTCCACCATGAAATCAGCCAAGGCTTGACCTTTGATAACAGTTCGGGGATGATATTTAATAAAAAATGGGAATAATTCCATCATCCATGCAGCTAATCTCCCCGAAACTTCTGGCTTGTTCATCACCTTCTTCAGCGGCTGATCCGTGTAGACAACCAGGAGCTGACCTTGAAAATATTACCGAAGCTTTCGACTAGCAATTATCAAAGTAAAGGCAAATTTTTCAATATTTGGGTACCTGGTTTCAGCATCTCTTAGGACATGGCTGACATAATAAACCGGATGTTGCTTCCCCCCTGCTTCCTGAACCAAAACAGCTCCTACTACCAACGAACTAGCTGCCAGATATAAATACAAAGTCTCGGCCGGAGCAGGTTTTACCAATAAAGGAGCCGAAGAAAGATATGTCTTTATGCCTTGGAAGGCGTCTTCACACTCCGAAGTGCACTAGAACGTCTTCGCATTCTTCGGTCCCTTCAGTGTATCAAAGAATGGCAAGCACCTCTCTGCTGACTTGGACATGAACCTCCTCAAAGCTATAATCCTACCAGTCAGACATTGGATGTCTTTGAATGATTGATGAGTCTTCATGTTCAGGATAACCTGGATCTTTTCCGGGTTGGCCTCAATGCCCCTTTGACTGACCAGATAACCCAGGAACTTCCCTGCACCGAGCCCGAAGGTACACTTTGCAGGATTGAGCCTCAACTTGTGATGACGGACAGTCTGAAAGCATTCCTCCAGATCATCCATGTGCCTCTGAACATTCATGCTCTTTACGATCATGTCATCCACATATACCTCCATGTTCCTTCCTAGTTGCTTTTGGAAGACAAAGTTCATCATTCTTTGGTAGGTGGCTCCAGCATTAATCAGGCCAAAGGTCATCTTTTTATAGGCATACACCGAACGGTGCGTGATGAATGTTGTCTTCGGAATGTCTTCCTTGCACATAGAAATTTGATGATAACCTGAAAAAGCGTCCATAAAGCTTAGTAGCGCATACCCTAAAGTCGCATCAATAAGTTGATCAATGTGGGGCAGAGGATAAAAGTCCTTCGGGCATGCTTTGTTCAGGTCGGTGTAGTCGATGCAAACTCGCCATTTCCCATTCTGCTTCTGCACCAACACTACATTCGCCATCCACTCCGGGTAGTCGATCTCAAAGATAAAGTCAGCAGCTATCAGCTTGGCAATCTCTTCATCAATGTTCTTCTGACGCTCAGGTGCAAAGACCCGCCTTTTCTGTCGGACTAGCTTCTTTGATGGATCCCCATCTAGTCTGTGCTCGGCAATCTTTCGACTGATTCCAAGCATGTCTTGTGGCTCCCATAAAAAAATGTCCGCATAGCAGCGAAGAAGTTCCATAAGGTTTGTCCGGAGAGGTTCCGGCAGATCCGAACCAATCTTTACTGTTTTGTCTTTCTTTCCGAGGACCAGTTCGATCTCCTCTGTCTCTCCTGCAGGAATAACCAATGGCTCCGAACTACTTTCGGTGAATGGCTCGATCTCTATTGCCATGGTCTGCTTCTGCTTGCTTACCCCTACTCCTGAGGCTATCACAGCATTTCTGTAACATCGTCTGGCCAGGTCCAACTCTCCTGCTATCTCTCCAACTCCATGGGCTGTGGGGAACTTGATTTTGAAATGAGGGATGGAGGTTACTGCTTGAAGAGCAGTCTAGGTAGGTCGTCTCAGTATGGCGTTGTAGGCCGAATCTACATGCACAACATAAAATTTACATGTTATTTCTACCTGTTGTGGAGCAGTACCGAAGATGACTGGTAGCCCAATAGTTCCTGCCACTTTGATGGAATCGTTGCTAAAGCCATATAGGGGAGCCTCCTGTCCAACCTCCATCTTTCGCCCATCAAGATGCATCCTCTGATAAGCATGGGCATACAGAATATCCATAGAAGACCCGTTGTCTATCATCATTCGCTTCATATCTACCGAACCCACTTGTGCTGTGATCACCAATGCTCTTTCATTGGGTTCGATAGGCTCCGAAGGATAATCTGCATCACTGAAGGATATAACTGTCCCTAGAAATGGTCTGTCGATCTTCGAGGGAGCACCCGCCACGGACATGACCGAGTCCAGATATACTCTCCTCTTCTTCCCTGCCAATTTCCCTACCATCCCACCGGTTATTACATCAACGACATGCCTTGGTGGCTGATTTGGAGCAGGCTACACGGGTGGAACCATTTGAACCGTCTGAACGGTATGGTCAACATTCTGCTGCTCTTATTGTTGGTCCCTCTTGGCCACATACTGAACTAATAAACTGCTTTGAACCTTCCTCTCTATGAAGTCTTTTAAATTACAACACTCACTAGTATCGTGACCTGCAGCTCGATGATAGCCACAATATTTTCGAGCATTGCCCTAGCTCAACTTGAGAACGTCACGAGGCGATTCAAAGAACGGTTGGTTCCTGATCTGATCCAAAATTACCGACCTATCCGTATTCAGTTTGGTGTAAACCTTGTTAACCCTCGGGGTAGGAACAGGTAAGCGATTACTTCCCTGTTGCCATGTATTGTTGTACTTCTTCGAGCTGCCCTCTGGCCGATCATTATACCCCCCCTGCCTTCTTCTGATCGCCCTCAGCCTTAGGAGTATCCGCCTCCTTCATCCGATCCGAAGAAGGACGTTTCAGGCTATTCATAGCCTCCTCCACCACAATGTAGCCTTCGGCTTTATCAAAGGCTTCGGCCAAGCTCTTCGGATGGTGAAACATCAGCTTCTTCACCAACTTTTCGGACTTCACCAAGTCTAAACCATTCTGAAACAAACCCACAGTTTGGAGATCATTGAGGTCGGTCACCTGGCCAACAGCTTCCCTGAACCACTTCACATACTGACCTAAGGATTCATTGGTGAACTGTCGGACCTGTGCCAAAGAACCTGTAGGCTTTCCTCTTCTTCGGTTGCTCCCAAAACGAGCATGGAATTTGTCACAAAACTCGGACCACGACGAGACCGAATCTGCAGGTAGAGTCCCCATCCACTGCCTCACGTCCTTCGTTAACGTTGTGATAAATATATGACATTTGACAGCATCGGTGAAATCATAATAATCCATCAACCGGTCGAACGCCTGGCTATGGTCGTAAGGGTCCCTAGACCCATTGTAACTCTCCATATGGGGCAGCTTCTTTGTGGTATCTGCCTTCTCCTTGAGGATATCCGAAGAAAAAGGGGACGCCTTCTTTCCCGAAGTATCTTTCACCTACTGAACTTCAACCAGTTGTTTCCGGAGCTCCTTCAACTCCTTTATCAAGAAATCTACACCTTCTGGTTGCGAGGAGACTTCTTTCTCCTGAATAATCTTCTGCTTCTGAGTGGATCGACCTCCTCTGTCTGATCCCACCGCTTTTGTTGGACTTTTGGTTCTACTCCTGCATACAATTCTATCCTCATGATGAGAATATTCACGTTGATGCTCTCTCCTTCTTGCTCGGTACATACTCCCTCGATCGACTCCTCTCGCTCTATCACCGCCACGTAGTGCGAGAACCAATTACTACGAGTGCTTTCTTAGACACCTCGGGAGTTCTACTTCTTGACCGTCTTCGTTCCTAAGGTCGTCCTCGAGAAGCGTGAATAGAGTGCTCTGGCTCCTTTCCTTCTCGTTGTTGCACATCTTTAGGCCTACTACGCCTCTCGGTTTGAACATGACTAGATGCCTCGTCCATCAACTCTGCAACCCGAAGCATCTGTTCGGCTATATCTTCTCTTTGTTTTAGAAGAACATCCAAAGCTTTATTCGCCTCCTCTGCCATCTTTGCCAACTTGGCAGTCCTGTCCTCACGTTCACTTTGGTGACGAGTTCTGGACGGCAAACCCTCTACCCGTCTTCGGTCTTGGTCACGATCTCTGTCCTCATCAAACTTTAACCTCCTTCTTGCTTTGACATGGGCTTTCGAACAAGAACCCCCAGAATCATGCTTAGAAGCCGTGCTCTCATGAGCACTTTTGGAAGGACCCAGTCGATCCTTAACAGAAACACGAGGCAACGACGAACTCACGACCATCGCTTGCCCCTCTGGTGTATCAGCTCTACTCCTCACCATCTTCCGAAGTAGATTAAATGAATGTGATTGAAAACTCAATGACACTAGAACACGCCCTCCTTCTAGCGCCAATGTTAACGCCAAAATCTTTCCACGCGTCTCAATCATGTAACACGCGCTCATATCCTCGCATGACAAGAAACACGACAACACCAAAAGCTTGGACGGCCCGGCCGTCGGGGATAGCTCCCAAGTGAGAGAGTCGAGACAAAGCGATCACAAGATTAACAATGAAGGATAAAATCTCTAGTGTATTGAGAGAGAGAATTATCAATTGCATATGCGTACCTTCTGCTTGAAGACTCCCTTGCTATGTTATACTTTCTCGACTGGGTTTATCGCGTGCCATCTACTACCGCCGATACGCACCCCACTCCTCAGTGATCTCTGCCGACTGCACGCAGACTGACACCTTTTTTCTACACTGTTTATGCCGCCGGCCGGCTATAATCTCATCCACATTATTGATCTGCAAACTTTCTAGTCAACAGCCTTCCCTTTTCATCATTACAAGTCAAAATAATAGATATTTAATATTTAATGGGTCAATCCAATGATCCGACCCGGTTTTATAAAGACTTAACATAAATAAAATAATGACTAGACCCAATAACATTAAGACCCAATAGTAAAAACCCAATAGACTAATTAAATAAATAGATCCAATCTATTCGGTCTAATATATAAAATATCATTACCCAAAATAAGTAATAGTACAACAATTCTCCCACTCACACTAACTAATATTCCAATTAGTTTGTTTCTTCCCTACATAAGCTTTGTAATGACTGGATATTGATTTTGTCTTATATATGGATAGACAATTCCAACCAAATATATCAATTCTTTTGTACATATAAAATATTAGAGGTCGAAGACAGACGCAGAGGAAAAAAGATTATTTCTGAATATTAGAAGAACAAAAAATTTACATCATTATTGTTTTTATATTGGCATGAAAACATAGCGCACATACAAATTCGTACGCCTACAATTCCAATCATAAATACATACATCTAAGACAATAAATGAGAACATGAAAGTGTTTATTATGAAAGTATCGCAACGGTTAGATTTTATAATTCAAATCGGAGAGTATGACTCGTACGAACGAAATTATTTCGGTTGATTTTTACGAACGAAAAGTCATGGCCAACTCAATTTAGTATATTTTATTTTATGGTTAACTCGACACTAACTCGGGATAAATGAGCTAAACTAAAAAAAAAAAACTATTAAACTCATTTACGGATTGGCTTATGACTTATTATAGATGTAAGTATTGATATAACAAGCCAAAAGAAGAAAAATTAATTTGGTTAGGTTTAATAGGTTAACTAGTAAGGAGAGTTTTCTTGGTAATTAGGCTCCTTTTGTGAGGCCCCATCCAACTTGAAATGATCATATGAAGACGAATTCTCCATACTTGCCCAACTTCTTTTTTAATTATATTTTTTTTATCGAAGAAAAATTTGTTTTGTACTAAATTTTCAGGATAACGTTGCTTTCCCAAAAGCCTAATTTAATTGGTTCTGTAAAGTGGTACTGGACCTGGGCTTCTCATCTAGGCAACATCAATCAGCAGCACTTGGAAACCGATAAAAAGATTTATATTCAATTATTTATCATGGCATTCATATATCACAACTTGCTTAAGGACACCCCTCTATACATATGGGTTTCTTCTAGGTTAAACTAGCACTTATTTGCATCTCGGAACCTAAATACAGACATATATCCAAGTAATTTATATACTTGACTAGCACTAATTAAAACCCCCCCCCCCCCCCCTACCTATAAAAAAACTGAGCCACCTACGCGTGATCATATGGATACACTATTAGGAACGCCTCTACCTGTTACCCCAGCTTCAGAACTTGGTGCAAGCAGCTCATATGGTAACACCCCAGCACCACACCTATTCCTGAGTTTAGGATCACTATTTCTTTCATCAATTTCTTTCTCTATCTGTCCGATTTTGGCCGAAAACCCGTAAAATGCATCTACTATCTCTGCATCTCCAGACCATATAGAGGGTTGGCTTCTCTGTCCAATGTACTCCTCGTCCGGTGAGTGAGTTGACAATGTGTCGACCACAGCCATGTACTTTGTTGATTGTAATAAACTTGGTATTGATGAAAGAAAATATTTCTGTGGGTCTGCCAGGAAGTTGACATATTCGGGGTCTTTTTCATCCGGTACTAGTCGTCGCATGAGCGGTGGCCGGTTTGGCACGTATCCGCCATATGGATACTGACCAAAGTTCAATGCAGCATGCTGGGCAGAAGCAAGCCAGATTATGGTGGTGAGAATGGAAGTGAGATCTTCACTGGTGGCTAATGTGGGCCACCAGCTTTCATGGCGCAGGTCAGCGTGTCCCACGTTGATGGACTCGGCGTACCAGGCTTGGAGCTCCCTGTCATTGCAGATTAGGCTCGAGTTTGGGTAGTAGCGATTCACGTAGGTGCAGACCCAGTTTTCAATAGCAGACCAGATTAGAAGCCCATCAGTTGCATATGGGTAGTCCTCAATTAGGAGTTTCAAGCCATGTGGCTGTGTTTGGTCCGGTACTGCAATACCCCTGCAAATGAGGATTTTTCATTAGACTATCGAAATGCCAAAACCACGTGCACACAAATTTTTATTCAACAAGTTGCAAATACGAGCTTTTGCACGACTCGGTATTACTGTAATAGCTAAAAAAGAAAAATAATTTGTTTGCGAGAGTTACCTTCGGATGAGATCAGCAGGAAGGCCCTCTAAATCAAAGCGCCAATTCTTATAGGCAGCAGCACTGATCTCCATGCAGTAGCGACCAGGAGTGAAGCAAGACTCGATAACGCCATCAGCGTTAATCAAACTCTGGCGAGCCAGGCAATTTATCTCAAGAGTGTATCTCATGTGGGGGTCAAGAAGCTTATATATGGGGTGCATCGCACTCAATTGCCTATGTGCAGCTAGAATAAATGGTTCCATGCACGCATGTGTACGTAACCTGTATGATTGAAAGGCCAATTTAGTAAATCACTTCATATATGTAGCAAAAGAAAAACAAGAGATCAACATAGGAGAGTGGAATATTACTTACCAATGATTTGCGAGTTGATGAACTCCAGCATCATTGGAACACACGTGGGCTTTGGCAATCTGCCATATCCAGTTACCAGTGGCATCCGTAGGAGGTGTGACTACGCGCTTTGATCGGGAACTAGGACCACACGCTGGGAGGCTAAGCTCAATAGCAATGGGCTTGAGAGTGCCTAATGGAGTCAAGAAAAAGATAGTACGTGACGCATATGCTGCCCGGCCATCAAGGGCATTTATCCGATCAAGAAATGGTAGGTAAATGTCATGGTAATCAACGATAAAAAGTTTATTTTCCTCCAAAGCCTGTGTAGAGTCACCAAAATAAAAACTGAGTGAAACGAACTGAGAACCATGGTGGTCTAGGTTCTGAATTTAACAACATTGTGATTCAAGATCAAGAGAAGAAACTAGTAGTACTCAAAATTTGGATGCACTTAGGCTTGTGTATCATTAATTGTAAGAGAATAGATGTGTTCATTACCTGTTGTACGGTCATGCCGTTAAGATTGCCTGCAATGTGTTCTTCTTTAAGGGCTGACTCTTGTGGACCATAGATCTCAGGGTCAAGCTTGCTCACTGGTGGGAAAACCTGAAGCCTTTCAATGTTGACAGGGTTAACCCCTGCTACTGCTTGGCGAGCAAATTCGTCATCTCTCAGCCATGCAAACTTGTCCTCTGCATGAGCAGATGATGTGTTACTAATAATTAAAAGCTTTTATTATAATTTTGGTCCTAATAAGCAACCCATTACAACCTGTGTGCAATGAATGGATACATTAAACTCCAATTGAGAAAAAATATCTATAAGGTGAGTAATGCTCACTGGAGGCTATCTTGGGGGTATCATATTTCAGAATGTTGCCTTGGCCTCCCTGAATTCTGCTGATGACGTTGGGCAAAGGGAGCTTCTGCAACAGTTCATCTTGAAGCCCCAGCTTGAGGAGAAGACCTTCGCTGTAGAGGCTGTCAATGTGTCCGAACCCCTTGAAATCAGGGTTCTTTGATGAAATGCTCGCCATTAATGACGGAACTAGGTTATGGAGCACGGCTTTTAGCCTACTAGCTGAGAATGTATTCTGTTTAGACTCCTCAAACTGTTCATCTCGCGGCACGTACATTGGCAATGGCTTCTCCACTCGGCTCTCTGCACTCATATCTGCATCCAGAAACTCAACTGTAAATTAAAGCTCAATGATGTAGTGTCAAAAATGATGCCTCTAATATTAAAACTGATGCACTAAATAAGCCTTGAATATATGTTCATATCTTTTATAGAACTAGTATTTTTTTTGGGAGTATCTTTAGAAGAAGTAGAACCTCTCTACTAAAATAAATAAAGTTTCATTAAGCTCAACTATACTGGCATTCAGGCTATCTGCTATCTATATTATGAGCACTGTACAGAAATAATGAAGAAGGAATACATTACCAGTATTAGTAGGAAGGCGTCCGGTGCGACAGCGTCTTGGATATGGGCGTTTTTCACCTCCAAGTGTTGGCCTGACAAAGTCAATTCCCTTATCGGGATTCCCCAAATCATTGTACACATCAAAATCGTATATTCGGTCTGATAACTTCCTTATGCCTTTGCCGTCACCCCTCAAATCCCTCAGTTCTTTCTGTCTCAATGCTTTCAGCCCTGCTGGTGTCTCACTGGGTAGATATGGCTGTTCATATAAAGAAATTTAAAACCTTAATTGTGATTGTCTACAGATATTAATGAATTTCTTAGCGGCTAAATTTGTTCTATAAGGTTTTCTTTATTTGATGATTTGTAATCCTATATTGTACTTATCCAAATCTTATGGATTCGCCAATCATGTAATCTTTTGGGTGTTAATGAAATTTCTTTTTTGCCAATCAAAAAAACAGACAGCTCCTCGTGCATGTCCAGTTTTATAGGGAACCAATGCTCTAAAATTAAGAAGTTGATCATTTGAGTTGTGGCAAATAGTACTTCTACCTATACATGGGCCACGAAGCCATAACTATGTTGGGATATTTTATTATATCTATCAAGTGGTCCATTGACAATCTCAATAAATTCACTATATGCCCCAACTGTAAATTAGGCTGAATAGTGTATATATTTAACCATCATTTTTATGGATATAGGTTCTATCAAAGTCACTGCATATATAAGAAGAAGGTTAAAACACTACCCTATTGATTAGAAACACCAAATGCTTCCATGCAAAAAAGTAACAAACATTAATATACTAATTAAAAAATTTTATATAATAGCAACTTTACGAATCAAATTGGAAGAGGCAGGGAGGGAGAACTTTCTAATAATATGGAAGTTCAAGATAGGTTGGCATGAACTGTTCAAAATTCTATAAGTTTTACCCTTTCTAAAAGTCCAGCCACAACAAAATATTGGTTGACTAACTAAATGAATGACTAATAGGCCAATAGTAGAATATTTAAATAAGATGCATCATATTTGACTGGCATTGTTTGAAAAAGTCTTCGAAGAAGAAGAAACAAAATTAGTGATAGGAATTATTAAGGGAATTAATTACCTGATTAGAGAAGAATATTCTTTTGCCAGGATAATCTTTGTTAGACTGAACCCATGAGTTACAAGGGAAATGGACGGGACCACATGCAAATCCTTCAATGGTGATAGTCTCCATGAAAAACTCCTTCTGGTGCTTGTTGATCACTGTGATCGCCCCCGGCATCCCAAAATTTGAGTCCACTGCGAAATCCGCTGTGTAATTCACCCTCTCTGCTTTCACATTCGATTTCTTTGACCAATCCTTCAACACCGCCTCCTTGCTTTTCTTAGGAGTTCCAGTTCCTTGAATAACATTAACATATAATACCAAATCAACCACATTTTTCAATTAAGATGATAGAAAATACAAAAACCCAAAAAGATGATACCAATAAACTCAAAAAAATTGGCCTAAATTTTTTAGTGACCCAGATAAGAAAACCGAAAGGATTGTCTTAAACAGTTGGTCGAAAGAGAAAGAGCAAATTGTAAATACCCAGAGAGAGAAAATGGCTTACTTGAATCAATTTCGGTGCTAACAAGTTGTAACACAACATTCCTTCCAATTTTGTCGGTAAAAGCATCTAATTGCTTCACAATCGCCTCCTTGAAATCTTCCTTATTCTTGTTCCTAACAGTCACCACAGCTCTGACCTTGAATTTGACGGCCTTTTCGGGCACAACTCTTACCAAATTCAAATTCTCACTAATAACTGCTACTGGGGTAGTTCTCACAGCCTTCCTTATTTGAAATCTCCTTTTTTCCGGGGGAATCAGAACTGAGTTGAAAGGTTTATTCAAGAAAAGGATATTAGATGAATTAATAAATGAAGATCTCTCCAAAACAGAAGAACCCATGATTTCCTTAGCAAGTGCCATCTTAATGAATCCTCTCTCTCTATCTATCTATCTCTGAGTTAAATTATGTGAGTTTATTGTTAGAGAGAGAGGAGAGAATATGGAAGATTGATTTAGTGGTGGGGGATTTGTATGAATTAAGAATGGGGTATTATGTAAGTATTTATAGGAAAGAGAAAAAGATGAGTTAGTAATAATGAGCCGAGAATGATCTCACCGGCCACACGTTTAAAATTTTGTGTTGGCGAGAATCACCTGTGTTTTTAAATAAATAAATACTACTACTACTAGTACTACTAGTCACTAGACTAGTTCTAAATTTCTAATACTAATGAATAATGTGCATATGAAATTTAGTACTCCATTTCTCAAACGTTTTTGCGGCCTTCATGAGTCAAACTTCCGGGGGGTAAGACGCGGATAGGGGGAGAAGCCGGATAGAAAGTCAAGAGATATTCGTTTAATGGACCTATATATCCCTTTTCTTCCATCAGAATCGCAACCTTGTCCCTGCGCACTCAAACTTCTCTCCCATTAATCTAGCCTTTCCCCCTTTTTTTTATATTAATTTTTTTTTTTGTCTTTTTATTTAGTTATTCAAATTTTATAAAACGACATGAATATATAAATGAGTACTAAATACTTATAAATTATGAGTTAAATTTTGATTTATTGGCGGTGTAAATACGAATTATGTTAAAATTATGACACGCCATAACTACTCTTTTATCATCATCCTAAAATAATTTATTGGGTTAATTGATATTTTGATTATTGTATTAGGGTCGATTTTCATTTTTATAGAAACATTATTATACTAAAAAAATGATACAAATTAGCCATTACTTAATTTACGTTTGAGTTAGTTATTAGTGATGGGGCACATGATACTGCTACAGAAATCAAAAAAGGGAAAAAATTAGAAAAAATAAAATTAGCACACGATTTTGCTGCGATTCTTCTTAATCATGATAGTACATATATGACAAAATATGTCGCATCACCAATAACTGTTCAAATCTTAATACTCAGTTTTATCAAACACCACCTAACTCACACATCTACTTTTTTTACTCGTGTGATATGTACGGTTCAACACTTGCTTCAAATTTTCAGATGTAATGTTAAGTAATAACTATTTTATAATATTTTTTAAGTATAGTAATGTCTTTATAATAAAAAAAATTAAGTAACTAAAATAAAAATTAACCCTAATACAATAATCAAACTATCAATTAACCCAAAACTTACATATACATTACCGCAATAAAACTTTAATTCTTGAATTAGTCGTATCCACTTCAATCAAAACAACTATATAGTAATATAAAAGTCTAAACGTTTCAAAATATATTCAATATATATATATATATATATATATATATATATGGAGAAATCTAATAATAATTAAAAATTCTAATCTTTTTTTTTTGAAAAACTAAACGATCTAATCTAATACATCATAAATAACATAAAAGTAGATATCAAATGAACATAATGATGCCATTACCTACGAATTATGATGCTAAACAAACTTGAGTATTGCTGTAGTACTTACAAAAATTAGCTTATAAAATAATGTGTCAAAATGTAATTAATAAATGTCTACCAAAATGAATGAATCTAATTAATTATTATAACTAATTAATTAAAATCTTACACATCATTTCGTATCTTAATTTATAATAATTTTAGTGTTGATGAAACTTTATATTTACACTATTTAAAATTCAAGTGACTCTTAGTTTGATGGTGAAATTATCTTTTTCAAAATATAGTTGATTTAAAAGAATTTGTTGATTTATGGTGAATGTTGGGTCGTGATATTTTATCCCTTTCACCAAATATATTAGAACTTTATTTTTTTATTCTATCGGGCCTTTATTATTGAATTATAAAATTCATTGCTTCCAATTATCATATCATTTTCATTTCAAACTTATAAGACCGGCCCATTGAATGATGATCAATCATTTAGACATTTTAAATATCTATAATCTTTGACCAGAATGATGAAAAAGCATGCTCGCTAACTAAAAGAATCGCCACGCATTAATGTGGATGGGATCAGAATCTATTTACGGTAGAAATAGTGATCAAAAGCAATGAACAAACTACATGCAATTTCAGCAGAACCCATCGCAAAGGGAATGTGTCGTAGTAGTAGTGGGTGGCACTTTCAATTCGTGCCGAGAGGGTATAACTTAGCAAGGAAGTCTCCACCAAGAGGTACGCTCATACTCTTCTTCATTTAGAACCGATATTCACAGAGAATTATTATCTCTTGATATCAATACACTAGTGATATAACCTCTGCTTTTTATAAACCTTGTGAATTCACATACCGATTCTCACGCCGAAGCTATCCCCGACGGAACCGCCGCCAAGCTTGTGGTGTTTATCAGGTTTACGCTGCGTGATCGTGGACGCTTTTAGGTGATTGGGACGTGACGAAAGATCTTGCGTTAACATCAAGCGCTAGAAGGAGGGCTCTTTTCAATCACAATTGTTTAAATTTGTTTCAAAGATGATGAGGAGTAGAGATGGAACACCGTATAGGGCGGTGCAATGGTCATTAGTTCATCAACGCCTCAGATTTCAAAGAAAGGATCGTTTGGGTCCTTCTAAAAGTGCTCATGAGAGCACGCTTCTAAGGACAATTCGTAAGAGCTTCGTCAAGATCCATGGTGGAGCCGACGGAAGTTAGTTTTCAATGCCGATAAGGGGCGTGATCCCAATCCGGAACGGGTAAAGTGTTCGCTAACTAGGACTCATCGCCGGGCGTGGTCAAGAGGACCGAGCTACCAAGTTGGCAAGGATGGCGACGAAGCGGATAAGGCTTTGGAGGTTCTCAAGACAAAAGGAAGATATAAATGCCAACAGATGCTTCGGTGAATGAGTCGAGAGACGAAGCATCTAGCCATTTTCACTCCGGCGACGGCAGTAGTATACGGAGGTACCCGTTGGCGGGTAAAGAGCCGGAACATTCTATGATGTGTCCGTGGATCATTCTCACAGTAGGAGGAGATCGAGGAGCGAACGCCTTTCGACCTCGAACAAGGCAATCGACAACAGTTAGATCACTTCATCGTGACGATGAAAGACGAAGAAGGTGTCGTCGAGAGAAATTATGTCGAAACCCGAAGGAGAATACCGTCATAATCGTTTCATCATCAGGATGAAATTTTACGACCTAGTAAATCAAGAAGTCCCGTAAGAGGCGAAGAAGATCGGCAGGAAGGGTCGATCCATTCCAAAACCTAGTTTCGCCCAGAAAAGGAAATATCATCACAACCCGAAGGTGTTGATTTTCCGTTAGAGAGTCGAAAGAACTTCTAAACAATCGGGCCGAGGTCCAACAGTGAAAGATATTTCGGTAAGAAGGCATCCCTTTACCTCCGATATTCTCAAGGAGAAAGCGATGCTACCAAAAAGTTACCTCGCATGGAGAACTATGATGGGTCAGAGATCCTTATGACCATAGTCAAAGCGTCAATCGACTTAATGGATTACTACGACTTTTATCGATGTCGCTAAATGTCACACTTTTGTCACTACTTTGAGAAAAGACGCCAGACAAAGGATGGGGACTTTACCATCGGATTCTATCTCCTCGTGGTCCTAACTTTGTGATAAGTTCCATGCTCGCTTTGGAAGCAACCAAGAAGGGGAAGCTTACACGTGTTCTTTAAAGACAAGTCCCAAGCAGCTTCACCAATGAATCTTTAGGCCAATATGTAAAGAGGTTTAGAGAAGCGATCGGACAGTGTCCGATCTTAATGATCTCCAAGTCATTGGATTATTCCGTAATGGGCCGGATCTGTTAAATCGGAGAAATTGGTAAAGAAATTGATGTTTCACCATCCAAGAGTTTAGCAGAAGCCTTTGACAAGGCGTATATTATATTGTTGTGGAAGAGGCTATGAATAGTCTCAAGAATCCTTCTTTGAGCCAATCAAAGGAGGTAGAAGTTCCCAAGACCGATGGTGATCGTGAGAAAAGGGGAGGATATAACCAAAGGCGTATAAGTAGTTCAAGAAATACAATAACTCGTGGCGACATAAGCGCAAAGAGTCAGGCACTGCTTCTCGCCTCAAGGTTAATAAGGTTTATACCCGATTGAATACAGAGAGGTCGATAATTTTGGATCGATCCAAACCAAATTTCTCTTTGAACCACCTCGTGATAATTACAAAACGGGACATGGCAACCTCAGAATATTGTGGTTATCATCAAGTCACCGGGTCACACACTAATGAATGTTGTAATCTAAAGGATTTTGTAGAAAACAAAATTAAAAGTGGCTTCATTGATTCAATATGTACGAGAAAGACCACAAAAATCAAGCAGTTATCGATCGCACTGCTCAAACAGCCAAGTACCGCTTGCTCAAAATGCTCCACCGCCAAGACAAGTCGTTGATGTAATAACCGTGGGTCTGCTGGGAAATTAGTAGGGAGAAAGAGGAGGTCTTATCTTGATTCAGCTTATGTCAATAACCATGCTACTCAAGGTCGACAGTGCCTTCCCGAACTGTTATTTCATTTACAGATGCGGATTATCCTTCTGGAGCCCATCAACCGCATGAAGGAGCATTGGTGATCACAAAGACAAGTGGGCTCAAAGGATGTGAAACGAATGATGATAGACAACGGATCTTCTGGTGGACATTCTTTATGCTCATGCTTATCAAAGAATGCATCTCGATGAGCACAAAATGGAGGCTCTGACAGAAGCTCCTCTATATGGTTTCTAAACGATCCTGCCAAAGTGGCTTGCACTATTGAACTTCCCGTCATCTTCTAAGCACGGCCCCACAAAGAAGTGGAGATAACTTGTAAATTTTATGTCAGTGCATGTGGATTCTACTTACAACGCCATTTTGGGAAGACCTACGCTGACAAACTTTCAGTCAGAATTTCCATCCCACATTTCAAAATCAAGTTCCCCAAAGACATGGAGTAGGAGAGGTGAAGGGTGACTTGGATCTCGCCCAAGATGTTATCGAATTCGCTATTTCATCCTAATGGGGCCGAAACAAAGAAAGACGATGGCAATTGAAATCGAACCCTTCACCGAGAGCGAGCTCGTAATCATGGTAATCCTTCACCGGGGGACGGAGGAAATTGAGTTGGTCATCTGGAAAGCCGACAAGACAAAGAAGATCGGGTCGGGCTTACCGTAACCTCTTCTTGACGAATCTTATGGAACTCTTACGATGCTATGTCGATATTTTTGCATGGGAGCCACAAGATATGCCCGAGTCACCGGAAGGTTGCGAGCATAAACCGGAGATAGATCCTTCAAAAAAGCCGCCTTACGTCGAAGAAAGCGGATATTTGCTCCGAACGCCAAAAGATCATCGATGAAGAGGTTGCAAAATTGTTGCGCACCGACTTCATCTACGAGATTGATTACCCGAGTGGATAGCAAATGTAGTATTGGTGCGTAAGCATAATGGAAAGTGGCGCGTTTGCATTGACTACACCGACCTCAACAAAGCCCGTCCAAAGATTTTATCCTCCGCCCCATATCGATCAAATTTCATCGATGCCACTTCGGGTATGCATTATTAAGCTTTATGGATGCTTTTTCGTGATATCATCAAATATCCATGTGCAAAGAAGACATTCCAAAACAAAGATTCATTACACACCGCTCGTGTATGCCATACAAAAAATGACTTTTGGTCTCATTAATGCCGAGCTACCTATCGAGGGATGATGAACTTTATATTCAATAGATAAATTGGGGAGGAACATGGAGGTTTATGTAGATGACATGATCGTGAAGAGTATGCAAATTCGTAAACATTTGACGATCTAGAGGAGTGTTTTCAAACTATTCGCCATCGACAATCGCGACTTAATCCAACCAAATGTACTTTCTACCAGCCGGAAAATTTCGGGTTATCCGTCACCAAAGGGCATCGAGGCCAATCCGTAGAAGATCCAGCTATCCTCGACTTGAAGACTCCTCACCATTCAAAGACGCTCAAATATCTCGAATCGGTAGGATCATGCGGGCTTTAAGGAGGTTCGTCGCCAAATCGCAGAAAAGATGTCTTCCTTTCTTTACATCAAGGGACCAAGAATGCGAAGACATTCCAAAGGACTTCCAAGTGTGAAGATGCTTTCCAAAGTATAAAGACGATTCGCCTTCTACCCTTTATTGGTCAAGCCTCGTCCCAAAGAGAGACTTTATATTTGTACCTTTGCGCGCCGCCTTAGCGCTGGGAGCGCTTTTGATTCGGAGATCGCGGGGAAGCAAAGATCCTGGCCTATTACGCCGCCACGCCCCACGAGATGTCAAACCGTATCCTAACATTGAGAAATTTGCCTTTGCTTTAATAATTGCCAGAGAAAGCTTCGCAAGATTTTCAAGGTCGACTCGGTCGCCTACACGGATCAACCGTTGAAGAAGGTGATGGGCAAGCCGTGAGGTCTCTGTAGATTAAAGCAGCATGGACTATGGAATTGTCCCGCTTTTTTATCGAGTATCATCCCCGAATCGCCATCAAAGGCCAAGCCTCGGCCGATTTTATGGTAGAATGTTCGCTCACCGGGCGATACGGTTCTCGAAGCCAATCTTCCGATCGAAAGCGATGGGGTCGTTCAAAGAGGTCGTCGAAAGCGTGGACGTTGTATGCGTATGGATCCTCTACGATGATCATTAGTGGAGCAGAATTATTCTAATAAGTCCGGAGGGATTTAAGGTTCAAGAGCCATCGATTCGGATTTAAAGCCACGAATAATGAGGTCGAATACGGGCGTTGTTAAGAAAAGTCCGATTAGCGAAGAGTCTCAAGTCCAACAGCTTAATTATCTATAGTGATTCTCGCTTGGTCGTTAAATGCCTATCGGAGATTATGAAGCTCGGGGAACCCGAATGATCAAATATCCGGTGGAGTTAAGAAACCAACTTCAATTTTTTTGCTTCATACGAGTTTCAAAGCTATAGAGCGCAACGATAATTCTATCACGATGCTTTTGTCGAAATTGGCCACTACGGATGCAGAGATGTCTTTCATGGATCGGTGTATTTGGAAATTTTGCGCAAAGTTGAGTGTTCAACATATGAAATGTTGATGTGCATCGAAATAAACAAACCGTTGGATGACCCCTCACATCGAGTATTTGCGAGATGGCGTCCTTCCTTCTGGATCGATGTCAGTAAAGAAGATCAAGTACAAGAGTACTAATTTCAAATTTATTGATGGGGATCTTTATCGATCATGCGTTTTCCTCACCATTATTGAAATGTTTGGTTCCGTCTGCCGAATATGCTCTTCGGAAGTTCATGAAGGATTTTATGGTGATCATACGGTCGCCAAGTCTTTGCACACAAAAAGTACTTTCGACAAGGTTACTATCGTCGACAATTTTCAAAGAAGCTACAGAGTACGCCAAGAAATGTGAAAATGTCACCAATAGTCCGGTTCTCATTATCGCCCACCTAAGAGTTATATTCGATTCTATCTCCTATACCCTTCACCGTCTGGGGGTAGATATATCGGGACCAAGTACTCAAAGCTAAGGGTCGTTTAGCTTCATTATAGTTGCTATTGATTATATGACTAAGTGGGTAGAGGCGAAACCACTTCTACCGATAATGTAATGTGAGTGCTTAAAGTTTGTAAAAGGAGTCTGTGGTGTTTCGCCGGATCCCTAAAGTATTGATATCTGACAATGGACGCCATTCGTGGGTTCAAAATTTGAAGAATTTTTGAACGATTTGGGGATTCAAAGACAAGAAGACTTCAGTAGCTCATCCACAATGAATGGGCAAGTTGAGGTGACCAACAGACGTCACCGAATCTAATAAAGCGAAGATTGGATGAAGCTAAGGGAGATGGCCGTAAGAATTGCGAAGCGTCTTTGTGGGCATACCGAACTACGCCGAGGACTACTACAGGGATTCACCCTTCCGATTGGCCTATGGTAATCGATGCCTTAGTCCCAAATTCGAGATCGGATCTCCAAGTCTTGGTGCAAGTCAATTCAAAGAAATCTACAATGATGAAGGACCGAAGCTAACTTGGACCTGCTAGACGAAGTCGAGAGGAAGCTTTAATCAAATTGGGCCGCTTATCAACGAAGGGTGGCCAAACATTATAACAAGGGCGCCAAACTTCGAGATTCAAGTAGAGACTTCGCTCGTCAGAAGCCAAGCTTCTACACCTCGTATCACGGAAAGCTAATGCCGAATCGGGAAGGGCTATATATGAAGTGATCAAGTACCAAAGCCCTGTGATTTATCGATTAAAGGCACTTGATGGTTCCGAGATCAAGAATACATGGTACGTCAAGGACTTTCTAAGTATTTTCAATAAAGTTCAAGTCATTTTATCGGAAGTCTGTACACAACTGTTTGATATCAATAAAAGATCACTTTTCTACAAATTATCACTGGTCTTATTGGTCCGATGGTGTAAGGAGGTATGGTAGGACTCACCGCCATTCGATGGTAGCCCCAAGTCCTTTTGGTCCTATATTGATCTTATCAGGGTGGTAAGTCAATGGTCACTATTGGTCCGATGGTGTAAGGAGGTATGGTAGGACTCGCTGGCCATTCGATGGTAGCCCCAGGTCCTTTTGGTCCTATATTGATCTTATCAGGGTGGTAAGTCAATGGTCACTATTGGTCCGATGGTGTAAGGAGGTATGGTAGGACTCACCGCCATTCGATGGTAGCCCCAAGTCCTTTTGGTCCTATATTGATCTTATCAGGTGGTAAGTCAATGGTCACTATTGGTCCGATGGTGTAAGGAGGTATGGTAGGACTCACCGCCATTCGATGGTAGCCCCAAGTCCTTTTGGTCCTATATTGATCTTATCGTGGTGGTAAGTCAATGGTCACTATTAGTCCGATGGTGTAAGGAGGTACGGTAGGACTCGGCCGCCATTCGATGGTAGCCCCAAGTCCTTTTGGTCCTATATTGATCTTATCAGGGTGGTAAGTCAATGGTCACTATTGGTCCGATGGTGTAAGGAGGTATGGTAGGACTCGCTGGCCATTCGATGGTAGCCCCAAGTCCTTTTGGTCCTATATTGATCTTATCAGGATGGTAAGTCAATGGTCATTATTAATCCTTATGTCTTGGTTCTTATCTGTTTGTTGTCCAAATTTACTTCACATATAATTGATCTCACTCTTCGGTACCGATGAGTATAAGTTATTTATTCTGTTTAAGTGTTGAGTTCAGTTCATTAGTTCAGTTAACTTGAATCCTGTTCGTAAAATTCAACTCACTTCATTGTATGAGTTAACTGTTATATGCCATATCTAATTCAATAGTTCATCTTGTTGATACTAAATTATTGACAAAAAACTGATCGGAACAGAAGTTATAATCAAGACAGTTAAAGATTTATCAATAAGCATAAAATGTTCATTTCATTTAAGTCGATTAATTACATAAACATAAAAAGTTAAATATTTACATAGAATCAAAAACATAATATATATTCAGCAACCGCTTTCACCATCTAATTAAGAAGTGCCGGGTCCAATTGAAAGTAAATTGATAGCTTCTCTCTTCCTCGCTCCCGATAGTATTCTCATATCCTCCTCGAATAGACCTTCATGATCTCTACATTGAGTTCATCCGAGTCCCTATACTCTACCCTCGAATCATTTTGAAGTTCTTCACCGTAATGGGGGCCTCGCCCTCAAGATCTTTTATCATATGACGGAGCTTACGACGCTTGGTCTTATGCCTTCGAGCTTCATCCCGGATCTTCGCCTCACCTTCACCAAGTCAAGGATTAGGACTTTCGCCAATCAAGAGAACTCCTCATTTTTCGCCTTCGTAGTAAGTTCTCTTCAACCAAGCCATTGCTCAGTTGGTCGATTTTGTCGATCGCTTCGGATGCACCAATTCATCTCTCAGGCCCTCGCTTCATTATCGATGTCTTCAAATCCATCTTGGCCGATCCAATTCTCTTTGAAGACCATTGATGGTATGAAAAGCATCTTCACGACCACTTTTTTCTCGCTCCAAGGTCGATTTCAAAGATGTTTATCTCTCATGCATGAAATCTTCCTCGCCTCTCCATTTATGTGTCTCTTGACGCAATGTCCAAGACAAAGATTAGCCCGCACATTTTCAAAGTACTCAAGAAATTCTAAAATGTTCAAGGAAAATAAAGATGTAAAGGAAGAAGTCATTATTGTTTACCTTGGCCGATAACTCATTCCTTCATCGAGAAGATTTCCGTCTGTGTGATCACCGAACCGGCGATCGCCGGTGTGTCGAACGAAAGCCCCAAGAGGTCGAAAGGAAAGTCAAGGCTGAACCCGGGGCCATAGGGTCGAGATCCCACAATCTCGGATGATAACTTTGACCAAGGACCGGCCGCTTCAGAGAGAAGGTCTCGCCTTTCGTGGGAAAGAGTAGTCGGGTTTGGGGTGTAGGTTCAAAGATGAACGGTTTCGATTATGGGAGATTTGTTTGAATTAAGTTCTTTGGGTGTCAAGCGGATGCGAACTTGGATGGCTCTCAGGGGTACGTTTCCTTTTTCTGGATAACGTTGGAATCCCTTCGTCCTGGTCACCATCCTCTTCGATCTGTATTTCTACAGGAGGCACGAAGGGAGGAATGACCGAAGACTGAGGAACCCTGAGTTCTTCGGCAGTTAATGGGGTTATTTTTGTTTTTAGTTTTTTGGTCCTAAGTATACTCCTTCGATCAGGACGATCAAGTAAACCGCCTGATCGAGGAATGGTTTTGGGGGTTGGTTCTGTTTCTGCTGTAGTTTCGGGAGGATTTACTAGAGGGACTGACCTTGGTTTTCTGGTAGCCCTCCTCTTTTGTCGAGGGTGAAGGGTCTCTTCCGTATGAGAACCTCTTCTACTCTGCTTTTTCGTTGAAATTCATCCATATGAATTTCTCGTGTCGATATACTTCGTGGGTAGCTTTTTTGGGTGTAGCTTCGATTGCTTCAAGACTTCCCAGATAAAAAATCTTCGAGCTCCTTTATTCTGCAGAGCTCTACCGATCAAAGATAATCGCATAAAATCAAACAATTCCATGTTATAATTATATTTTATGAAATATTTTCAAAAATATATATATATTTGAAATAAGTCGACTTACGCTTACGGTCATACAACCATGCTTGCTTCGAGAGGAGTCCGTATTTCCACCCTCCTTCGGAAGTTGTCAAATAGCTCCATCATCTCCACTTCGCGTTCTTCTAAACATCTCCAAAGTCGCAGATATTTTTTCATCGCCGCCCAGCCCTCTAAGAGAGGAGATTTCGTGGCCTTTGACAAAGAACCATTTTTCGTGCCATCCCCTATTGCTCAAGGGTGTTCACCAACGAACGCCTGTCAAATTTCTCTCCGCACTTCGGAGAATGTTTGCCGAGAGGCCTTGAACCCTTTTCCCTGGACTGCACTATCTTGTAGAAAGAAAGAAGAAGTCCAAGTGAGGGCTCGACGCCCGCCATGACGTAAGGCCACGAAGGCTGAATGTGAATGTAGGAGTTCTACACCATTTGCAAAAATCCACACCCAAAAACCCCAATAGGGTCACTATGAAGATACGAAGAGGAATCGAACCCCTTCTCCAAAGAAAGTCACCGGTACTACCGTCCCATCCTTCAAAGCCGTTGATACATTTTCTCCGAGAATCTGGGTACCTCGACAAAGATGGGTGTTCGAATGTGGAACCGAGTTCAAACTCTTCGCTTCAAATTTCGCTTATAATAGACGGAGTGTTGGCACGCGAGAATCGCCCATACTCCTATAATAGTCGAGGGGTTTTCGGGTTTTCGCTTGGGATTCGTACCAAGTCCCCTCATGAAGATTAGGGTTTGGGGAACCACAAAGATGGGTGTTACAAGTATGGGAGAACTCGCTCGTGGTTTCGAGAAGCCATTTGTGACGATTTGCGCAGAGAGAAAGAGATCGTAAATTTTAGTATACGCTCAATTTCAAATGAATGTAAAAAATCACAAAATTGGTAAAGTTATCCTTTATACCGATTTGCACACATGTTGTTCAAGACAAAGCATTAAATGACAAAGTAATAATTTGGAATTTGAATGGGAAGCGTCCGGCTTTGGATCCCGTACCTAATGGTTAAAAATCTTTCCGAATCGGGCCCTTAACTTCCTTTTCATTTCATTTCATGGACAATAAATGGGTACGCTTTTTACATCTACATCATTTTATTAATTCTCGTAAAATATCATGGATTGTTTATAGTTTTCATTAAACATTCTGCTCAACAAAAACTAGGGGCAATGTCGGGTCGTGATATTTTATCCTTTTGGGCCAAATATATTGGGCTTATTATTTTTATTCTATCGGGCCTTTATTATTGAATTATAAAAATCATTAAGCCCAATTATCATGTCATTTTCATTTCAAACTTATAAGACCGGGTCGGGTCAATGGATCAATCATTTAGACATTTTAAATATCTATAATCTTTGACCAGAATGATGAAAAAGCATGCTTGGTTAACTAAAGAATCTGCCATGCATTAATGTGGATGGGATTGTAATCTATTTGGCTACGGTAGAAATAGTGATCAAAAGCAAAGAACAAACTACATGCAATTTCGGCAGAACCCATCTGCAAAAGGGAATGTGTCGTAGTAGTAGTGGGTGGCACTTGAATTCGTGCCGAGGTATAATAACTTAGCAAGAAAGTCTCCACCAAGAGAGGCACGCTTCATACTCTTCTTCATTTAGAACCAGATATTCACAGAGAATTATTATCTCTTGATATCAATACACTAGGTGATATAACCTCTGTTTTTTATAAACCTTGTGAATTCACATACTGATTCTCACGCCTGAGCTATCCCCCGACGGAACCGCCGTCAAGCTTGTGGTGTTTATTGTGTTTACGTTGCAGGATCAGGACGTTTTAGGTGATTGGGACGTGACGAAAGATCTTGGCGTTAAGTGAACTTGTGAAATTTTTATGTGTAATTAGGTGTGTAAGCAGAGTCTATTTAATTAATTTATAGTGAATTAAAGTGAGTTGAATAAGATATGTTCTATTAATTAGATTTGTGAATCATAAAATATAAAGAGTTATCATGAAAAATCAAGTGACTCTTAATTATATCTTTAGTAGAAAATATGTTAAAAAAAATTATTTTGTGAGTTGCTGAGTCATCAAAGTTAAACTATCGAGTTGACTTGAAATCAACCAAAACAACTCCATATTTATCTGGTTATATTTTGGTATTGATATTGTTTGTATTAGTATTATATAGTTAGTTAGGTATAGTTTATCAATTTTCTCGAATACAAATAAGGATTAGTAGTTATTTAAGGATAATTCCATATATATATATATATATATATATAAAACTTCCATTTGTCAAAAGTTATCTGAAATAACTCCACTTCACTTAAACCAAGTATATAAATTAAATTAGGCCATAAAATTAATTGCAGGGTCTAATTAGAGTAGTTATATATCCACGTACGCATATACCAGGAGGAATTAACTTGGACAAACAAGAAAAAAAAAAAACAACCTCACATAACATAAAAGTTAAAAGTAAGGTAGGTAGGTAGGTAGGTAACAACAAAATAAAAAAAGGATTATATATAAAGTAAGTAAGTAATATATCGTGTTAGAATTCTCTCTCTAAATCTAGTACTCCATTGAAGAGTAAGAATTACTAGCTAGTAGATGCGATGAAACTACCAACTACTACCAATTAACATTAATATGGAGTATATATATATATATATATATTCTATTTGATCGATCATTTAATTATTTTGCCGCCAGTTTGGCAGCTTCATTTTAATTCTCCTCCTATCCGAAACCATGGATGGCTTTAACGACTGGAGTCGTCAAATCAAGTGGTAATTAAGTTGCCTTTTAATATATCCACATATGTAAAGTGTTTAGCATGAAGTTTATTTTTGAGTAAGTTGGTCAATTTATCAATAGAGTGCTGACACGGCTCTATGAGTGTCAGCATTCTATTGGTCGATTGACCAACTTACCCAAAAATAAACTTTATGCTAACCGGATCCCCACATATGTATTCAACCCCTTAAACAATTTCTAGATCACGCAATTAATATATATATACGGTCCTCTTATTCAACGAATCATAAACAGCAAACTAAACATAAACCGACTATAACGATAATTTTTTTCGTCGTTATAACAAAAAATCGACGACAACGATTTGAACTTTCGTTACATCTCAAAAAATCGCCGTTACATTTCAAGTTGTGGGCTTGAAATGGTGATCAAATTATACAACTTATTAAATTCAAATTAAATACTCTCAAAAGTCTAGATCCCTTAATTCACATTTTTATTTTTTTTGCCTTGACGTCAGTGATCACTAATTACTTTTCAAGTTGAAATACTACGTTTCTAAATTACATTTGATTTGGTTAGGTAATCTTCCATTATATATATAATATGGTTTAAATATGTTTCATTATTTTAAATTGTTGGTCATATTTTACTTTGGTGATCCATTTTTTAATTTTAATAATTTATTTTTTAATTGAAATAAGGGCCAATATAAGGGCAAATTGATAAAAGAATTAAACTTGGATAGATAAAAAAAAATTGCACTTCAATTCTAAATGACAGTATGTTATTCACCTCTTCACTTTTTCTTCTTTTATTTTTCATACTCCTTCCTGACTCCTCCAGTTCTCGGTCCTCCTGCTTTTAATTTTTTCTTCTCAGCCTCCGGCCCTCCGCTCAATCCTTCTTGTCTAACTACTCTACTATTCGCCACACCTCTTGTGCATATTTAAATAATCAAACTTAAAAGATAATCAAATTAGGAAATTTTTTTTTTTGATAATTTAAAATTAATAGTTTGTTTGAATTTGTTGTTGGTCTGAGACTTTGTATTAAACTCAATTTAATTTATTTTATGTATTTATTATATTTTGAACTTAATAGATTACTAGATTTTTTTGTTTGATAGTTTAAAGTTTCACTATTATTAAATAGGACATAATGAAAGAGGGTGAACACATGATTTTTGATCATAATCAATGAAATTGCACATGTTATGTCATGTTCACTAATTTTTTGTTGGGTGCGTGGTTTTTTAATATTTTTTAGTTTTTCACTTTTCTTATTATTGGTTAATGATATCTGAGCCAAAAAAGAAGCTTAAGCACATTGTCATGGCAGCAACTAGGTGCAATTTGCTTCTTAATCATGCCTGCACGGAATGCTGAATGACTAGCTAGTTGTGATTTGTGAATATACTTAAATAAACACACACATTGACACATATACAAGAAGACAGAGAACATTATTTAGAATATATAATCATGATTGACTCGCAGGCTACATATTTATTATCTCTGATTGGATGTCATGACTTATACATAATCCAGCAATACAATTTCCTACATATATGATCGAATGTTTTTTGAATTGAAAAATTAGAAACCTTGTTAAGACTTGTAAACTTGTAATAGAGCCCAAAAATGGGATACTTGAAGAAGAATTTGTGTGTTGATTTTTTATCCTGCTGAACATTTAAGATTATCTTAAATAATTCATTCAATTTTCATACCTATAAAGTTGTTCAGCTATCTAGATTTCTTATTATTAGTGTAATTGGTTACTGCCTTACTAGTTTCTTATACTTTGAAATTAATTCATTTTGTTTGAATATAGAACACAAATTTAGCTTGAGACTTTGAGTATTTGAGGATTATTTAAATTGAAGTATGACAAGTAATCGAAATAAATTTCTAAATTGTACCTAAATATTTTTCATTTTGAAACTCTTTTTTTAATTTGAATTATGAATATTTACTTTTTGTATATTATAGAATTCTATTTATGGTGCTTAAAATAATTGTTTGTTTGGGGTTGTTGTGTACTTGTATTTTGATTGATTTAGGCATTCATGACATGTGGGAACGTTGCAATAATGAATCATCAACATCACACTCCAACCGAGTCTATGACACTACTCAAAATCTCTCAAATGAAACACCTATCAAAGAACCATCTCAAAATATTAATTCTCAATCTCAAGTTGTATTCAATTTAGAAAAGGAACTTGTTGCGGATCCGGGACTAAGACTATCGATAATGGAATATGATGCTAACAAGGGAGAGAGTATTCGCCGAGAATATTTATTTAAGGGCACTCTTCAACCAATGCTTTTCAAATTCCCTCAAACTTTTATTTATGGAGAGAAACATATATTTAATCCTGAATGGTACAAAAAGTATGCCAGATGGTTGGAATATAATGAAAAGAAAGATGCAGTAGTTTGCTTATATTTTTATGTATTCAAAGCTGATATTGGTGGTCAAGGGGGTGGGAATACATTTGTCTGTAAGGAATTTAATAATTGGAGGAAGACAAAATATTTATACGAACATGTTGGAAAGTCATCCAACAGTATTCATAGACGATTTATGTTAGCTTGTCAAGATTTGAGGAACCGAAAGCAACACACAAATATCAAACTTATCTATATATCTGACCAAGGAAAAAATTAACTGTATGCTTTGTTTGCTCTCATGTATTAAATGTGTTCAATTTCTTTTAAGTGAAGGGTTACCTTTCCGTGACCACGATGAATCAGATGCTTCAAACATGCGAGGTTTATTTCTTTTTAATCTAAAGTTTTTCTCCGAGAATAATGCTGAAGTGAATAAGGTTGTGTTAAAAAATGCTCCAGAAAACTACAAATTGACAGCACCTTCAATCCAAAAAGACATTTATAGTGTTGTTGCATTTTTTACTCCAAAAGTTATAGTTGCAGAGATCGGGGATAAATTTTTCTCTTTGTTAGTTGACGAGGCTCATGATTCATCAATTAAAGAACAAATGGTCGTTGCTATGACGCCCCCAAAATAGGTATACATCATCCATCTTGAGTCGCCAAATACATTGTACAGAAATCAAATACAAACTTCTTTAATACAACTGTCATGTAAAAATACGACAAAACATAGCTGAGTTTTTACATGAATATTGTCTTCTAGACAATATCCAAACTCAAAATCAATCCTCATTGCATTTATTATCACACTAAGTAGTGAGGACTGCTAAAAAAACCATCTCAGACCATCACTCCGTTTCCCGACTAGTCCCACCTACGTTCTCATTTCCTGAAGAGAACAATGAAAGCAAAAGGGTGAGCTCAACTAGCCCAGTAAGAAATATTACGACTAAGATAGTGCAGAATAAATTATCATTAGCCTTCAACAGTGTTAAACTGATAAAATACAATAAACATCAAGTTTAACTGCAGCGGAACAAGCAATCCATTAGAAGAGTCAAGTAGAGCATGATATCTACTATCTTCTATGATTTAAAAAATTTTTCTTCAATTTTATCGTTGAGATTCAACTTAATAAATAAACCACATCATCGAATCATCCATTCACTACGGGCCAAGGATATTCATGTAATCATCAGTGATCATAAATCATAATTATACTGAATAATTCCTGGTTATAATCATACCAATAACTGTCCATCAATGCACTACGGGCCAATGAGGACTTTTACCACATCATTTATAACATTACGGGTTATGATTATACCGAATGATCCCTGGTCATAATCATACCAATCAACAGTCCATTTATACAGCTAAGCCAAAGATGAATTTCATCACAATATAAGCATGAGGATGATGACAATGATATAAAAATTCAATTAAAAGAAAGCAAAGGATAAATTTTTAAAGATTTATAATTTAATTTATCCAGAATTCAATAATGATCAAATTGCCAAAATGATACTTCTTTGTGGAGTAAAATTCAAGAATGATATTGTATCAAAAATGATTTAGACCGAAAAAAAATCATTTTTTGTCATGAATAGTACTCCGGGTGAATAGTACCCCGTGAATAGTACTTCGGGAATAGTACTCCATGAATAGTACTTTATGAATAATACCGTATAAATGAATAGTACTCATGGACAGTACTCCGGCATAAAAAGCTTAAAATTTAACAAGAATGTGCAAAAAATATCATTGTGAAACGATAATAGATGAAACGCAAATTTCAAGGATATTCTACTAATTTCACGGAGTATAGAAGCAATACTTTAACAGAATGAGGGTATAATCAGGAATATGAGACGAAATAATATTAGTCACATACTACAGAGTATGAAAGAAAATATTATTCCTTATGAATACTGAATAAAAATAATATCTCTTACCTCAGAAGAAGACTGGATACTGGAATAGTGAGGTAGCAGACTTTTCTTCTTCTTTCTCTCTATAGCTTCTCTCTCTATAATTGCTCTTGTGAGTCTTAGTGAATTGGTGAGAATGAAAGAAGAATGAGCTTTTATTTATAGAAAAATATAGTTTCGATAATTGCACGTTTTGGGACTCGAAATATTACAATATAATACCTTCATATTTTTCTTCATTTTTAATTTAGTCCTACAAGTATTATCAAACTTGCACCACCTCCCCTAATAGTACATCATGTGAATCAATAGTACATTCATGTGAATCAATAATTCTATACATGTGAAAAAAATAATTACAATATAGTACCTTCATCTCCATTTTTAATTTAGTAGTGCAAGTATTATCAATCTTGCACCACCTCCCCTAATAGTACATGCACGTGAATCAATAGTACACAAATGTGAATAAATAGTTATAAGCATACGAATTAATAGCAATTAATTGCTTATTTATCCAATTAATTACCCGATTTGTCAATATAACTTCCAGAAATTAATTATTATCGAAATAAATATCGATTTACACTAACACTAATAATCCCAACTCAATGGAACTATCAATTTCATCTTTAATCAACACGAACTTATTCATCATTAATATTATAACTCACAATATTTAACAAGCAGATCATTCTCAGAAAAAAGAGGACTTTTCTATAAGGATTTCTTCCTATTGGCGCGCAATTAGGTGACCAAACCTCTACTCGACATAACTTTTTAGACATCGTAAATATTGCAAATAATAATATGAATAATTTTGTCGTCTCAATTATTAATTTAATAATATAAAATATTGATATTGTGACAATAATTGAATCAATAATATGGGAGATATTATGTAGCAATTACTGTAGCAATAATTGAGTATAACTGTGTGACTTCTCACGTAAGCATCAATAATCAATACTGTGTGCTACTATACAACCACGCGTATTACTGTACTTTTACCACCGGGTAGTTCAACAGTTTGACGGTAAAACTTTCGCCATTATTTTTATAAAAAGATAATTCTGTCGTTTTCCAACTACGACAATACTTTCGTTGTGGGGTCCACCAATGATTGTGTCATCGTACAAATATTCCCTGTTAAAACGAATATTCCCCGACCAATCGAATATTATATAACCACTTGTTTACTTTGTAAAATTTATAAATATTACCCAGAACTATAACATTATATCAAATCCCTACCATAATATTCAAAAATATATTTTCAGAAAAATTAATCTTTATTCATAAAAGTTGGGGTGTTACAGTTGCTTTACGTTATGTGAACTATAACAACCCGAGAATTTATAAGATTAATAAAATCTTAAAAGATTAAATAAAAGTTGAATAATAAAACCTAGACTAAAAATAGAGTATGGATTTAAAAATTTTGTAAAGGATTTGTATGGTTTATAAACTGTAAGTGATTGTCTGATAGCTAAGTATATGGTTTTGTGTATAGTGATTATGTGTGTGCAGTATGTGGTTAAGGGTTCAGTATGAATCAGGTAAAGTGTAACATGGGTAAACCCTAATGTTATATTAAGAACTCTAGTGTTCAGTTAAGAAACCCTAGCGATTGGTTAGAAACCCTAATTCCAGCTTTGGAAATCTTAATTTCATTTCTAGAAACCCTAAACCCTAATTGGGAATTCCTAAACCCTAATTTGAGAATTAAAATGCTAAGTATAAAACTCTAAGGGTTAAAAGTTAAGTGATATATGTGAAATGTTGAGCTATTTTGCCTGGTTCAAAAGCTGAGTCATTTTTCCTTTTGTGTTAAAAAGTCACATAGGAAAAAACTAACGTTTAGTTTGACAGCTTCAGTTAACAGAGTGATCCAATTGTAAAATTTTAATTAGTTTAATGGGATAATTTAAAAAATTAAAAGTTCAATTGTGAAATTAGTAAAATCGGCCAACGATAGTTACTAAATCCTTAGTTTTGTCATTCTCTGGAGTACGTATATACAAGGCTGAGAAAGTAACCAAATTGGAACTAAAACCGCACCAAAAACTGTGACGCCCCCAAAATAGGTATACATCACCCATTCTGAGTTGTCAATACATGGTACAGAAACAACTACAACTTTATTATTACAACATGAAATTGTGAGTTTAAATACAAATATTATCTTCTAGACAATATCTATACTCAAATAAATCCTCATCACATTTATTGATACATTATTTTACAAAAATGGTGAGGACTACTAAACAACTCTCTCTAGAACCTTCATTCCATACCCCGACTCGTACTCGCTATATTCTCGCCTCCTGAGAAGAAAAATGGAACAAAAAGGAAAAGGGTGAGCTCATCTATTACTAAATTAACAACACACAAGGCATATTACGAAGATTAATTCCAGTTTTTCTTAGCAAGCATGGGAGGAGTATTTGGAGGAGATTTTTGAGGCAATTGCAATCCTAGGCTACGTGAAGGGTGTTTTTCAATATTCTTCTTGTTAGGCTATTATTTGTAATTGAAAGAATGTTATCTTTAAGTTATTCAGTTTTTATGTCATTTATGATGAACTAATTCACTTTTTAGGCTTATGATGGATCTTTAAGTGAAACGATGATTTTGTAAACTTTGATTTCCAGTTCAATAAGCTTTTTACTAGTTTATCTATATTGATTTGAGCTTGAATTTATGAATTGCATGATCAACAATTCTTTGTGGATTTGTACGGAATCGAGAGATGATATTCAAATCTAGACTTAGTTAATATAAAGATGTGTTCATGAATTTTGTGAATAAAGCGAATCTTGATGAATGTTAAGGTAGATATATGCTTGACATCGCATATAATCGGATAGAGAACTTAATCTTCAACCTTCTTTAATTGTAACTCACATAGAGATATAGTTAGTTAGTTGATTAAGGTGTTTAACTTTTTTCTATCTAAATTATGCATTTAAGTTAATACACAAGGTGTTTAACTCACATAGAGATATAGTTAGTTAGTTATGCATTTGAGCTCATCTATTACTAAAATTTACTTAATGCCAGTGTACATCAACCAATTTCTGTACCATACACACGACCAATGCCACCATACATCACAACACCACAGAGAGTCCACACCACAAGCCAATATGTCACAAATGATGATATGATCGATGTGATTAATAAACTTCACAGGCAGACATCCCGACCTGCGGAGTTAGACTTTACTCCACCCTATCCGGCACATATTCAGAGACAACCTTACCCAGCAGGGTATATCGAGCTTCCCCCGCAATTTCCAAAATACAATGGGGAGAAAGGAAATGCCAAGGAACTCATTGTCAGGTTCGTGGAGTCGATGTCTCCATGGTTAGGATATGATGAAGTGAACAATCACAATTTATTGATGAGGGAATTCAACAAGACTTTGACGGATAATGCCTTCAGTTGGTACTACAACTTGGAGAAGGGATCAGTCCATGATTGGGATGATCTAAAATTACAATTTTTTAAGAAATTTTTCTATGTGCAGAAACAGGTAACCATTGTAGAGCTCATGCGATTCAAGCAGATACCGAATAAGGAGTTGTCAGATTACATTGACAAGTTCAGGGCCCAGGCACAGAAGTGCGCAGAGCCGATTGAAGAAAAGAACTTAGTCAGCATTTGCAACAATGGTGCCTTAGATGCCTTCAAGCCCCACCTCATTACCAAGGCTTGTGATTCATTTACGACCCTTTCATATTTTGCACAAGACTTGGGGGGAATCATGACATTTCCCAATAGCCATGCGATGGTTACATGGAAGAGCAAGAGGACAACAACTGTGGCTTTGGTGGATTCTTAGTCAAACCCATAAGGGGCAAGAGAGAGAAGAATGAGAAATTTGAGCGAAGCAGAGAAAAGCATGGTGACAAGTATACCAGAATGCCAGTTCCAGAGACTATCACATGCAGCGAGAAGGCATTCAGGGGCTTGTATGAACAATGGGTTGAGCACGGAGTGGTGAAGCCTCAAGGCCCCTGTTGGTTATAATTAAGAGATGAAAAGAAGGTAGGACTTCAGTATACCACCAATATGCAGGACATTCCATTATGGACTGTTATAGTCTGCGGAGGATATACCATAAGAAGTTGGCGGTCGGAGAGATTGAACTAGGAGAAGAAACGTGCAATTCTATCACCCATGGTGCAATCCCGAAAGTCAAGAACCCAAATACTGGTTCTACCATCAAAAAACTCAACTACGATGAATTAAAATCCACCCAAGATGGTGGTCCACTAAAAATGGTGGTTTAAGTCCTCAAGAATATCCCTTGCCAAGTAATTAGATGACCAAGGGAGGAGGCACAAGAATTGACGAAAAAAAAATCCACCCAAGATGGTGGTCCACTCTAAATGGTGGTCAAGTCCTCAGAGATCGTGACTTGCCAAGAAATTGACGCGACCAGTGGTAGGCACCGATTTTAAGTCCTCGTGAGATCGTGACTTGCTTGCAAGAAATTGATGACCCAAGTGACGAGGCACCTAATTTCAAGTCCTCGTAGACTGTACTTGCCAAGAAATTAGATAACCCAAGTGACGAGGCACCCGATTTTAAGTCCTCGTAGACTGCACTTGCCAAGAAATTGGACGACCAAGTGACGAGGCACCCGAGTGTTACACTTTATCATCAAAAGTGAATGGTGATTGAGGCACCTGAGTATAAGCCCTCAACCCCAAAAGTTACTGTGACGCCCCCAAAATTAGGTATACGTCACCCATCTTGGGTCGCCACTTACATGGTACATAAATTCAAATACAACTTACTAATATAAGCTGCTGTGTACAATACGACATAAAGCCGTGAGTTTGAATACAAATATTGTCTACTAGATATTATACAAACTCAAAAGGAGTCCTCATTACAACTATTATCACACTATTTCACGTAGAATAGTGAGGACTACTAATGATATCCTCTCGACCATTACTCCGCTCCCCGACTCGTCCCGGCTATGTTCTCATTTCACAAGAGAACGGTGAAAGAAAGGGTGAGCTCAACTAGCCCAAGAAGAAATATTATGACTAAGATAATGCGTAATAAATTATCATTAGCCTTCAACAAAAGTTGTTAAACCGATAAAATACAATAGACAACCAGTTTAACTGCAGTGGAATATGCAATCCATTAAAAGAGTCAAGTAGAGAATAAAATCTACTATCTTTTATGTTTTAAAAGGTTTTCATCAATTTTTTTTTATATCGCTGAGACTCAGCTTAATAAATAAACCACCACATCTAATCATCCCTGTACCACGGTCAAGGATTTTCATCAAATTATCAATGGTCATGACTATACCGAATCACCCCTGGTCATAATCATACCAAAAACTATTCATCACTGCATTACAAGCCACAGAGGACTTTTATCACATTATTTATAACAAGCCATGATTATACCGAATGATCCCTGGTCATAATCATACTAAGTTCATCAATGCACGTAAGCCAAAGATAACATAATATAACATGAGGATGATGACAATGACATAATAATTCAATAAAACAAGTTCAAGAATTATTTAATCCATGAATTATTAACGTCCAAATTGTCAACACGATCTCAAGTTTAAGAGAGTAAAATTCAAGAATGATCGTAAGAATATTTCCATGAAAAGATCTTTGGATGAAACGCAAATATCAAGGATATTCTACTAATTTCATGGAGTATAAAGTCAAAGTTTTAACCAACCGGGTATAATAAAGAATGAAATAACAAAAGAAATCACCATGCATGCGGTGATTGCATGATGCAAAGTTATTCCAATGTAATAATAATAACGGAACCAGTCGTGAAATTCACACCGACGGGATGTTCCAACAGAATAATAAAGATGGAACCGGATCCGGTGTAAAACACACGATAGGATATTCCAACGAGAATGATAAAGACGGAACCAGTCCGGTGTAAAACACACATACAGTGATGTTCCAATGTAATAATAATAAAGATTTTAACCAGTCCGGTGTAAAACACACGCATGTGATGTTCCAATGTAATAATAGAAGAATGTCACCAAGTATAGGTAAACCACAGATACATCTAGTTATTCCAATGTAATAATAAGCAATGGAATAACATAAGAATTTCACCAAGTATAGGTACGCCATGATACAAAGTTATGTATAGGGTATGCCACTTTTTACGAGGTTATTCCAATGTAATAATAATGAATGGAATAATGTAAGTTCTCTTCAAGAAGAAAGAATAACACCCTTACGGGTACAACAAATAATATCCCTTACCGTAAAAGACACTGGATATCAAAGTAGTGAAGTACCAGAATACTCTTCTTTTTTTTCTATAATTTTCTCTCTATAGCTTCTCTCTATAATTTCTCTCTCTGAGTTTCAATGAATTCGTAAGAAAATAATGAAGGAATGAGCTTCTATTTATAGGAAAATGGAATGCATAAGAACTAATCCATGAACTATCAGATTGATTTACTTTAATCGGACGGTCCATATTTAAAGAAAAATCTTTTAAATAAAATATAATATATTCTATTTATATAAAACATTTTACTATGCAAACACTATGCAATACTATGCAAAAAACACTATGCAAAATACTATGCAACACTATAATCATAATAAAATATAATATATTCTATTTATAGAATAACTTTAATAAAGTATTCTATTTTATATAAAAGATGTTTCGCTTTTATTACGTTAATAATACTGAATAAAATAAAACGTCATTATCGCTATAATAATTCATATTATTAATCGACATGATAATGGAATCAAACCGAGTGACTTTCTCACATAAGCATCAATAATCAATACCGTGCTTCTATGCAACCACACGACATCGTATCGCACTTTTACTACCGAAAGTAGTTCAACAATGATCAACCAGTAAAACTTCCGCCGTTATTTTAATAAAATATTTTTGTCGCTTTCTCAATCCGACAATAATTACATTGTGGGGTCCACCAATGATTGAGCCGTTGTCATTTAACATTCCCTGCTAAACCGAATATTCCCCACCAATCGAATATAATATAACCACTTGCATACTTTGCAAAATTAATAAATACTACCCACAACTATAATATTATCTCAAATTCACACCATAATATTAAAAATTATTTCGACAAAATTTAAATCTTTATTGATAAAATTTGGGGTCTCACAGTTACACTTTATCTTTAAAAATGGTGAACATTATGCTTTATTCGACAAAAGCAATAAAGTTGCAATTTATCTCTAAAAGTGGTGAACGTTATGCTTTCTTCGACAAAAGCAAGATTTATTATATGAAACGTTATGCTTTTCGTTAAAAGCAATTTGATTATCAATAAATTTGTTAAACTTTCACTTATACTTGATTATTTCTTTTGATTTATAAAAAAAAAATAATAAAAATAAAAAGTATAGATTCAAGTGTTAGTTAGCATGAAATATATATATGTACATGAATTTTTTGATACAGGAAATGGAAAAAACTATGAAAGTTCATGATCTAAAGGCCATGACCTATCGAATTGAAGAGAGGAATACTTAAAGCTTGGTCTTCGTGGCTATCAGACCTTCGAGGCTATCAGGTCTTCGGGACTATCAGGCCTTCGAGGCTATCAGGCCTTCGATGCTATCAGACCTTAGAGGCTATCATCTCTTCACGGACTTCTTGATTCTTAATGACTTCTTGACTCTAAAGAAAAGAGAAATTTCAAGAGATGGTAAGAAAGATTAGATCGAAGATTTTCAAAATATCCCAGGAGAGCTCCTCTAAGGCTCGTCCTTTTAGGGTTTGCTTCCCTAGAGGTTCCCTCTCCTAGGACTTTCATTTTTGAGGCTTGTAAAACATCAAGCCCCGCAAAGTGTTCAAACACTGGAATCAAGACTTTTCACACTTATAATATTTTGCGCGCTCATCTCACCAAAGGCGCGACTCACGCGCAAGGGGCAAATGCTTACTGGTAGATTGGTAGATGACATAGACGTCCTCCAAAGTAGAGGTGCATATTCCCCCAGGCAGTGACGAATGTGCAAGTAGAGGAGCACCATCGTGAGATCAATACAGTAAGGGCATTATGGTCCTGTTGGATACGTAGGTCCCTGTATAGTTGAACACAACAAAAGATGCCCGCACTCTCGAGTACATCTACGTAATCAGTGTTTTCAAGGATCTCGTCGGTTTAATCCTGCCATTCTTGAAAGCGACCAGATGAATTAGACAATAAGCGAAGGGGACTGAAAGAGTATTCTTGCTTCTCTATGCATATGCGGGGAATGCGATAGGAATGGGAAAAGACATCCCAACATCCACAAGCCGCTGCATATAGAAACAAGCATTTCTTGTCTAGCGGAGGAAGAGTTGTACAATCGTAAGTCTGGATTCGCTCCCAAAAGACGTTGGAAAGACCAAAAGAGGGGAGCCCTTCCCCAATCATTAAGAAACGGGGCCTCTTTGGTTGTTCCCAAGTCTGCAGAATGTTCAATGGGGAGGGCCTGCAGGAAAAAAGAATTCAGCATAAGGGATCTAAATAGCACAAACATTAGGACCACTAGGTCGGTCCCCCTAGGGGTTGGCCCATAGGGTTTAGCCACCTAAGGAGCTCTCTCCTCTTACATTTAACTTCTCCTTGCTCGTTGAATCAACTGATCGAAATAAATTCTTCCTCCTTGCGGTGTTGTTTTTTCTTTGTGAATATCCGAGCCAAGATCCTTGTTAAGGTGAAGTGGCCCGGAATTGATGCTTCCTCCTTATGGTGTCGATTTTTCTTTGAATATCCGAGCCAAGATCCTTATTAAGGTAAAATGGCCCGGAATTGATGCTTCCTCATTGTGGTGTTGTCTTTTCCTTTGAGACTGTCCGAGCCAAGATTCTTGTTAAGGTGAAATGGCCCGGGATAGGTGTTTCCTCGTTGCGATGTTGTGGTTCGAAAAAGAAATATTACAATTACCTGAAAAAAGAAGTCGGTGAAACAATCACAAAGAATTAACCAAACAAAAAATAAACACGACTAAAGATTCATGGTTATGTTATGAACATGTCACAACAGGTGTAGCATTTCAAAATTCATTGTAAGTCCGAAACTTGGGCTTCTTGAAACACCTTTTCATACATTCTATTTAAACTCATCTAGACATTTATACCTAGATGATTCCTAAGAGTTATACACTAAGTTATCTATGCCAAATTATCGTCATCATCACTTGCCCTTATATCTATTCCATATTTTGGACATCAATTTAAGGCCTAGTACTCTTTTCTGGATTAAAAAAACAAAAAAACAAAAAAAAACAAAAAACAAAAAAACAAAAAAAATAAAAATAAACAAATAAACAAAAAAACAAACAACAAAAACAAAAAAAACAAAATTAACCGAACAACAATATATATATAATTTAAGTTTGTGATGGCAGCATCCTTGGCAAGTCCACAGAGTGTGGCCTTTATGGTTAAGAAAGGTTCAGGAAAATTGTATCTGTTGGAATGAAAGAAGAAGATTTGGAGAGACTAAGCATCCCTTTAATGTCACCTGAAAATGAAGATGACTCTTCTGCTCCTTCCTTCACAATCACAGTGGATGCAAAATTTGGCACATCTATTTGGGTATCGGCTTCAGACAGAGCAAAAACAATCCTTGCTCTCTCATCTCCTTATTCGAGACCAGAAGATTTTAGAAAGGCGGGCCACGTGTTTCCTCTCCAGTACCGAAATGGTGGGGTTCTAAGGAGAAATTTGATCATACCGAGGCATCGATGGATTTGGTTATCTTTGGTATCGGGTCAAATTCTGACTATTTCTCGTACTTTTTCGGTATTGTTGATGCAGATGATGGTTCTATGTCTTCGTTGACTAATTTGCGAAAGTTAGCTTTGGAGCACAGCATACCACTTGTTTCAATCACTGATTTGATTAGACCAAGGATTCCTGCTCACTCTGTTAGTTATTGACTTCGGAAGGAGAATGGACGAAAATGGTTTTCGTTTGGTAAAATTTTTATTACTTTGTTCGCTGATTTAATTAATTGTTTTTTCTTTCTTTAAGATTTTGAGAACATCCGTATACATGACTGTAGGAGGTAAAATCAAATTGCCTTAATTTAAGGCTTTAATCAACCAATTATGCATATAGATTCCATTCACACATAAAGATTATAATTATAAGGCAATATTTTAAGTATTTACATATTTTAAACATGCATTCAATCAATACTAGGGGTTGCATAATTTGTGGTTTGAACTTTTGATTCAAAAAAAAATAAAGAAAAAAAGGAATAAAGAAAAAAAATTACGAACTTCATGAGATAGAAAATTATAACAATTAATAATATTAATTTTATGTATATACTGATTTTACACATGCATCAAAGAATTAGTATGCATATACATTATGGATAGTTAGTTTAAATATGTTTACTGGATTTTATACCTACTTTTGGGTTAATTGGTATAAAAATTAATTAATTACTTGAATATTTTCTTCAAATTAAAAAAAAAAGAATATATATTGATCTTATTTCCGCTTAAAATAAGGAAAGATTTGATTTTATTTCTAAAATAAAATAAAAAAATTTATTTCTAAAATAAAATTTTATTTGATAATTTGATTAAAAATGATTTGATCAATATTTGATAAAAGATGTCCAAGATATCTTTGGGAGAGCTCCTTGGGAGTTGCTTTTGCTAAGATTTTCGTTTTTAAGACTTGCATGGTCGAACTCTGCGGATCGATCAGAAATTTGAAACAAGACTCAAAGACTCAAAAGTATTTTGCACGATCGTTACTCCAAAGGCGTGACTCTCGCGCAGGGGACAAATGTGGGCCCAAGTGCAAATTAGGGTTCACTTGACCTAATTGAATTAAATGCACAAATTAAGCTTCACATTATGATTAAATGAAAAGACGGAAGTGCCGAAAATAAAGAAGCAAGACCTGAGAGAATCTTTCACGTGTTTCGAGGTAGAAGACACGTGGAGGCGACTCATTTTGGGAATTGATTGAGGGATTGGATTGGTGGCTAGAAGGACAAGACGATCTGGGCATTACTCTAATGACTAAGGGTAAATTTGAAATTTCTCCGAGGTCATGTGCCTAGCACATGACCACTATCCAGAAAATTCTATAAATACCCCTTCCATTCCATTGGGAAAGGGACCTCACTTGGGACTTCTCTTCAGACTCAAGACTTGGACTCTTGGAAGATCAAAAGGACCCTTTTGGTGACTTAAAGGTTTGGAGATTCTACCTAAAAGCACTAAAGAGGTTTGGACATTATCTCAGCTCGAAGGACTCAAGAAGGCTCTTGGAATCCTCGCTACTACCTAACACTAAGCTTTAGGATTCTAGAATTCGTCATCGCGCGTCGTTAGAAGTAATCGCCAATTGCCGTCGTTCTCCTCTCTTGATCAATCAATCAATTTTATGTTCTTTATGAATTTCTCTCCTCCTCAACTAACACGAAACCCTAATCCTAAGTACGATTTCATTATCCACGGAGTTTAACTAAGACCGATAATTGTGTGATTCACGTATGTCTTGTGATACTCTTTAGTTATTCTCTAGCTATTAGTTGTCATTTGTTTGTGAGTTGTTAATATGTCAAGATTTCAAAACTATATGCGTGCGTGCGTGCCTCAAATTAAACAAATGGACAACTCCTTTTTTCCATTTCTCTTTGAATTAATTAATTTTTCGGAGGACCAACAAGCAATAATTAATCCAACTACAATAGAACCTCTATAAATTAATATTGTTAGAATTGGAAAATACAACACTTAAACTTTTGGACGTAATGAGAAAAATTAAGAATCAATTAGATTTGAATTTCAAGACAAAATAAATGAGAATTGAATCATATTTTACAAGATTACTCTAGATATATTTGTAATTTAAAAGAATTATTAATTTATAATTTTGATTGGACTATATATATAAGGGTCTTTTTACAAATTATTATTTTATTATTTTATCGAAATTATTAATTTATCCCATTTGTCCAAGTCGAGACTAGAAAAAAATATTATTTTAGAGAAATTATTAATTTATCGAGTATTAATTTATAGAGGTTCTACTTTACTTGTAGTTAGACCAAAAAATAAAGAGAAAAAAAAACTGTCTCTTTCTTTGAAGCAGGCAGAATGATCTTGGTTGGTCTAGCTGTTGCCTGTTTGAATATATATGAAGAGCTAGCAGCTGCAACTTGAGACTGATTGTTGTTTTGAATTTTATTTTCAAGTGACACATGCATGCTTTGAACGGTTGTGGTACGTACGACCGACCGTCCTGTTTGATCAATTCATGCATGCATGCATGCATCCCAGCTCGATTAATATTCATCTTCATATATGAATTTCTGGTCATCGCTTAATTGACTAGTCATAACCAAATTAAAACATATGTTTAGATGGTGTTTGATAAAATTAAATAATTAAAATCTGAATGATTAGGATATCTTAATAAATTAGATTATCTGAATGAAATTTTATCTAAACTTATAAAACTATTTGGTAATTAAAATTGCTAAAACATCTGAATAATAGTAATTTACGATTTTAACCATGTAATATACACAATCAAATTATAATTAGCTTTACTCAAAAATTTTAATTATATAATTAAATATTAAATCTAATTTTAAAAATCTATATTTAAATGAACTTCACACAAAAAAATATTAATAAATAATTATATTGACATATATGAAATAAATTATACTTTCAAAATTCTCAAATTTTAACAATACAATTTCTAATATAACTCAATCAAGTACATAATTTTACTTCATGTTACATATATAATTATAATTATATAAGTAGAGATAGAGAAAGGGGGTTACGGACTTTCGAAGATGTCATTGGCCATACAGAGGAAGGAGAGACCTTCCTTTTTGAGTATATGGAATATATACCGATCCCGAGAGAAACAAAGGTTCGATTCAGCCTCGACCGATAACTTTTCCAAAATCCGGTGAGTTACGAAGCCGATATTTCCACTCATGGCGTTGAATTCCGCCAGTCGTCGTTCCCTTCACCACCACGGCATACAAGATCGCCATTTGTCTCTCGAATTATATCTTTTTTGATTGATCGTGATGGACAGAATTTATCCCGACGATGATTCTGTGTGGAGGGTTTTGTAGATAAAGAAAGAGGGGTTTATTTGACAGAATTATCGCTGGTAAATGGAGATGCGCGCTTCAATGTCACCGGGAAGTCCACGGCGAGATCTTTCATATATCAGAAAGAGGAGAGAATAAGAAAAAACAAAGAATTTGTGAGGGTACTCTTATAATAAAGAGTTCAGATGTTTCTCTCTCCGATTCCATCTCTCACCGAAATAGAGGCTTATAGAGGCAACCAATTTTTTACCAAACAAGTATTTGGGTATATATATGCGAAATAGAGGGAGTGGTTTTCAGAGACATTCAGAGATAATCAAACACTACCTTAATATAATTTTATAATAGCTAGATTAATTATATATTCAGTTTACATGATTTGATATGAGTTCTAAATTTATGTACAACATTATATATATATCTAACCTAATTAAGCACATGAAAACCTAACTATTTTATATATAAACAATATTTTTGATTTTAGTCATGGGAAAATTAATTGTACATGGTATGATAATTAATGGTCTCACATATTTTCGATCTCCGTCTAACAAAAAATGTTTACAATATTAGAATTTTTTATTTAATTCCCTAAAATATGTCTAAAATACGTACGTACACGGTACACCATTAAAAATCATATATAATGACTATTTAACTTTCAAAATACTACTTAAGTATGGTTCACTCTTTCTTTGAAAAAGAAAGAATCATTATCATCATGTGAGATTTATTATGTATTGTGGATAAGATTGGAACTGAACTTATAAATATTAATACCCTGGCCTCTCATCTACTTTTAATTTTTTATTTTTGTATCTTTTATATATAATTAAGAAATGTATTTGAGACATGCATCTTTTATAGAGTGGAAGATATATATAGTAATAGTTATTCATATCAATATAATAGCATATGGTTTCTTTTCTGTAGTTTTTCAGTAATTGAGGTAGACAAAGAGAGTACAATAATTAAGTTACTAGATTTATAAATGTACATGCATGATTTTGAATTTGTCTCTTTTCAAATGGAGGAACACGCAATAACAAGCAAATTAGGAAAGTTGATTGGTTCCATATATATATTTTGCCCAATAACTTCAGTAAAGAACTTGCGCAGTACGTAGCCAACTTTCTCATGAGTGGCTTGCGCTGTTTGTTCTTCTTCTAATGTTAAGCCTTGCACGTTTATATATATATATATATATATGTGTGTGTGTGTGTGTGTGTGTGTGTGTGTTTGTGGCACCATTCCATTAATTAAGCAATCCGATCAAGTCACTAATTAATATTACTACAAATATTCTGAAAAAAATTCCACGTTTTCAATATTTTATTATTTAATATACTAGTATTTATTAGCCTTTGAAGACTGGAGGATGCATGGAGTTATGTAATAAAATACTATTTCTTTTTCATTAAAAGAGTAACATGATTTCATTTATAATTATTAATTAAACTACTAATTTTTCACTTTTAATGGTACACATGAAATAACGTACATTGTTTATAAACTTTAAAATTAAAATTCTTTATTAATTTGAAATGGATGGAGAATATATACGTACCGATGGTCACTTGGTCTACTACTATATATATATATATATATATATATAACACTCACTTTTATTAATATAGAGGTCGAGAGTTCAATTTTTGTTGACAACAGGCTCCTCATAATTAAGTTAGGATAATTAAATTATTGTGATAGATTAGAGCACATTCAAAAAAAATGTTGGGAGAATATATATATATATATATATATATATATATATATATATATATATATATATATATATCTTCAAAAGATAATGGAAGAAGAATATATATATTAACCTAGCTTAACTAAAACCTTCAAAAGATAATTTGGTGCATTTTTAGTAAAGTTTGTACAATGCAAATATATCTTTAATTTTTCGAGTAACTCTACCATGTAAATACGTAATTATATCACTAATTTTTGGAGTAAATCTTTGTTTATAACATATGAAGTAGTAGTTTGGGTGAAACAAGCTAGGTAGGTACTATGCACTAAATTTAGCATAACTATATAGTATTTATTTTAGCTAAAATAATTAACTATGAATGCAATTCTAGATAAAGCCGAGGTCAGATACCCAAAAAAAGAGAAAAGACTGCCCTCAAATGCAATTTTATAGAGGGAGGGCAAATTATAGTCACGCGCAGTCGAAAAAATTTAAATTAAAAACCTTAACACACTCATAATCTCAATACCATATTAAGTAATTAACTCATCTGAAAAACTTAAACTGATAGATAGATGGAGAATATATCATGCTAACAGCTTGTAAAAATGATAGATGTAATAAAATTATTTGTATTAATTTAAAAGTGACAAAAAAAATATAAAACTTGAAATTAAATAAGACTAATCATTAAATAAAATATTAGTATACCCACCCATATTTTTGCGAACTCTTTGCATGATTGTGAAACTAAAAAAAGGCGAAAGAAAGAGTACCCACCTATCATGCGTTCCTCAATGTTTCAAAATTCAACTACCTAAAACTTACATTGGGATAAACTAATTTGTCACACTTTTATCATGAGAAACTGATCGAACGAAGCTAACAATAAGTACTTTCTAATTACGTTGAGATAAATAACATTTTATACAAGAGTAATAATATGGACGGTAAGGTTAATCATATCAACTAGATTAATTAATTAACTCAATTTTAAACACACACACACACACACATATATATATATATATATATATATATATATATGTATGGTTTTACTTCAAAAAGAAGATATGTGAAATTTTAAATTTCAAAATAAATGTAAATTATTTATCTTTTAAAAAATTATATGTAGTACTATATGTTCCACGTACAAAAAGAGTTTCATTTAAAAAAACTTTTTCAATCAATTTGTGAAATTTTAAAATTGAAAATGACTTGGATTTATTTGATTTTCATAAATGTATAATGATATTGTAAAGCACTTAAAAAGTATTGCCAAACTAAAAAATTATAAAAGGGTAAAAAGAATTCAAACTGAAAAGGAGAATACATGCATGATGATGAGATATATATATATATATATATATATATATATATATATGAAAAAGAAAAGAAATGTAGATGCATAAACATATGTGTGTGAGAGAGAGAGAGAGAGAGAGAGAGACATCAATTGATTAATGTACGTATTAATTGTACTAGTCCAGTAATGAAATAGTATATAATTAACTAAAGTTGAGTAGGATTAGGAAAGGTATTTAAAGAAAGGGCCGTGAAAGATGTCTCCATAAGAAGTCTCTGTTGGAAGGAATCTATGCTACCACCGGCTTCTTGTACCACACACTGATATAAATAATGCTTTACTTTCTTCAGCTTCAGCTTTAACCATCTTACTTTTAATCGCCGGATCATAAACAACTTTCTTCGCCACGGGAATATTGGGAGCTTCTTCTTCCTCCCTCCAAGCCGCGCCGTCGGCAGTTGTACTGATTTCCTCCTCCGCAGAAAGATCCTCTGGGGCCGCCTAACCCACCGGAACACGGTGCGAGTGCTGCTATTGGACGCAATTTGGCTTGAACTAGTAATGGGATAATAACTTGAAGCCATTATAAGAGAGACAAGAATGAAAGAATGAATGGGTTAGAGTTAGAGGTAAGGAAATAGGTGAAGATAAGACTGCATGGAGAGGAAGTTTTATTTTATCTTTTCCATTTTCTATAATAAAGACTTGAAGAGAATAAATAGCCATAATCGCGTCTTTTAATATATTTTTCCAAAAGAAAATATTTATTTCTTCTTCTTCTTTATTTGAGTTATAGCGAAGAGAGCTGGATAAAGAGAGTTGGATAACGATGAAGATTGATTGGTATGGCGATGCTCCCGCAGGATTTTGCGTTATGGACTTGCATGGGTGCGTCCCAAGCATCTTCAACCACCAACTTTATTACTCTCTCACTTAATTTCGTGTCTCATTTTTTAAAATTTATAAACTTTATTTATATATTTTATGTTATAATTTAAGATTGAAATATAGTACACAATTATAAAAAATTAAAAACAATACAAAAACAAAAATAAAAGACACGATATACCCATGTTCACCCAATTTGGTTAGTCCTGCTTGTTTTGATGTATTCATTCATCACACGCTCTACAGTGATCCACGCTAAACAAATTTTATATAATTACTAGAAAACTTAGTTGTTATATCTTGAATTTAAACACATGAGATTCAATACATTAGTAAAACCTAATACTGGGCTACCAATAAATACCCAAGTCCAAATACACATTACGGTTGCCTGCTAAAGGGCAGCAAGCCCCACCCCACCCCACCCCACCCCACCCCACCCCACCCAGTCGGAGAGAGACCCCCGACTATCTTATTTTGTTGGAATGGCTATTAGTTGGATTGGCTTAAGTATGAGTCAATCCCAAAATTGTATTTCGTTATATTTCTACTTGAAAATGGTTTGCATATTGAGAATTTAAGAAAAATGATATAATAATATATATTATGAATGTTTACATACATTTTTTAATTGTTAATTACATAGATAAGTTTAGTGGTATTTTTTTAGAGATGTGTAATAATGAAGTCCTTCTATAATTTTTATCAATTTTATATTTAGTAATTATAATTTCATATAAATTTATCACAATAAATAAAAGACTCGTGATGCTTGTGATTGAGCGGCAGAAGTCATTTTTATGCGTGTAAGATAATTAGAACTATATGGGCTTATTTAATTTCATCTTGGCCAGAAGTGACATTACCTTCTCATTATTTCATTACTGGGCAAGACTTTCAGGCCCATTGAAACAAATTTGCAGGCTTATTAGATTGACTTCATCATCTATAGTCTATAGATAGTGGAGAGTAATAAAAAGAAGAAAGTAGGGGGCAAATCATACTGCTATTTCTCACGCGCAGAGACTCTGTCCAGTCGGTCGTTCTATTTTTCTGCTAAATTTGTGTGATATTCATTCACGCTTTTTTACTTTGCTCAGATATGGACACGGACGTGACAATGGAATCAGCGGGCGAAGGATCTAGTCTTGCTGGACCCTCATCGAAGAAACCTAAGCGCTTCGAAATTAAGAAGTGGAACGCCGTTGCTCTGTGGGCTTGGGGTCCGTATTATAATCCTAACCCTAACTTGATATGAATTATTACGATCGAATGAGTTTTCATGAGGTATTGCGATTGCAGTATCAATTAAATTTAATTTTCGTTTCTTAAATTCGTGCAGATATCGTTGTTGACAACTGTGCGATTTGTAGGAATCATATTATGGATCTCTGTGAGTGCTTTTATCCTCTTCCTATTTATTGTTGTGTATGTTCCAGTTCTTACTTATCAAATTGTATTCACTATTTATGTGTTCTTGGTTTAATTAGGCATCGAATGTCAAGCTAATCAGGCTAGTGCTACCAGTGAGGAGTGCACTGTTGCTTGGGGTATGCACTCCTTCCTTAAACTCTTACCTGTCAATGTTTAAGTAATTCATGTGTTATCCTATCATCAATGTCTAACTGATACCATAATCTGTTGAAAATAGAATAGTGATGTGATGAGTAGGACCAAAGTTTGTATGAAAAATCATTGTCAATCTCAATTCATTACAATTTCATTAACCAGCCGAGAAGAAGTCTTCAAGCTAGCAATTGTATGTATATTATTTCGGTTAAAACAAAAAAAAGTGATAGTCCTTGTTCTAAGAGAGGCTATTACTATTTATTTGTTCTTTTATACGTTGTTATAGAAGAACCAATACTTCAAGTCCCATAGCTTTGTTGCTGTAATTGTATTGTTAATCCTGTTATGATTTTCCAACTCTGATTTACTAAAGTAGTCAGAGTGGATCTGGTGGTCATGCTAACATTATCTAACTTAATTAAGATTTATCTCTTTAATACAAGGTATATAGGACTTACGCATAGATTATAGTGATTATAAAGACATATAGAGTAACCTAAGCGCTAAAATCATAATGATTTATGTTTGTGCACATGTATTGTTCACCTTCAATTGAATTTTGTTCTTAATGACTGATAATACAGAATTCAGTGAAATATCCAAATCTAGTAAGTATCACTAATAAGGTATAGTTTCTCAGCAGAACGCCATAATTAGTTATATCTTCTGCAGATATCTTGTTCTTAATTTCGGCCTCTTTTTCTTTCCTCCCTTATTAACAAATTTGAACTTTTCGCACTGTGCTCTTTCTGTTGCTTTGAATCTTTCTTTGTGCTATGTAGGCTGTTTTGAAATTGTCAACAGCTGTGTTGATCTAGTATCAACTTCTGACCTTTTACATATAGGGGTAAAAGGAGAGGACTGAGGAGAAAGAAACAGTACATGTTTACAAGTTTTCTTATATAACATGGTTGTTTGTTTGAGTAACATTGCTCATGTGTTGGGGAGTTTCTATCATCCAACTTATGTGGACCAATTATCCAAAGTAATGACCCTTCTTTTGCTTTTTTCATTTAAATTTAAAGCGTAGATTTTTACTTGCAAGTCAAGAGCAAATAAAATATATATATATATATATAGAGAGAGAGAGAGAGAGATTTTTTATATACATTTTTTATTATGCTTAATGCAAGTGTGATTGATGTATTTTATTTATTATTGGGGATTTAGGACATTTAATAGTGATTAGGTTTTTAATATTTAGTTAGTGTTATAAAATATTACTAAAATTAAGAACAAAATGATTAGAGAAAAGAGAGTATTCTCATAATATTTTCTATATATTTTTTCATTCTCTTTTACAATGCTCTTATTTATAGATATATGGACTTGGAAGTTTCAAAACTCAAAAGTCATGAGTTTAAAACTTAATGAACATGTGAGTTCCATACTTAATGAACACGGGGGTTCCAAAATTTCAAAGATCATTACAATTAAATCTAGACATCCATAAATATATATGTTATAATTTTATAGCACTCCCCTCTGGATGTCTATTGTATAGCCATACGCATTAAAAGCTGCCTCATTAAAAACCTTACCAGGAAAAATCCAATGGGAAAAAAACCTTGGTTAAGGAAAAAAGAGTACAACGCGTATTAGCTCCCCCTCATAAATGTATCCTTAAGTCCTTCAACTGTCGCATTCCAATATTGCGACGCAATCCTACAAACGTTGTAGTTGGTAATGCTTTGGTGAACAAATCTGCTAGATTATCTTTTGATTGAATTTGTTGAACATCAATGTCACCACACTTATCAAGATCATGTGTGAAAAAGAATTTTGGTGAGATATGCTTTGTTCTATCACCTTTGATGTATCCTCCCTTTAATTGAGCTATACATACAGCATTGTCTTCATACAGAATGGTTGGAGTTCCTTTGCTGGAGGATAAACCACATGTTTCACGAATATGTGAGTCATTGATCTTAACCACACACATTCTCGACTTGCTTCATGTATTGCAAGTATTTCAGCATGATTTGATGAAGTGGCAACTAATGTTTGCTTCGTAGATTTTCATGATCGACCTTTATGTGGATCAGATAAATATCTTGCATCAGCATATCCAACTAATTTATGATTATTATTATTTGAATAAAATAAGCCCATATCCATAGTCCCTCGTAGGTAACGAAAAATATGTTTAACCTCATTCTAATGTCTCCGGGTAGGAGAAGAACTATATCTTGCTAATAAGTTCACAGAGAATGCTATATCAGGTCGTGTATTATTAGCAAGATACATTAACGCACCAATTGCACTGAGGTATGGTACTTCAGGACCAAGTAATTCTTCATTATCGTCACGAGGTAAAAGGGTCCTTTTTCACATCAAGTGATCTAACAACCATTGGGGTACTCAATGGATGAGCTTTATCCATATAAAATTTTTTAAGGACTTTCTCGTAAGTAAGTTGGTGATGAAGGAAAATTCCATCTCGCTAAATGCTTTCGATCTGCAGTAGAGACAAAATTTTGTTTTTCCTAAATCTTTCATCTCAAATTCTTTCTTTAAATAATTCATTGTTTTTGGAATCTCATCATGAGTTCCAATAATATTTAAATCATCAACATACACAGCAATAATAGCAAAACCGGATTTCGACTTCTTTATAAAAACACATGGGCATATAGGGTTATTATTATACTCTTTTTTCAATAAATATTCACTAAGACGATTATACCACCTGCGTCCTGATTTCTTTAACCCCCTTTGCAACTTGATTGAGTAAATTTCCCGGGGATTTAAATTATATGCTTCAGGCATTTTAAATCCTTCAAGGCTTTTCATATAAACATCATTATCAATTGACCCATATAAATAGGATGTAACAACATCCATTAGACACATATCTAGTTTTTCATGGGTTGTCAGGCTAATAAGATACCGCAATGTAATTGCATCTACCACAGGAGAATATGTTTCATCATAATTAATGTCAGGTCTTTGTAAAAACCCTTGTGCCACAAGTCGTGTCTTATATCTTACGATTTCATTTTTCTCATTTCTTTTTCGCACAAATACCCATTTGTACCCAACTGGCTTTACTCCTTCGGGTGTTTGGACTACAGGTCCAAAAACTTCACGTTTTGCAAGTGAATTTAATTCTGCCTGGATTGCTTTTTTCCATTTTGGCCAATCATTTCTGCGTCTACATTCTTCGACAGAATTAGGCTCAAAATCCTCGTTTTCATTAATTATATCAAACGATATATTATATGAAAAAATGTTGTCAACAACTATCTCACTTCGGTTCCATATTTTCTTTGTAGAGATAACTTATCAAGATCGCATCACTTTTATTGTTTTCAGGTACCTGAACCTCTTCTGGGGTTTTAGCTATGTCTACATCCTCATGAATATTTTCCTTCTCAATAATGCCCACTTGTTTATTTACTTCTTTTCTTTTTCCAGGATTTTTGTCTTTCGAACCGATTGGTCTACCACGCTTCTGGCGTGCATTAGACTCATTTGCTACAATTTTCGCGAATTGTTCTATTGGAACTTCAATCCAAGTTGGAGTATTTACAGCTAGTATATGAGATTTGGTTACTCCTTTTGAGTCAGTGAATGCATTTGGTAGCTGATTTGCTATATTTTGCAAACGAAGTATCTTTTGAACTTATTGTTCACATTGTTTTGTACGAGGATCAAAATTCAATAATAATAATGCATTCCAAGTTATATCTTTATCCAACTGTTTAATTTCTCCCCCTAATGCTGGGAACATAGTCTCATCAAAATGACAGTCGGCAAATCGTGTCGTAAATGAATCACCTGTTAAGGGTTCAAGATATTTAATTATTGATGGGGACTCAAACCCAATATATATTCCCAACCTCCTTTGAGGACCCATCTTTGTATGTTGAGGATAAATTGGAACATATATCGCACAACCAAAAATTCTTAGATGGGAAATATTTGGCTCATGACCAAAAACCAATTGTAATGGGGAGCAGTGGCGAAGCCACGTCAATTTTGTGGGGAAAAAAATTTGTTCTATAATGTAAGGTAAATTTTAAAAATTTTAAATAATATATATAAATTGACCCCACTAAAATTTTATAAATTTTCTATTATACGGGGTCAAATTGAAAATTTATAACTTTGTCAATCAAATTTTAATCATATGACTCATATCCTTTCAATATATGTATTTCTCTATAATATTTTAAACTAAATAATAATCTAATTTATATTATTTTTAAAAAATAAATAATAAATTACTTATGAACAGTTGTGATTAAAAAAGTCTATTATGAGTTAATATAGTGTATACATACCATATATTGTTACTCATTATATTTTCATTGTAATATAATATATATATATATATATATATATATACCCGAAAGTATAAAGTATTAAAAAAAATTGTCTCGGGAGTGTTGCCCCCGAACTCCTGCCAAATTTTTTATACTTTAGTAATAATTTTGACCCCACTGCTAAAAACTTCTGGCTTCACCACTGATGGGGAGTTTATGATATGATGTTGGCCTAATGCGAATAAGTGTTGCTGCATGTAAAATAGCATTCCCCCAAACAGAGTCAAAGTTTTGTTCTCATGAGCAATGGCCTTGCAATTAACAGGAAGCGTTTAATAAATGATTCCGCAAGACCTTTCTGAGTATGAACATGGGCAACAGGATGTTCATTCTTTATCCCAAGTGACATGCAATAATCATTAAATGTTTAGAATGTAAATTCACCAGCATTGTCAAGACGAATAGTCTTGATTGTATGATCCGAAAATTGTGCTCGTAATCTAATAATTTGAACAAGTAATCTCGCAAACGCCAGGTTGCGAGTTGATAATAAGCACACATGTGACCATCTTGTAGATGCATCTATTAAAACCATAAAATATCTAAATGGTCCACTTGGTGGGTGAATAGGCCCACAAATATCTCCTTGAATCCGTTCTAGAAACCTTGGGATTCAATCCCAATTTTAGCTGGTGATGGTCTAATGACCAATTTGCCTTGAGAACAAGCAGCACACGAGAATTCCTTAAATTGAAGAATCTTCTGGTTCTTCAATGGATGACCATGTGAATTCTCAATAATTCTTCGCATCATTATTGATCCAGCATGACACAATCGGTCGTGCCAAATAATAAAATTATTTGGTTCATTGAACTTCTGATTCATTATTCAATTGTATACTAATACTTGTATAGTACAAACCTGAAGATAGAACGGGTAATTTTTCTAATATTTGTTTTCCAGTAGAGACATTTGATATAATGTAAAGATATTCATTACCATTGTCATTGGTTGTCTCAATATGATACTCGTTAAGTCGTATATCTTTAAAACTTAGCAGCTTCCTTCTTGATTTAGTGGAAAACAAAGCATTGTCAATAATAAATTTTGTTCCACTAGGAAACATTATAGTGGCTCTTCCGAAGCCTTCAATCAAGTCTGTTGTACCTGATATTGTATTCACATAAGCTTTCATCATTTTTAGATTTGAAAAATATTGCTCGTGTCTGAGAATAGTATGCGTCGTTGCACTATATGCTAAGCATATATCTACACCACTAATATTAGGCTCATATATAGCATGACGCCAATCCATATTTACTTCATAAAAATGAATAAATAATAAGTTTATAATAAGACATAATATTAATAACACAAATCAACATAAAATGAACAAAATACATTGGAATATATTGGCATAAAAGAAACACTCTTAAAAAAGGATTAACATAATTTTGAACTAATTATTTTCATTACAAGAAATATTAACTTGCTCATTATTTTGCTCAAAGAAATCTGCAACGTCAAAGTGTGTTATATCCATAGGATCAAAATAAATATCATTATTATCTTGATGTGGATGAGAAAAATTTATTTCTATGTTCTTCTCCTTTCCTTGCAAAGAGGACTGATATAAATCAACAAGATGTTTGGCCGTACGACAGGTACGAACCCAATGTCGTTTCATTCCACACCGATAACAAATATTTTCTTTCTTCTTGGTATCTCTGTTATTTATATTCTTTCCCTTTTCTTGTTTCTCCTCATTCTTTGAAGGTTTTGTATCATGGTTACGGTAATTAAATCGTCCTCGCCCATGGCCACGACCACGACCTCTATTACGACCACGACCATAATTATTATTGTCTTGTAACATTCACTTCAGGGAATGGAGCTGAACCAGTCAGTCGTGATTCATGATTTTTCATTAAAAGCTTATTAATTTGTTCAGCCACAAGAAGACATGAAATCAGTTCAGAATATTTCTTAAAACCTCGTTCTCTATATTGCTGCTGCATGAGCATATTCGAGGCATGAAAAGTAGAGTGTTTTTTCTTACATATCTTCATCAGTGATATTATCTCCACATAATTTCAATTTAGAACTGATTTTAAACATTGCAGAATTATATTCACTTACTGATTTAAAATCCTGCAATCGTAAATGTATCCAATCATAACGAGCTTTTGGAAGAATAACTGTCTTTTGATGGTCATATCTTTCTTTCAAATTTTTTCAAAGAATAAGAGGATCTTTTATTGTGAGATACTCTAACTTTAACTCCTCATAGAGATGATGGCGTAAGAATATCATGGCATTTGCCTGGTTTTGGCTTGATGTTTCATTACCATCTTTAATGGTGTCTCCAAGAACAATGGTGTCTCCAAGACCAATGGCATCAAGATGAATTTCGGCATCAAGGATCCATGATAAATAATTCTTACCCGTAATATCAAGTTCCACGAATTCAAGTTTGGCAAGATTTGTCATTGTCATTTCATACAAAAATTTATCAAAAGGTCATTAGAAATATATCAAATATGCTACCATGCATGCCAAAAGGAAATATATCAAAAATCATTAGAAATATATTAAAAGATTGTTTTAGTACGAAAACTAAAAAGTATCCTTTTTGAAGATTATATCTTCTAGTTGTTATTTGTTGAGATATGAAAATATCTAAAAATGTAATCATCAAGTATTTTATCGGATCCCTTTTGATTTATTTAGATTGGAAGGAATGCAAAATTACAATATACTTTTATAAAAATAAACACTACACAATAATTGATGTTAGATATTTCACCATATAACAACAAGACAATTTGAGGGTGGTGTGATGATGACTTGCATATGAGTATGACAGTCATTAGCATGGTAGAACCAAGAACAAATTCTAATAATAGGTTATGAATGGAATAACATGCAGTATGTTATACTAAAAAAAAAATTGTGCATCCATATATATATAATAGATAAATATACATTTTTCTTCAAATCAAATATGATTATCTTCAAGACGAATGTGAGAAGCAATTCGTGCTGATAACGTGGTATAAAATATTACTAAAATTAAGAACAAAATGATTAGAGAAAAGAGAGTATTCTCATAATATTTTTTATATATTTTTTCATTCTCTTTTACAATGCTCTTATTTATAGATATATGCACTTGGAAGTTTCAAAACTCAAAAGTCATGAGTTTAAAACTTAATGAACATGGGAGTTTCATACGTAATGAACATGGGGGTTCCAAAATTCCAAAGATCATTACAATTAAATTAAATCTAGACATCCATAAATATATAAATATATATGTTATAATTTTATAACAGTTAGGTTATTTTAGTCTTTTAGTACATTTATTATTCCCCAATAATATTATGATTTTGAGTCTATATAAATATTGATGTAAGCCCTACAATTTAATGAGACTAAAGATTGCAAAATTATTTAAAGATTATTATTACGATATTTTAATTGCAATCAAATCCTCTCTCTTGTGCAGTTGAGAAACACTTGGGGTAGTGGTGTGTGGAGCATCACCCAAGTTAACCTTTCCATTGTTTTTCAATTATTATTCTTCTTCAAAGGTTCTCCTACATCACCTCCCCCAGTAGAAGGTCATACAAAGTCACAAATATACAAAAAGTGGATAAGATGGCGGATTGTCAGCCTATAAACTTTATCTGGGACTTTCTATTAAATTGTATGCTAATTTTGTCTTATCATGAATTGGAGATTTGTCAAAAAAGTTTACTCTTTGTTCTAGTGAATAATGATGATCTTATTTTTCATTTCTAATTTTCTAAGGTGTTGAGAAGTTTCCGTATATGACCCATAACTGAAACTGGCTTGGCTCCTGCATGGAAGGGATTTTGCAATTGTGGATTCAATTATTTAGTCTAATTTGAAATGCTGTCGCACAAAAGATTTTTAACAAAATTGATGTTTTGGATAGTATTATTTCTTATACATCTTTTCACCAGAACGTGGATTTTAGGATCCCTCCCTCCCTCGTCCTCCCTCGTTTCCCATCTCCCCCTTCTTTCCCCTTTCTCTCCCCTCCTCTCCCTCTCTCCCCTCCTATCTCATAATCCCCCTCCCCCTCCCCCTCCCCCCCCCCTCCCCGTTCCTTTTGTGTTACATGAGATGGTCATGTGTTGTTCTTAGGTACTAATTGGTTTTCAACTGCAAATACATGCAGCATGAGGTGGTCGTGTGTGCTATTCTTAGGCACTTATTGTTTTTTAATTAGATTGTTTTATATGCTGTTGCTTGCTTCATTGCTTTTGTTGGTGATTTGTGAGACTTCCAAATGCATGAAACTTCTGTGTTGGTTTTTTAAGTGACTTTCACCACACTGAAAACTTCTACTTTCTTCCTACCACATATTTTGAACAGTTTTTCAAGTTAGATTTACGACAAAGGATATTTGCTGTTATTACACCTATTCAGTGCAGTTCTTTGGCAAGCACTAAAACAAACACTGGTAACTTGTGTGTTTAATAGTCGGAATTGTGCACATGATCTTTTCTGTGTCCTTATATGTGCTTCAGACAGATTTTGAATCACTTAGATAGTTTGTTTTAATTCTTTTTGTTGCTTCTGTTGATTCTCCCTCTTGTTTACTCTGATATTTTGGTATGTCCTTTAGTAATCTCAATCTATGTTCTCACAGGTGTGTGCAATCACGCCTTCCATTTCCACTGCATCAGCAGATGGCTCAAAACCCGTCAAGTGTGCCCTCTTGGTACTTATACTTCACCACTTTTAATTAGTATGCATCTTCATTGCTTCTCCTGGCAGGGTTAATTTATGTGGTTATATGTTTTGTCTTTTAAAGATAACAGTGAGTGGGAGTTCCAAAAGTATGGACACTAAAGGGTGCAGTAGCAGCCAGGGGATAGAGGGTGAAGTAGCCGCTGGTGGAACAGTATCTACCGTTTTCATTTTCGGGAAGTTTGGGAAGCCTAAAACAAGAGACGCTCCTTGGTCATGTTGCTGTCTTGTAGTGTACTATAGAAGATTTAAATGGTTTATTTTTTTATGCGAGTGGATGTAGGATTATCAGGCAGCAGTTAACACAAGTGTGCAGTATCAGAAACTATGTTTACAGGGATCAAGTAAATTTGAAACTATGTTTACAGGGATCAAGTAAATTTCTAACTGTTGATTTTTTGAGCATATCTGAACCTCGCCATTCTAGCTGCTGTGAAAATAGATTGTTGTTGACTATCCCAACTAGTTTGGGATAAAATGCATTTGAGTTGAGAGTGTAGTATCTATATATTGCTGCTTTTATATATTTGTTGGTAGTCTATAATTGGATGTTATACAAGATTATTATTTCACCTTGAATTTGACATTTGTTGGGTATTCTGTAATATGCATTTTCTGACAAATAGGGATTTGATTTAGACAATTTTTAGTCACCATTTGATGCAGGGTTGAAGTCTCTGATGCACAAAAGTTGCACTCCTTAGTTCCTTTCTCCTATATATGAACTATATTCTCTCGGGACTTGCTTTATTTCAGAAGAAATGTAAATTTGACATCATTGTTGAGATGAGCTAATCTGTATTTTGATGTACCCATTATTCGTGATTGATGTAGCATAAATTGTTTCGAGCTAATTCTCTTGCTTAGAGAGATTAGAGAATAGGGACACCTGTTCGGGTAGGACCTTAAGGGAAGGGGGCATCAGGACCACTGTATTTTTATTTGAGCTAATTTAATTTGGTTAATATACTTTTCACAGCAAAGCCTTACCGATGATTGAGGGGGCACTGATAGTTAGAAATCTGTAGTAGCAGGAATCTGGCTCGTTAGAGGATGCAACAGAAGTTTAAAGCTGAGTAACAGGTTTGGTTGATGAAGTACATTAGACTTAAAACACCTAATATTAGCTGGCTGCTGTAAGTTTGGATGTTTTGTTCTTCATTCCAAGTGACTGTCTGTTTGAGGAAAACATCTCCCGAAATTTATTTTGCTGACTATAAACTTACTAGTATAAAAAAGAATATTTATGAAACAAAAGGAGCCTATTAGGCCTTTCTTCTGAACCTGAGGAAGCTAGACAAAAGTAAACGACGCCCGAGAGATTCCAACTCTCGCGGGGAAACCCATCCCCATTACAACCACCATAAGAAATTTCCTTAGCTCGTATAATAAGCTGGTACAAATACAATATTAACTGCATGTGTAATTTAAACTCCTAACCATGTTCTGGTCAAAAGTTAATCTTTGGCATTGAAAAAAAGTACAGCTAAATGTTCCCCACACAAATTTTTAAAATAAGACTAAAACAATAGCATGAAAAAATCTTATTACTATTTCATAATCTCGCAGCTTAATATCTCCATCTATGTTGTATGGGGACTGGTTTATATCTTCTCCCTGCTCTGCTCTGCTTTCAGGCAAAAGCAAAATAGAAAAAGATTATTCCATCAACGCACAGTGCAATTTGTGAATCCATACCAGAGAACTGAGAGAGTCTTCCGATTGCTTGTAACATGTTGATAAAAAACCAAGGGCAACATGTAACAACTTATACTTTCGAGCAACTACAACATTGAGAAATATAACCGAATTCATCTCCATCATAACATATAAAATAAATTATCCAAAGAAATCCAGAAACAATTGATAGAGGCAAATTCATTAAATATCTACAATAATCAAAAAATGTTGATTATAATATACAAATAACTGAATCAAAACTATATATCGTCGCAATCAAAACTCTCTTCTATATACTGCTTTCATTGTCATCCTCATCCTCCATCTCAGACTCGGTGTATGCTGCGTGCTGATTTCCTCAAAATATTTGTAGTTGGGACTTGGGGGTTGGCACGACAGGAGAGTAACTTCCTGGAGAGTTTGTCCTTCCTCCTCCGCATGAGAGGATAGTCACATACACCCCAAGAACATTGTGCTATTGCTGCTAAGGTTTTGCAAACTGGAATTGATATTGAGAGGGGAGGGGAGACACGAGAAAGTAAGATAAAAGGTATGTTCTAATTAAACACTAATAATTAGATACAAAGCACTGGAGGGTTAACTAATATTGTGGACCTTGAGAGGATTCTGCAATTGTCATGGGAAGTTTGACAAATTATTATACTTTTTATCAAAAAGAGGTCATGCATACATGTGCAGCATGTGAATCATCTCTATGACCATCGCAAGAGTTACGTCATTAAAGAAAACTAATCTGAGCACAAGTATAACCTTAACAGGACAATGCTTGTTAAAGCATACAACCAGTAAAAACATTTGAGTAAAAATAAAGTAAAGATCTTGCTAGATTGTGCAACAAAAATGAAAAACATTTATTATTATATCAGTAAGAAGAAAAACATATCCGACCACTGCCGATTATAATGAGCCCGCTGCCCGCAATAACGTTCAGCAAAAATTATATACAAAAACTATATTCAAACTTGGACAAAAAAACAAAACTATATTCAAACTTGGACAAAAAAACAAGCACGTTTAACTAAAGCAGCGGGGAGGAGGTGAAGGGAAATACACATAAAAATGAAAAACAAAACAAAACAGAAGTTCAACAATCCAGAAAAAGAAATTTATATTTGAATTGGTACTTAACAAACTTACGGCAATCATAATGTGCTTGACAATACATGTAGCAAGATTACACATTCTTGAGAATGCATGTTGTCTTCAGATACAGTAATGAATTTTTCATTTGCGAGATTACAACGTCCTACAAGATCACCAGATTCACCGCCCCAGGACGACTTTGTTGTCAATGGTCCCAAGTCAAAAAAGGTCAAGCTCGTCAATTAATTTCCATAAACTTGACCTTCTATATTCAATAAAATGAAAGCTTACCCTCTCTTTCTAAAATTTGAACCCCACGTCATGTCAGCTTACGCCAGCCAATGATATGATTCCCATTGCATTGCTCACTCTAACTGACAGAAAAATCAAGTAGATGGTAATGAGTCCTATTCCAAGCATCCTGCTAGGACGCATGTCATTCCTGGGTAGGACAATTAGAGCCCATATAAGTCCCAACATGAGAAATCCCATAGTGTAGAATAGGCTTCTATCTCGTGGAATTATGTACGAACCAGGTTTCCGTGCCCACGCTCCAAGCAACATTGAGACCCCCAGGCCAATAAGTGTGTTGAACATTGGACCTGCATAGCATCCAGATAATGCAATCTGCACGCCATCCCCACCATTCATCGCCAAGGTAACATTTGATACCAAATCACCCATTGAGTTTCCCCATGCCAATACAGTTAACCCAAGGATTGATGGCTTAATCCCCAGAATTACACCTACACCCACAAGCAGTGCAACGAGCTCATTTGCAATCATGTAGAACCAAACAATACTCATCAAAAATCCCCCCAAAACCCATAAAAGTAGAAACTTCTGAGGTGGACAGTCTGATCTGGTGTTCCAATAGGCAAGGACACCAAGTGTAAAACCCACTGAAACACCAAAAACATATGCAATTATTTTGCTTTGAAAACCCACAGTGTCTTGAGTATTCCACAGAAATGAAAGAAGAATCGGAGCCAAAGAAGCACTGGTCACCGCATAAAACTTTGACCAGGTTTCGTCCTCAACTAGGGGAATTGTTAACCGTCTTGGAACTATTAAAGGTAATTCCAGAACCGAACATAGCTTAGAACAGGAGAATGACTGATTCTCAATTTCAAGGCTCTCATCGCTCCAGCCCCACAAAGGCCTCTCACCATCTGGCACCTTAAGTGCCTGATTTGAATATATTGCTAAATTTGAAGCCCACATCCACTGTGGCAAAGAACTATGCGACTGGTATCCATCATTTTCATTGTCGATGTCAAACAACGAATTGTAGATAGAGTCTTCCTCGTGGCTTCCTTGAGAAAATATACTTCCTCTAACTGGAAGCAATGGTGTAACAACATCCAATTTCAACCTCCAAACATGCTTCCTTAAAATCTCGTTGGCAGCAACAGCAAATGCATAAATCAAATAAATCGAGACAAATGCAATGGCAGCCCAAGCACTAACCCTACCAACAATTAAAATCAACAAAAGGGAAATAAGCGTAACCATGAAAAATATAATATCTCTAATAAAGCATTTCCGATCAATTTCAACTTCTTGGTCAGCTACAGAAAGAGATACAGCCCCTACAACAACACAAGTGACAAACACTGCCCCGCCCAAAATGCTGTTAAGACCCACATCGCCTGCATCAGTCCCAACAAAAGCAGCGATACTTGCAAACACATCTGGAGCTCCATTTCCAAGTGGAAGCAGAGCAACCCCAGCAACAGTTGGAGACAATTTCAACAGACTCGAAAGCTTCTCCAATGAACAACAGAAGTAATCAGCAGCAGTGTTGCCCAAAAGATAGAACAATGCAGCAAGCCAAATACCCAAAACAACAAAAGCCAATGAGCTTCCATTGCAACCACAATAATAGAACTTTACATAATCAAAGAATCCACCAGACGAGCAATGAGGGTGAGCTTTCAAGAAGTCGCAACTGGTATTATAACCTTTGTGATGGAATAAGCCAGTACAAATTACGGAATTTATTACAGTCAAATTGTTTGGATCAGACCCATTAACTGAATCCGATGAACTAACAACACTTAATTCAGTAATATGCCGGTGAATTACTGACCTATGATTTGACCCACCATAAAACCCGCTGCTTGAGCTCCCCGAAATTGGGTTCGATTGCCTAAGCACCGGGTTCCTCGTAATATGTTCCCGGTTGTAAAACAAGAAAACTGTGACCAAGGTACATAATCCGCTGATGAATCCACGAATTCTGGGACTACCATTGAACTGTGTCATGCCTAATAATAATACTTACAGCCCAAAATTCTGATATATCATAGACAGAGCGAATAAAGAAGCGTTGTAGAAAGGATGCCTAGGGTTTCTATTCATGACAACGAAACCCTAGACTTTGCAGAGAAATTTAAAAGAAAATATTGATAATTAGATGAGCTTTTACCGATGAATTATAAGGTGCATCGGGATTCTTCGATGATTGCCTGTTTTTGCATCTTCTTTCCTTCCTGAGCCAAAGTTTTTGGTCGGTTGTTTTTCTCGTCCTAAACAGCGCGTGTTAATCAATTACTTCCCCTTCCTAAAATATTATCGTTGAACGTTTTTGCACATGAAAAAATCAATCATCTAATAATACGGAGTAACATACTTAAAAACTATTAATAGAAAAGAAAGAATTTCGTAGAAAATGAGAGAATGTAATGATAATATGTAAAAATAAATAATTTATTTTTTCATAAAGTTATAATAAATAACAACTATTTTTTTTTAAAATAACAATCTTTTAAAAACGGAAGAATTATTATTATTATTATTATTATTATTATTATTAAAAATTTATCTATGTTTTTCTTAACTACGTCATGATCTCGTGATTTTCACATGTTTTATTTTGTTATAAAATTATTATATTATTTATATTTTTAATAGTATATTATACTAATATATTAATTCGACTAATAATAAATTAATATTGTGTACAATAATTTTGATATAAAGAAAATATTTTCTTCTAAAATATAATATTTAATTAATAATATATAAGTAATTATTGATAAAAAATATTAAACAAATTTAAAAAATCAACAATAATAATTCTTTTATTTATATAATATAAATGATAGTATTCCTCATTAAAATGATTTATTTGTTTTTATATTCATATGTTAATCTATTTATGTAATAATAAAATCTTAATTAAATTTAAATAACTATACTTATGTAATTTAATAATAAAAAATTATTACATAATAACAAAAATATTGTTACCAATAATATGAATTTAAAGAACACTAACTAAATTAAAAATATATATATAAGAATAAGTGATATTTGTAAGTAGATAATTATGATAGTAATAATGTAGATGAAAAAAAATTGAAATTAAATAACAGACGAAAAAAATAGTTTTTTGTCTTCATAAACTTTTTTTTTATTCAGATATTATGAATAGAGCTCAATTATTGGAGCGAGATAATAAGATTTTTCAACAAAAAGACAACAACCGATAGTACGATAATAGTCGTACCGGTGGCAACAGACATCGAAGTCATTGGTGGACCCCACAACAAAATAACTATCAGATTATAGAAAGCAACAAAAATAACCTTTTTATAAAAATAACAAAGAAATTTTTATCATTAAACTGTTGAAATACCCTATGATAAAAGTACAATAATACGCAATGCATAAGAGACACCAGTATTGCATAAGATTCTAATTATTTATTCTTACATAAGAAGTCACTCAATTTCATTCAATAATTGTCATAGTAGCAAATGCACAGTATATTATATTATTGACACGACACAAGAACTTTCATTTTATCCGATAATATATTATTAGGCTAATATACATTATTATAATGTACTATAAAGTTCATCGAGGAAAAGGGTTAGTTAATTACGCGATCGCTTATACCTGAAGCTCCCTCTTTCCTGAAATGATCATTTGTCGATATTGTAAGTCTATAATAATTATACTCAGAAGAAATTAATGATCACCAATCCACTATAGCAAGCACACGAATTTAGGGGTGTCATAATAATTATGGATAGTAGCATGACGGAAGTCACTGGTTTTAAATAGTCATGTCAACTTATTTTTTGAAGAACAACAATATCCGTAATATTAATACATTAAGTCATTAATATATGAAACAAACAACAAAATGATAATGGAATAATCTTTTTGAGAATGAAATAATCTTTTTGAATAAATAATGATAATGGAATAATCCTTTTTGATAATGAATTTATCTTTTTGATAATGAATTTATATTTTGAATAAATATTGATAATGAAATATTCTTTTTGAATAAAATGTAGATAATGAATGAAAATGGGTAATTATTTTGTTTAAAGTATATATAATGGATGAATAAAATATTTATAAAATGTGGGATATTTTGGCTATAAATAGGAAGGCTTAACCTAAGAAAATTCATAACTTCTCTGCTTATACTTCATTCCACTCTCTAAAAGTTTATTAGTATAAGTTATCTCAAAGTGTGTTAGACTACTTTTGGTATTTGTGAAGATTAGTAAGAGTACAAGTATTATTCAAGTTGAGCATCCAATCACTTGTTAATTGAGGTAAAGGATGTTATTTTCTTCATACTCATAAGGGTTGTCATTCGTATTCATTATTTATTAATTTGTGTGTATAACTTGTCTACGCGTATTACTGCATGTCTGGTGAATAACCCTTCGTATTCATTTTTTATTAATATGTGGGTATAACCTCGATCACGCTTGGATTATCTTGCATGTCCGTGAATAACCCTTCAGATTCGTTCTTTATTAAGTTATGAAAATAATGCATCACGCTGGATTCTGGGATGACGGAAAGTCCATTTGTTGTTCGTGATATTATTTCATACTCAGTATTGGATATTTTTTTTTGTACTCAAAGGAAATATCGCTTTCGCTCATATTTCTCCATTAATGGTACAAAATTATTGTTTGTTTCCATAACCTTATTATTAAATGGTGAAAATCCCTGAAATTAGTAGAATATCCTTAATAGTTTGTACTTAATCTAATATAATTTCACTAGAATATCGGTCTGTATTTTCTTATTAAATTTTAATCTATTCATTCGTGGTACTATTCATTCGGGGTAATTTGCATTACGGGGTACTACTTATTCGGTATTATTCGTTCGGATACTATTCATGTCGAAGTACTATTCACGGCGTAATTTAGTTTATTTTTTGTCCAAATTATCTTTGAAATTTGAATTTTAAATATCATTTTGAAATTTACTCCACAATTGTGAATTGTGGCGTCCCCAAAAAGGTATACATCACATATTCTCGAGTCGCCAAATACATGGTACGTAATACGTATACAATCATAAATATCTGACATGAAATCGTGAGTTTTAATAAAATATTATCTTCTGCATAAAGATAAAACTCAAAATAAGTCCTCAATACATTTATTGACATACTATTTCACGTAATAGTGAGGACTACTAATGCTATCGTCCTGACCGTCACTCCTTCCCCGACTAGTCCTCGCTACGCTCTCATTTCTCAAGAGAACAATGAAAGTAAAAGAGTGAGCTCAACTAGCCCAAAGAAGAAATATTATGACTAAGATAATGCGTAATAAATTATCATTAGCCTTCAACAATGTTAAACCGATAAAATACAATAGATATCAAGTGTAATCATAATGAACAAGCAATCCATTAAAAGAGTCAAGTAGAGAATAAAATCTACTATCTTTTATGATTTAAAAGTTTTTCATCACTTTTATCACTGGGACTCCTTTTTAATAAATAATCCACATCATCCCCGCATTTCTACCAAGGATATTCATTAGTATCACAACCACAAATTATCTATGCACTACGGGCCAAGGATATTCGTGTATTCATCAATGGTCATGATAATGCCAACAACTGTCCATCAATGCACTACGGGCCAATGAGGACTTTTACCACATCATTTGTAACATTACGGACATGATTATTGTGACGCCCCCAAAATAGGTATACATCACCCATTCTGAGTTGTCAATACATGGTACAGAAACAACTACAACTTTATTATTACAACAGTAAAACTGTGAGTTTGAATACAAATATTATCTTCTAGACAATATCTATACCCAAATAAATCCTCATCACATATGAAGGATTCGTATTTCAGCTATTTCATGTCCAAAAATACCTCATAAATAATCATAGTGGTGTAAAATTCAAGAATGATCAAAACATGGATACAATCAAAGCTAGTATCCACAATAGATATTTTGGACGAAAAGAAAAATTTTATTTTTCCGTGAATAAAGCCAGTATTCATGAATAAGTGTCGATATCGTGAATAATGCCGTGATATCGTGAATAAGAACTCTCGCACAAAAAGTTCCAAATTTGATTAAAAGTCTAGATCAATACTTCGGCATAATGATATTGAAAGAAATAATATCATTTTAATAATAATATCCCTTACCTCACAAAGACGATACTTCCGATCAAAAAGCGGATATGTATTAAAGGGAACTTGCATACCGTATAACAACACTCAAATTATACTCACAAGAATACGCTCAATATATCGAGAGAAAATAGAGAGAAACTTGGGTTTCTAGTGTGATTTTCAATTCTAACTTAAGCACCCTATTTATGTAAAAAAATGCTTGTAACACCAAAAGTAGAAAATTGAATATAATATTAATATATTTTTCTTATTTTCCTTAGCCCACCTTAGACAACTGATCTCAGCCCATTTGAATCACATGTGAGGCCAACTTAGTTGCAAAAAACGTTTTTCTCAAAATAATTAACTAAAACTCCCAAAATTAATTATTTGAACTTGAACTTCAATAATTCATAATAAATAGCCCTTTTATCGTAAAATTTGAATCTCGCAAATTTTTATAGAAATTCAATTCTCTACAACTTTGCGTAAGAAAGTTTTTCCAAATTCCAAATGTAAATTGACCAAAATCCACAAACTGCCATGATTTTACAGTTATAATTAAATTTCTACAATAATTGTGTCCACCAACACACAAAACATGTGTTAAACATTTAATGCCACAAAATACTCTTCCTCCTCATATACTCATATATCCCACATTCATTGTAAAAATATCATCGTTAATATATTATTAAAATAATATATTTAAATGAATTATTTTATCGAGAAAAGATAAAATATTAATTTTCAACAATTGTCACATTAAAAATTTTCTCCATCTATATCCTCATAAAATTAATATTTTCTCATTATATAAATCAATAATTAATTATTCATAAATAATATTATAGAATCACATTATTAACAACCAGCGCCCCAGGGATAGAGGGGCTTTCAATAAGGATCTCTCCTTACTTGCCAAGCAAATCGGATGACCAAACCTCTCCTTGACGTAACTTTCTAGACATTGTCAATAATGTTATCTAATAATATTATTCGGATAATATGAATTATTGCTCCGATAATGAAAAATAATCGCAGTAATGACAATTATTGAAACAACAACAATATAAAATATCAATGCAAAGAATTATTAAATCAATAAAATAAAATAATGAACGATGAATTATCGTAACCATTATTGAGTAGTGCCTTCAATAATTGGTGCAATACTGCAAATATCTTCTTGCAAGGCAACAACGCCAGACATCGTGTTTTAACCACCGGGTATTCCAACAATGTTAATTGTGAATAACTACGCCAAGTTATTTTTAAACAACTTATATTTGTCATTTTCTTCATCCAATCGCTTTCCGTTATGGGGCCCACACAAGGATGCGCCGTCGTACGAATATTCCCCGACAGTAAGAATATTCCACGACCAAACGAATATTCCCCGACAAAAATAAATATTTTATAACCACCTGCTTATTTAAAATATTTACGCATTTTACCCATAACTAACCACATTAATCAAATCAACCCTTACTAATTAAAAGAAATAATAGAGGAAAATAAATTTCATTTATTAATTATTTGGGGTCTTACAACCTCCCTTCTTATAAAATTTCGCCCTCGAAATTGGCGACGTACTTGAAGTCTCTCGAAGATGAGGATACCTCGCTTTCATTTTTCGTTTCTAATTCCCAGGTCATTTCCTCTATAGCATGATTCCTCCACAAAACTTTAACTTGTGGTATGACCTTTGTACGTAGGACATGCTCCTTCCGATCCAAGATCTTGACAGGTACCTTCTCATACGTTAAGTCTTCGGCTATCTCATCTGGTTCTAATTCAATAACGTGGTTCGGGTCTTTCACATATTTACAAGTAGTACAGATATGTGAAACACATTATGAACACGAGACATACTCGGAGGTAACGCGAGTCTATAGGCTACATTACCTACTTCGGTCAAGAATTTGAAATGGACCAATAAATCGTGGATTGAGCTTTCCTCTTTCCTAATCTTGTAACTCCCTTCCACCGGGCAACACGCAATGACGATACATGATCCCCAATACTAAATTCTACGTCCTTTCGATGAAGATCCGCATAACTCTTTTGTCGATCTTGTGCCGCTTTGTATACGTTGTCGAATCATTTGGATCTTTTTCGTAGTCATACGCACTCAACTCGGGTCCCAACAATGTTGCTTCACCCACCTCGTCCCCAACATACCTTTGAGAGCGACACTTTCGTCCATATAATGCTTCAAATGGGGCCACACCAATGCTTGCTCGATAATCGTTGTTGTTGTAGAGAATTCCACCAATGGTAAATACTTATCTCAACTCCCTTTGAAGTCTAGGACACACGTAGTCTTAATAGATCTTCAAGAGTTTGAATAGTCCTCTCGATTGTCGTCCGCTTTGAGGATGGTATCTTTGAATCAATCGTAAATTCGTGCCCATAGCTTTTTGCAAGCTAACCCAAAATCTTGAAGTGAATCTTGGGTCACGATCTGAAACTATGGATACTGGCATGCCATGCAATCTCACAATCTCATCTATGTACATACGAGCAAGACGTTCAAGGGAATAAGTCTCCCGTATCGGCAAGAAATGAGCAGACTTGGTTAATCTATCAACAATAATCCAAATAGCATTGATGCCTTGAGAAACCATAAGAAGACCCGTAACGAAATCCATGGTAATGTGTTCCCACTTCCATTTCGGAATCTCAAGTGGTTGAAACGGACCCTTAGGTACTAGATGCTCCGCCTTTACACGTTGACAACTTAAACACATCGAGATAAACTTTGCAATCTCTCTCTTCATATTGTTCCACCAAAATGTATGTCGAAGATCACGATACATTTTAGTACTTCCGTGATGGATTGCAAATTGTGTATTGTGTGCCTCCATCATAATCTTGTACTTCAAATCGTAGTCGTTAGGAACACGTAGTCCGAGTGGACTCAAGTATTCCTTCTTCATCGATTCTCGCCTTAGGAATAACACCTTCTTGTACTTTCTTCTTCATACGCATCACCCGGGCCCAGGTGGCTTGAGCAACCTTAACTTTTCTATTAAAGTTGGCTCTGTGTAACAACCCCAAAATAGGTCCATTCCATCCAACCTATTCTCGAGTCGTTAAATACATGGTACGTAAATAACTACAACTTTATTACAACAATTGTCGTGCAAAATACAACAACACATATGTTTGTGAGTTTGATACCAATATATACCAAATGTAACTCTGGACACCAACTTGGATAACACGTCACCATGACACCTTACATAAAGGCATACCAAAAACTGCTTTTAGAAATTAGAATCTTTGGGAAGTGCTCAAGAAACCTTCATACACGGGAGGCCATGCTTTTAGGTTATGGTAGATATCATATGGCCACGTAATTATCCTTGGTTGACCCAATAAACCCCAAAGAAAAACGAGAAGATTACTATCATATTCTTCCCAATGGTGAGTCTTCTCTTGACATATCATTATCTCCACTGCCTCTAATTGGGTATTATACTCCAAACAAACACCAAGATTGTATAGGTAGTGCTTGTAAATATACTCAAAGAAGTGGATGAAAGCACAACCATGTCTTATGATAACACGAGGTTGTATGTCATTAGACATCTTGTATGATAGTGACAAAACACCCTTCCAAGTTAAATTCACCTCACCCTCAACATCTATGTAACCACCACTCTATTCCTCATATCCCCGGCCGACCCAAATACACTTTTATTTACTCCGAAAGGAATTGTGAAACAAAAGGGTGAGCACAACTAGCTCAAGAAAGAATATTATGACTAAAGATAAATAAATTATCAATAGTCTTCATCAAGAATAAATCGTAGATTTAGAACATATGGTAGATGATAAAACTTTTCAACCATAGTTGCAAATGGAATGAGCAATCCATTAAAGAGTCAAATAGACTATAAAGTCTATCATTTCCCATGTTAAAAATCCACCAACAATGTTTTATCCTCGTAACATCAATCAACAATTCACATCACAATCACGTGTATAACTCATAATCGTAATTGTAGTTCTAAATTCCATTCCTCATCCAAGGCAAAGATAATTTTCATCACTTGTCTTTACCAAAACATCAAAGATCATGGTTATACCAAATCACGCCTCCTGCTCATAATCATACTAAATAATTCATCTTTGCACCACGGCCAAAGATATTCATCAACAGCTCATCTTTACACTACAAAATTTTAAAGATATTCAACAACGGGACATCTTTGCATTACAAGCCAAAGATATTCATCAATAATTCATCTTTGCACTCTGAAAGCTAAAGATATTCAACAACGGGACATCTTTGCATTACAAGCCAAAGATATTCATCAATAATTCATCTTTTGACTACAAAAGCTAAGATATTCATCAACAAGTCATCTTTGCATTACAAGCCAAAGATATTCATCAATAATTCATCTTTGCACTACAAAGCAAAAGATATTCAACAACAGACATCTTTGCATTACGAGCAAAAGATATTCATCAATAATTCATCTTTGCACTTCTTGGCTAAAGATATTCTTCGTAAATCATTCATCTTTGCATTGGTTTTATCCACGCCCAAAAATACCACAAAAAATAATCATAGTGGTGTAAAATTCAAGAATGATCAAAACACGGATACAATCAAAGCTAGTATCCGAATAGATATTTTAGACGAAAAGAAAAATTTTCATTTTTCTATTGAATAGTCACGATTCGTGAATAATAGTCAGATATCGTGAATAGTCCGTGATACGTGAATAAGAACTCCGACACCAAAAAGATAGAAATTCCACAAAAAACATCTTCACGCTTCATGAATAGTACTCGTGAATAGTAACTCGTGAATAGTAACTCATGAATAGTAACTCGTGAATAGTAACTCATGAATAGTAACCCCGACATGAAAAGTTCCAAATTTGATAAAAAATTCCAACCAATATTTCAGCATAATGATATTAAAGAAATAATATCATCTGAGAAGAAAATAACATCCCTTACTATCCCTTACCTCAAAAGAGCAGCACTTCTGACTGGATATCGGATATGACGCTGAAGGAAACTTGCACTGATGAATATCAACTCACCAAGTATCTAAATACTCACAAATTAGACTCAATAATCTAGAGAGAGAAAGAGAGAAAGCTTATGTTTCTCGGTGTGATTTTCAATTCTAACTTAGCCTTATTTATAGGAAAATGTTAAGCCGTCAAGAAGACTTGACTGCCACCGATGGCTTTTACCGCTACTATTTCCACCCACCAAAAATCAGCCATCTTCCCCAACAACCAAGAGTGGGGCCCACTCAATTCTAGAATTTTCCACCAAAACCTAATTTCCGAATCGCCACCTCTTAAAATTCATAACAAATCATACGCTCATTTTTAACGGTTCAAAATTTGTGGACATATACTCAACTTATATATGTATAACATATCCAAAATTACAACGATCCAACGGTCGGATCAAAATTTATAACTCACGTAATATAGTGAAGAACACCGATTTTTCGGACTATTAGTCCTTCTGACCAGTTTCATTCAAAATTTCACCACGAAATATCTACAAAGAATTTTTGGGTGATTCAAATTTCTACAGTTAGCTTACTTCTAGGGCTTTCTTTTGATATATGGCTCATCTCTTAACTCATTATACAAAAAGAGTTATGGATTTTACAAAATCAAGTAATAAACTAATTTTTCTGAAAATCCCATATTTTGTTCTCCATTTCGACAAATACTGATAAAACACCTCATCTTTAATTCCTTCACTTAAATACATAAATAAATCCATCATTTATATCCACATCAAATAAATATTTTCTTATCATATAAATCAATAACTAATTATTCACAAATAATATTACGTAATCACAATAATGACAACCGTGCGCCTCCTGAGCAGGGGCTTTCCAATAAGAATTTCTCCTTACTTGGCGCCGCAATTAGGTGACCAAACCTCTCCTCGATGTAACTTTCTAGACATTGCCAATAATGCTATCTAATAATATTATTTAAATAATATGAATTATTGATCCGATAATGGAGATAATGTGCGTTGACAATTATTGAACAACAATAATATAAAATATCAACGCAAAGAATTATCGAATCAATAAAATAAAATATCGAATAAGAAACTCACTCGTGAAAATTATTGAGTAGTGCCTTCTTACGTAAGGATCAATAATTCAACAATATTGTGCAATACCGCAGTGCCATCTTTAACCACGCCAGACATCAGATTTTAACCACCGGTATTCCAATGAATCTAATTCTTAATAACTACGCCTGCTATTTTTAACCAACTTATATTTGTCGCTTTCTTCATCCAATCGCTTTTCGTTATGGGGCCCACACATGGTCGCTACCGTCGCATTTAATATTCCCTACGTAAAGAATATTCCACGACCAAACGAATATTCCCCACAATAATGAATACTTTATACCCCTCGCTTATTTTGAAAAAAAAAAAAAAATTCATATATCACCCTTAACTTTAACTTTTATCAATTTAACCATTTACTTGAATAGAAAAATTGAATACTTTTATTTCATAAAATTCGGGTCTTACAATCTCCCTCCTTATGAAATTTAAGTCCCCGAAATTTACGTACTGTATTTCAAAGAGTTGAGAATACCTTGTTTTCATTTCGATTCTATCTCCCCACATCATCATGATTTCTCCATTGCTCATCTCCCCGTATTTCGGATATCATTCTAGAATACACTTCAAAACAAAGGTTAATTGAGCAAATTAACATATCACATAATATCTCGATATTATGACCGACCAACAAATAAGCTTAGGTAGGACTCACTAGCGAAGGATTTACTCATCTCTCCCTCCTAGTTCTATTCCCCATCTCCGCCAGAGATCATATCCTAAGCTCGATACTTAAATGTAACAACCCCAAAATAGGTCCATTCCATCCAACCTATTCTCGAATTCGTTAAATACATGGTACGTAAATAACTACAACTTTATTACAACAATTGTCGTGCAAAAATACAACAACACATATCTTGTGAGTTTGGATACCAATATATACCAAATGTAACTCTCGACACCAACTTGATAACACGTCACCATGACACCTTACATAAAGGTACAAGTAAAACCGCTTTTAGAAATTAGAATCTTTGGGAAGTGCTCAAGAAACCTTCATACATGGGAGGCCATGCTTTTTTAGGTTATGGTAGATATCATATGGCCACGTAATTATCCTCGGTTGATCTAATAAACCCCAAAGAAAAAACGAGAAGATTACTATCATATTCTTCCCAATGGTGAGTCTTCTCGACATATCATTATCTCCACCGTCTCTAATTGGGTATTATACTCCAAACAAACACCAAGATTGTATAGTAGTGCTTGTAAATATACTCAAGAAGTGGATGAGCACAACCATGTCTTATGATAACACGAGGTCAGTATGTCATTAGACATCTTGTATGATAGTGACAAAACACCCTTCCAAGTTAAATTCACCTCACCTCAACATCTATAGACCACCACTCTATTCCTCATATCCCCGCTCGACCCATGACTACACTTTTATTTACACCGAAAGGAATTGTGAAACAAAAGGGTGAGCACAACTAGCTCAATAAAGAATATTATGACTAAAGATAAATAAATTATCAATAGTCTTCATCAAGAATAAATCGAGATTTAGAACATATGGTAGATGATAAAACTTTTCAACCATAGTTGCACGTTAATGAGCGATCCATTAGAAGAGTCAAATAGACTATAAAGTCTATTGTCTTCTCCATGTTAAAAATCCACCAACAATGTTTTATCCTCCGTAACATCAATCAACAATTCGTCCCACAATCACGTGTATAACTCATAATCGTAATTGTAGTTCTAAATTCCATTCCTCATCCAAGGCAAAGATAATTTTCATCACTTGTCTTTACCTGAAACATCAAAGATCATGGTTATACCAAATCACAGTTCCTGTTCATAATCATACTAAATAATTCATCTTTGCACCACGGGCCAAAGATATTCATCAACAGTTCATCTTTACACTACAGGCTAAAGATATTCAACAACGGGACATCTTTGCATTACAAGCCAAAGATATTCATCAATAATTCATCTTTGCACTACAGGCTAAAGATATTCAACAACGGGACATCTTTGCATTACAAGCCAAAGATATTCATCAATAATTCATCTTTGCACTACAGGCTAAGATATTCATCAACAAGTCATCTTTGCATTACAAGCCAAAGATATTCATCAATAATTCATCTTTGCACTACAGGCTAAAGATATTCAACAACAGGACATCTTTGCATTACGAGCAAAAGATATTCATCAATAATTCATCTTTGCACTACTGGCTAAAGATATTCTTCAGAAATCATTCATCTTTGCATTGGTTTTATCCACGTCCAAAAATACCACAAAAATAATCATAGTGGTGTAAAATTCAAGAATGATCAAAACATGGATACAATCAAAGCTAGTATCCAGAATAGATATTTTAGACGAAAAGAAAAATTTTCATTTTCTATGAATAGTCTTCAGTGATTCGTGAATAGTGCCAGATATCGTGAATAGTCTTGATATCGTGAATAAGAATCCGACACCAAAAGATGAAATTCCACAAAAACATCTTCACGCTTCATGAATAAGTACTCGTGAATAAGAACTCGTGAATAAGTAACTCATGAATAAGAACTCGTGAATAGTAACTCATGAATAGTAACCCCGACATGAAAAGTTCCAAATTTGATAAAAAATTCCAACCAATATTTCAGCATAATGATATTAAAGAAATAATATCATCTGAGAAGAAAATAACATCCCTTACTATCCCTTACCTCAAAAGAAAGCGACTTCCGACGGGATATCTGATATATATATTGAAGGAAACTTGCACCGATGAATATCAACTCACCAAGTATCTAAATACTCACAAATTAGACTCAATAATCTAGAGAGAAAGAGAGAAAGCTTATGTTTACGGTGTGATTTTCAATTCTAACTTAGCCTCTATTTATAGGAAAATGTTAGCACGCCAAGAAGACTTGACTCGCCACCGATGGCTTTACCTCGCTACTATTCCACCCACCAAAAATCAGCCATCTTCCCCAACAACCAAGAGTGGGGCCCACTCAATTCTAGAATTTTCCACCAAAACCTAATTTCCTAATCGATTTACCTCTTAAAATTCATAACAAATCATACGTTCATTTTAACGGTTCAAAATTTGTGGACATATACTCAACTTATATATGTATAACATATCCAAAATTACAACGATCCAACGGTGGGATCAAAATTTATAACTCACGTAATATAGTGAAAAACAATCGATTTTTCGGACTATTAGTCCTTCTGACCAATTTCATTCAAAATTTCACCACGAAATATCTACAAAGAATTTTTGGGTGATTCAAATTTCTGATTAGCTTACTTCTAGGGCTTTCTTTTGATATATGGCTCATCTCTTAACTCATTATACACAAAGAGTTATGGATTTTACAAAATCAAGTAATAAACTAATTTTTCCGAAAATCCCATATTTTGTTCTCCATTTCGACAAATCTTGATAAAACACCTCATCTTTAATTCCTTCACTTAAATACATAAATAAATCCATCATTTATATCCACATCAAATAAATATTTTCTTATCATATAAATCAATAACTAATTATTCACAAATAATATTACGTAATCACAATAATGACAACCAGCGGTTCTCCTGAAGAGGGCTTTCCAATAAGAATTTCTCCTTCTTGGCGCCAAGCAATTAGGTGACCAAACCTCTCCTCGATGTAACTTTCTAGACATTTCCAATAATGCTATCTAATAATATTATTTAAATAATATGAATTATTGATCCGATAATGGAGATAATGTGCGCGAAGGACAATTATTGAACAACAATAATATAAAATATCAACGCAAAGAATTATTGAATCAATAAAATAAAATATTGAATAAGAATTCATCGTGAAAATTATTGAGTAGTGCCTTCTTACGTAAGGATCAATAATTCAACAATATTGTGCAATACCGTGGTGCCATCTTGTAAACCCACGCGTAGACATCGTATTTTAACCAACGGGTATTCCAATGATTCTTAATCTGATAATAACTACGCCAAGTTATTTTTAACCAACTTATATTTGTCGCTTTCTTCATCCAATCGCTTTCCGTTATGGGGCCCACATATGGTCATGCTACCGTCATTTAATATTCCCGACGGAAAGAATATTCCACGACCAAACGAATATTCCCCGACATAATAATGAATACTTTATACCCCTCGCTTATTTTGAAAAAAAAAAATTCATATATCACCCTTAACTTTAACTTTTATCAATTTAACCATTTACTTGAATAGAAAAATTGAATACTTTTATTTCATAAAATTCGGTCTTACACTATGCATTATACTTGACATCATTGCACTCGTTCCTGCGTATGATCTTCTACTCAACGCGTCAATTACCACGTTCGCTTTTCGGGATGGTATTGAATAGTGTAGGTCGTAATCTTTCAACAACTCGAGCCAACGTCGTTCTTTGCGCATGTTGAGTTCTTTTCGTGAAGAAATATTTGAGGCTTTTTATGGTCCGAATACATCTCCACTTTCTCCCCATATAGATAGTGCCTCCGGATCTTTAATAGAAACGACTAATCGCCAACTCTAGATAATGAGTAGGATAATTCCTCTCATACTCTTTGAGTTGTCACGAGGCATAAAGCTATGACTTTCCCACGTTGCATGAGAACACATCCTAACCCTTTTGCACAAGCATCGTTTGTAGATAACAAATCCATCCGTGCAGATGGTATTGTTAGAAACAGTCTTAAAAATGAGTCCCTCTTAAGCTCTTGGAAACTCTTCTCGCATTCTTCGCTCCAAACGAATTTTTATCCTTCCGAGTTAAATTTGGGTTAATGGAGTAGCGATTCGAGAAAACCCTTCCACGAATCTTCGTCCAAAAGCTACGTATCTTGATCCGAAACTTGGTTGCTCTAACTTTGTATTGCTTCAATCTTCACCGGATCAATGAGATACTCTATGTTTCGACACCACGTGCCCAAGGAATGCTACTTCCTCGCCGAACTCACATTTCTTCAACTTGGCATAAAGCTTATTTTCACGAAGCCTTTGGAGTACCCGGCTTGAAATGGTGCTCATGATCTTCACAACTTTTGGAATATACGAGGATGTCATCAATAAAGACAACAACGAATTGATCCAAATATTCCTTGAATACTCGGTTCATCATATCCATGAAAGCCGCGGGAGCATTAGTCAATCCGAAAGACACGACTAAGAATTCATAATGCCCGTCTCGAGTTTCAAGGCGGTCTTTGGAATATCCTCGATTCTAATCTTGGTGATGATAACCGAACGAAGATCGATCTTTGAAAAGAATTGTGCTCCTCGCAATCGGGTCAAACAGTCAATAATACGAGGTAGAGGATATATATTCTTGATGGTGACATGGTTCAATTCTCGATAAATCAATACAAAGTCGCATACTCCCGCCTTTCTTCTTTACGAATAAAAAAAGAGCACCCCAAGGAGATGTACTAGATTTAATGAAACCAAGTCCAACAATTCTTCTTGTAGTTGGACCTTTAACTCTGAAGTTCAAGGGATCCATTTGATATGGGGTTTTAGAAATGGGCTTAGTACCGGGTTCAAGATCAATAAAAATTCAACTTCACGTTAGGGGTAGACAAGGAAGTTCTTCAGAAATCGTCGGGAAAGTCAATAACAACAGGAATATTATTCAAATCGACGTGTCTTTATTCAAATACATAACATGAGCTATGAAAGCTTGACATCCGCTTTTCAATAAACGAATAGCTTTATGATTAGATATGACGATTGATTGATTTTAATGGTTTAGTTGGTTGATTTGCATAAACAGTTGGTTAGGAATATGAAAACTAACAACCTTACGAAAATAATCAATTTTGGCATGATGAGTAGTTAACCAATCAATCCCTAAAATCACATCAAAAACAAGTATCTTTAAAGAGATAAGGTCAATGGTGTAGGTGATGGTGCCAACTTGAATCAAACAAGATTTATAAACAATGGATGGATGTGATGAAAGTTTCTCCTAACGGAGTTTCCACGAGATAGGTCAAAGTCTAATTTCTCCGGAGTCAAGTTTAAACGTTGAGCACAAGCGGAGAGATAAATGAATGGGTAAGACCTAAGATTATCGAAGTAAGGTATAAATTTTGCAATAATTTATAAATAGCTTACCCGTGATCACCTCGTTTGGGTTCCTCGCATTTTGACCAAATCCACAAAACGCCTTCCGAGAACCGTTGAGTTTGACTTTTACTTTTCCGATCTTTTGAGTCACCGCCCCCACGAACTAGGTTTTTCTACCGCATAATCTCGAGCGATATGTCCTTCCTTTCCACAATTATAGCATACCTTGAACTGTTGTGGGCGGTTTGGGTGATATGTCCCTCTTTCCGCATTTATAGCATATGACGCATCAAAGGGTCGTTCCTCCTTAGAACCGATTGATCTTTAACTGCTGCCTTCATATGGTCGTTGTTAAATCTCCTCTTTTTAAAATCTCCTCCCGACTCGCTTTCTTCTATTTTCATGGCCATGATTACCACCAGAGTGGTTACCATTTTTGTCCGTCTTTTCTTTCTCCGTTGTTATCGTTGTTTTGTTGATCATTATCCTCGGTATGATCCTCGGTTGTGGTCCTCGATTGACTGTACTTCAAGTATCTCGCCTAATAATAATTGAGCCTGCTTACAACATCTAGATAAAGAGAAAATTTATGAGAAATGAGATACCGACGCGTATCTGGGGTTTCAAACCTCTAAGAAACATCCGTCATAATCGTTCCTCATTCTCCACGAAAATGAGGTGCAAACTCGGATAACTCCATGAACTTCGCCATTATTATAATTCACACTATTAATCGACTGAGTTGTTCCCGTGAAGAGGGGCTTTCAATAAGGATTTTTCCTATCGACGCCAGCAATTAGGTGACCAAACCTCTCCTGGCGTAACTTCTACATCGTTAATATTGTAAATAATAATATTAATAACTTCATCGTCTCAATTATTGATTTAATAATATATAAAATATCGACAATAATTGAATCAATTAACGTGAGATACTATGCAACAATTCTTTCAAGCAATAATTGAATAAAATTGAGTGACTTTTCACGTAAGCATCAATAATCAATACCAGATGCTACTATGCAACCACGCCGTATTCTCGTACTTTTAACACCGTGTTTCAAATCATTAACGATAAAACTTCCGCCATTATTTTCATAAAATATTTTGTCATTTTCTTAATCCGATAATAATTACATTGTGGGTCCACTAATGATTGTTATCGTCATTTAATATTCCCCGTAAAATGAATATTCCCCACCAATCGAATGTTATATAACAACTTGTGTACTTTGCAAAATTTATAACTATTACCCACAACTATAACATTATATCAAATTCATTCCATAATATTCAAAAAATGATAATTATAGAAAATTCATCTTTATTCATAAAAGTTGGGGTCTTACAGTAATCATGTTGACAATTTGAACATTCTTGAACTCGGAATAAATTAAATTATAAATCTCTAATATTTGTCATTGATCTCAATTGATTCACTATTTATATCATTGTAATCATCCTCATGCTTATATTGTGGTGAGAGTCATTTTTGGCTCGTATTGCAAAGATGATCTGTTAATATGATTATGACCAAGAATTTTGTTTTGGTACAATCATGACCTTTAATGTTACAGATAAAACTTTGTGGTGAAAGTCCTATTTGGCCCGTAATGCATAGATGAACATATGTTTGACATGATCATGACTACTGGTGATACACACGATTATCTCCGGCCCGTATTTTATAGATAATTCGTTGATTGAAAATAATTATTGATTGGTGTTACAAGGATAAAATATTGATGATGAACTTTTAAATTTTAGAAGATAGTAGACATCATGCTCTGCTTAGCTCTTCTAATGTATTGCTATTTCTGTTACAGTTATTGATCTAAAATTTGTTATCTATTGTATTCTATCAATTTTTTACCTGTTAAGGACTAAGGATAATTTATTTTTCATTATCTTAGTCATAATATTCTTTACTAGGGTAGTTACGTTCACCCTTTTCTTTTTTGTTCCACTGTTCTTCTCAAAAAATAAAAGTGTAGTTGGGACTAGTCGGGTAGTGGAGTAATGATCCGAGATAATTACTATAGAAGCCTTCACTGTGTTGTGAAATAGTGTGATAATAAATGTAATGAGAACTTTATTTGAGTTTGGATATTGTCTACGAGAAAATATTGGTATTGAAACTCACAACTTATGTGTTGTTGTATTTTGCACGACAGTTTAATAGTTGTAAATATGAAATTTTGTATTTGAATTATGTACTATGTATTTTGGCGACTCAAAATGGGTTGTGTGAACCTATTTTGGGGGCGTCACATCACGTCTTTTGAACACACGCGAGTTTAAAAAATTCAAAATCACAAAAATTATAAATAAATAAAAAATCAATTTTTAGTCAAATTGAACCCCATTAGGATTAAAATTGACTCACTCACCATACATGACATCAAACACACACACGTACTATGGAATGACACAACACACTTAGGCACAACATATTTAGAACTCACACTAAGTCAATTATGACAAAATTTGAGACAAGATTAGGAAAACGATAACTGTATTCTCACAGAAATCGGGGGTGTCCCCCGCTTAAACAAGCTCCCGAACTCCGTGAATCTCAATTACAGAGCAATGTAATGGAGTCACCTATTTGAAAATTTATATTCCAAAACTCAAAAAATTAGATAAGTTGGTATATCAATTTAAACTTATACCAACTGAAAATTGTGACGCCCCCAAAATTAGGTATACGTCACCCATCTTGAGTCGCCACTTACATGGTACAAAATTTAAATACAACTTACTAATATAACTGTAGGTATGCAATACGACATAAATCGTGAGTTTGAATACAAATATTGTCTACTAGATATTATACAAACTCAAAAGGAGTCCTCATTACAATTATTATCACACTATTTCACGAATAGTGAGGGACTACTAATGTTATCCTCTGGACCATTACTCCGCTCCCAGGCTCGTCCCAAATATATTTCTCATTTCACAGAATAATGTGAAAAAAAAGGTGAGCTCAACTAGCCCATGAAATAATGAAGGAATGAGCTTTATTTATAGAAAAAGCGAGGTGGCTCTTGGTCTTAACGAAGGGTCAAAATGACTCTTGATAATATTGAAGAGACAACTACTATTTGCGAAGGTGTAATTAACCCTTGGAACACCGAAGAGGCAGTTAACTCTTGGTAATATTGAAGGGGCAACTACTATTGACGAAAGTAATTACTATTGACGAAGGTAAATACTATTGACGAAGGTAAATACTATTCACAAAGGTAATTACTATTTGACGAAGGTAAATACTATTGACGAAGGTAATTACTATTCACAAAGGTAATTACTATTTGACAAAGGTAAATACTATTGAGGAAGGTAATTACTATTCACAAAGGTAATTACTATTTGACGAAGGGACTCTTAGATGATGACATATGGGCCCCCCATAAAATAATCAAACTTACCACAAACATCTCATAACAGACTCTTTATATACATCAAGGATTGAATAAATATTACCACAAATCATTTTATTTTTAATCAACACATATTTAATCTTTCAACAATTATTAATCATTTATAACTTGTCGTCTCAATTAATAATATAACATATTATACGGATGATACTTTGTGACAATAATTGAATCAATAATATGAGAGATATATGAAGCGTTAATTCTCGTAGCAATAATTGAGTATAGCTAAGTGACTTCTCACGTAAAGATCAATAATCAATCTGCAGTGTACTTCTTGTCTGCGACCGCAGCATATTCTTTTTACTTTACTACCGGGTAGTTCAACGCTTTTAACGGTAACACCTCTGCCGTTATTTTTATAGAAAGATAATTTTGTCGTCTTTTAACTACTACGTGATACTTCCGTTAATGGGTTCCACTTAATGATTGAGTAGTCGTCTTTAATATTCCCCGACAAAAGAATATTCCCAACCAAACGAATATTTTATTACAACTTGCTTACTTTGCAAAACTTATAAATATTACCCACAACTATAACATTATATCAAATTTATTCCATAATATTCAAAAATAATATTTATAGAAAATTCATCTTTATTTATAAAAGTCGGGGTCTTACAACCTCCCTTCTTATGAAATTTCGCCCTCGAAATTAGGTACGTGCACGATATGATAAAGAGGTGAGGATACTTTGAATACCTTTATCGTTAAAAATATTAAATTCATCTTCGCAATCCTACCAAAGATATTCATTAACAATTCATCTTTGTACTACAGCCAAAGATATACAAATCGTAAAACCAATAATGCCGAGACGCAGCGACAATAGTATCACGACCACGAATTATCCATGCACCTTCGCCGAGGACATTCGTGTTTTCAATTACTGATCATGATTATACCGAATAATCCGTGGTCATAATCATACCAAGTCTATCAATGCACTACTACCAAAGATGACTTTTACCACATCCATGAATTAATATTTCATTCTTTGAGACTCAAATTTCAATAATTAATCCATATCATCGAATCATCCCTACACTACGGGCCAGGATATTCATTAAGTATCACGACCACGAATTATCCATGCACTACTACCAAAGATAATCGTGTATTCATTAAGTATCACGACCACAAATTATCCATGCACTACTGACCCAAAGATAATCGTGTATTCATTAAGTATCACGACCACAAATTATCCATGCACTACTACCAAAGATAATCGTGTATTCATTAGTATCACGACCACAAATTATCCATGCACTACTTGCCAAAGATAATCGTGTATTCATTAGTATCACGACCACAAATTATCCATGCACTACTACCAAAGATAATCGTGTTTTTCAATTACTACTATGATTATACCGAACAATCCACGGTCATAATCATACCAAGTCCATCCATCTATGCACTACTTCTGCCACGTATGACTTTCAACATAATATAAGCATGAGGATAATGATATAAAGAATCAATCAAATGAGATAAAGGATAAATATTAAACATTTATAATATAATTTATCCGAGATTAAGAATATCCCCATGTTATCCATCACTTAATAATCTCATAATCTAATATCATTAATATTATAACAATATTTTAATCACTTAACTTTTTATAAACAATTTATCTCAATTGTTTACGCTTTACCATATAATGCATTTAATCATTCAAAATGCCATACTCATAAGATATCATCACCAATTATCGATCAAAAAATATGCATATACTTTATATAGGATTCTCTATACATAAAATCCTATTTTCAACTTTCATATTTCACATAACATATTTAACTCATATGTTCAGTAATTAAACTATTTTCATGAAAAATACCAAATCAGTCCCAAAATATTTCTTTTCTGGGATTTAGCATAATATAGTCCCATAATGAAAAAATATTTTTCTCGAATTTTTAAAATTCATTTACTATTTTTCAAAAATCAATTTCTAATTAATTCCTTAAGAAATTTGCTACCTCAAGTTTAACTCCAAAATTCCCAAATCTTGGCGGGACCTTACACATGTTAATGTGAGCCTCCGATTTAAATTTCATGGTCATCTGAGTTATAGAACTCCGCTTATAGCATTTTTCGTCAAAAACCTAAATATTAAAATGGTCATAACTTGCTCATTTTAAGTCGGAATGAGCTCATTTTTGGACACAATGTTCATATACTTTTATGTCCCAAAAGGCCTGAATTTTTCTCACTAATTAAGTGGTGAAACAAAACCCTTACAAAAACGTGGCGGCAGCCTTTTGGACATTTTCAAGTTTTGACTCCTTTGCTAAAATCACCCAATCCACAAAATCTACAACACCTTTTTCATTGATTCCACTTGGATTAGTTAGGTAACTCATAGATCTAACTCTAGGACTTAACCACACTCAAAAATTCAAAATATAATAAGAGATTTGGTCAATTGAATTTCATGTTACGTTTTTCACCAAAATCGGTTTTTAACTCCTTGTGATTTTTAAAGAAACTTTCATGTTTTCACATACTAACCAACATAACTCATCATAACACTTACTAATACCACGTATACCCATGATTTTCATTAGTCCAATGCTTTTATTATGACTTTCATCATAAACCACGTAAACTGCTCATTTTAGTTGAAGAAATATTTGAGGGTTTAAGAAATCGGCTTTGTCTTTGTGGTCGATACAAAATTCGATTTCACGCTACTAGTAGTAGGCTAGAAATCTTCAAGAATACGTCAAATTTTTTTATTAATGATAGAAATATCATTCAAAATCGCTACTCTTATCCAAGACTTGGATAAGACGTTATATTGATACCAACCGTGACTTTCATCCCAACTTTGGATAAAGACGTCACAATGACACCTTACATAAATGTATAGTCAAAAACCTGTTTTAGAAATTAGAATCTTTGGGAAGTGCTCAAGAAACCTTCGTACATGGGAGGCTATGCTTCTAGGTTATGATAGATATCATATGGCCACGTAATTATCCTCGGTTTACCCAATAGACCCCAAAGAAAAATGAGAAGATTACTATCATATTCTTTCCAATGGTGAGTCTTCTCTTGATTTATCATTATCTCCACTGTCTCAAATTGAGAATTATACTTCAAACAAACACCAAGATCATATAGGTAATGCTCATAAATATACTCAAAGAGTGGATGAAAGACAACCCCGTCTTATGATGACACGAGGTTGTATGTCATTAGACATCTTGTATGATAGTGGCAAAACACTCTTCCAACGTTGGGTTTGCTTTCACCCTAGTTGATTCACCAAATATAACTACTAAATGATGACCACCGCTTCTATTCCACTCGTTACTCTAGCAACTTCGACCTAGCTACACTCTTATTACCCTAAAGGAATTGTGAAGCAAAAGGGTTAATTAATATATCAAATATTATCCCTATACTCACGTGACCAATTAAATAATAAATAAACTTAGGTAGGTCATACTAACAAGGAATTCCCGCCTCCCTCCTAGTTCTTACCTCGTGCATCTTAGCGTGGATCATATCCCTAAGCTCGATACCAACCGTGGCGCCCCCAAAATTAGGTATCGTCGCCACCCATCTTGGGTCGCCACTTACATGGTACAAATTTAAATACAACTTACTAATATAACTGCTGTATAATACGACATAAAACCGTGAGTTTGAATACAAATATTGTCTACTAGATATTATACAAAACTCAAAAGGAGTCCTCATTACAATTATTATCACACTATTTCACGTAATAGTGAGGACTACTAATGTTATCCTCTGGACCATTACTCCGCTTCTCGACTCGTCCCAAATTATATTCTCATTTCACAAGAAAATAAAGAAAAAAGGGTGAGCTTAACTAGCCCAAAGAAGAAATAATGAAGGAAATGAGCTTTCATTTATAGAAAAAGCGAGAGGGTGGCTCTTGGTCTTAACGAAGGATCAAAATGACTCTTGGTAATATTGAAGAGACAACTACTATTCATGAAGGGGTAATTAACCCTTGGAACAATCAAGAAAGCGCTTAACTCTTGGTAATATTGAAGGGGCAACTACTATTAACGAAGGTAATTACTATTGACGAAGGTAAATACTATTGACGAAGGTAATTACTATTCACAAAGGTAATTACTATTTGACGAAGGTAAATACTATTGACGAAGGTAATTACTATTCACAAAGGTAATTACTATTTGACGAAGGGACTCTTAGATGATGACATATGGGCCCCCCATAAATTAATCAAACTTACCACAAACGCGTCTCATAATGCAATTATTTATATACATCAAGGATTGAATAAATATTACCACAAATCATTTTATTTTAATCAACACATATTTAATCTTTCAACAATTATTAATCATTTATAACTTGTCGCCTCAATTAATAATATAACATATTATACGATGATAATCTTGTGACAATAATTGAATCAATAATATGAGAGATATGATCACGTGATTAGATAGCAATAATTGAGTATAGCTAAGTGACTTCTCACGTAAGCATCAATAATCAATACCGTGTCTTACTACGCAACCACGCCATTCATCGTATTTTTTACTACCGGGTAGTTCAATGCTTTTAATTTAACACCTCTGCCGTTATTTTTATAGAAAGATAATTTTGTCGCTTTCTAACTACGACAATACTTCCGATTGTAGTAGGTCCACTAATGATTGAGTAGTCGTCATGCAATATTCCCCGACAAAAAGAATATTCCCAGAGCCAAATGAATATTTTATAACAACTTGCTTACTTTGTAAAATTTATAAATATTACCCACAACTATAACATTATATCAAATTTATTCCATTATATTCAAAAATAATATTTATAGAAAATTCATCTTTATTTATAAAAGCTGGGGTCTTACAAAAACTATATCCTATTGGTCCAAACTTAAAATTAGACTTTCTAAACTCGTTGACAAAATAGCCGTTTTTCAAAGGTCATTCATAAAAAAAGAGTGCTTTTGGAACACTAATAATTAGAAAATTTATCTTCTCGACATCGACACTAATTATTCCCAATGTTCTAAAAAATAATATTATTATCCATTTATTTTAAAAATAATATTTTTTTTAGTTTTTACAATAGCATAAAATGAGAAATTGCCCACAAAGTTTTCACGATGATTGAATTTTGTATTTTAAGAAAATAGTCTTATTTACTTTTGATAATATAAAAATAACAAAGTATCTTTTAAGTTTACAATCATACTTTCATTATCATGTTATTATTAGCCTAACTGAGTTTAACTCAATGTGTGACGCTCCCAAAATAGGTCCAATCCATCCAACCTATTATGAGTCGCCAAATACATGGTACAGAAAATAACTACAACATTATTACTACAACAACACATATGCTGTGAGTTTTGATACCAACTGTGACTCATGTCCCAACTATGGACAACACCTCACAGTGATACCTTACATAAAGGTACAATCTAGAACTGTTTTAGAAATTAAAATCTTTGGGAAGTTGTGAGACCCCAGATTTTATCAATAAAGATTTAAATTTTGTTGAAATAATTTTTTAATATTATGGTGTGAATTTAAGATAATATTATAGTTGTGGGTAGTATTTATAAATTTTGCAAAGTATGCAGTGGTTATATTATATTCGATTGGTCTGGGAATATTAGGTTTAGCGAGGAATATTCGTCATAACTACTCAATCATTGGTGGACCCCACAATGTAATTATTATTTTGATTAAGAAAACGACAAAATATTTTATTAAAATAACTACGGAAGTTTTACCGTAGTTCTTCGCTGAACTACTTTGGTAGTAAAAGTAAAAGAATACGTGTGGTTGCATAAGTAAGACACCAGTATTGATTATCGATGCTTATGTGAGAAGTCACTCATTTGATTCCATTATCATCGATTAATAATATGAATTATTATAAATATAATGACGTTTTGTTTTATTCGTATTATTAACATAATAAAATGTAAACATCTTTTATATAAAATAGAATACTTTATTAAAGTTATTATATAAATAGAATATATTATATTTTATTTAAAGATTTTTCTTTAAATATGGACCACGATTAAAGTAAATCAATCCTGACCGCTTCATGGATTAGTTACTTACGCATTCCATTTTTCTATAAATAAAGCTCATTCCTTCATTATTTTCTTACGAATTCATTGAAACTCTGAGAGAGAAATTATAGAGAGGCTATAGAGAAAAATTATGAAAGAAGAAGAGTATTCTCGCTACTTCACTACTTCTATATTCGGTTCTTTTTACGGTAGTGGGTGTTATTCTTTCTTCTCAAGAGAACTTCATTATTCCATTCACTATTATTCTGCTTGGAATAACTTTTGTAAAAGTGGCATACCCTATACATAACCTCGTATACGCCAGTACCCTATACTTGGTGAAATCCTTATGTTATTCCATTGCTTATTATTACATTGGAATAACTCAGATATCGCTTGCTTTACCCTATACTTGGTGACATTCTTCTATTATTCTCATTGGAACATCACATGCATGTGTGTTTACAATCGACTGGTTCCGCTTTTTATTATTATTACATTTGGAACATCCTCATGCATGTGTTTTTTACCCTGATTCTGGTTCCGCTTTTTATCATTTCTGTTGAATATCCTATCCGTGTGTTTTACACCTGATCCGGTTCCATCTTTATTATTCTGTTGGAACATCCATGGCGTGTGAATTTCACCCGACCAGTTCCGTTATTATTATTCTCGCTGGAATAACCTGCCTACATGCATGAAGTACCGCATGCACGGTGATTTCTTTTGTTATTCCATTCTTTATTATACCCAAATGGTTAAAACTTTGACTTCTATACTCCATGAAATTAGTAGAATATCCTTGATATTTGCGTTTCATCCAAATCTTTTCATGGAAATATTCTTCCGATCATTCTTGAATTTTACTCTACGAAACAAAGATCATATTGACAATTTGGACGTTAATAATTCATGGATTAAATAATTCTTGAACTTGTTTTATTGAATTATTATGTCATTGTCATCATCCTCATGTTATATTATGTTATCTTTGGCTTACGTGCATAGATGAACTTAGTATGATTATGACCGAGGATCATTCTTGTATAATCATGACTTGATATAAATGATGTGACAAAAGTCCTCAAAGGCACAGAATGCAAATGATGGATGGTTTTGGTATGATTATGACCAGGGGTGATTCTAAGATAGTCATGACCATTGATAATTTGATGAAAATCCTCGACCGTGGTACATGGATGATTAGATGTGGTGGTTTATTTATTGTCGAGTCTCAAATATATAAAAATTGATGAAAACCTTTTAAAACCTAAAAGATAGTAGACTTTATTCTCTACTTTTTTTTAATGAATCGCTTATTCATTGCAGCTTAAACCGGTTGTTTATTGTATTTTATCGCTTTAACATCTGTTGAAGGCTAATGATAATTTATTCTCGCATTATCTTAGTCATAATATTTCTTCTCGGGGCTAGTTGAGCTCACCTTTTCTTTCACCGTTTTCTTCGTGAAATGAGAACATAGGCGATGAAGTCGGGGAACGAAGTAATGGTCCGAGAGATAGCATTAGTAGTCTTCACTATTCAGCGTGAAATAGTGTGATAATAGTTGTAATGAGGACTCCTTTCGAGTTTGTATAATATCTAGTAGACAATATTTGTATTCAAACTCATAGTTTATGTCGTATTGTACACCTACGCTTATATTAAGTAAGTTGTATTTGAATTTATGTACCATGTAAGTGGCGACCCAAGATGGGTGACGTATACCTAATTTTGGGGCGCCACGGTTGGTATCGTAGCTTAGGATATGATCCTGCCTAAGATGTGAGAATAATACTAGGAGGGAGAGACGGGGAATTCCTTCACTAGTATGACCTACCTAAATTTATTTGGTATTTAATTGGTCGATCGAGAGTATAGGGATAATATGTGATACGTTAATTAACCCTTATTTTATGGCGATGTTGAAAATGGCATCCGAGAATGTTGAGAATAAAGAATGGAGCACAGGAGACCGCTTGATTCTCCACAGATCAATAATCGAACAATGTACAACAGGATGGCGATAATCCTCCTCCTAAATAACAACACCGATCAATTGACTAACGACGAGACGCGTTTAAAAGGTTTTTAGAATTCATGCAACATCGGTAAAGCGACTCCTCGCTCAAAACGTAGGTGGAAACACGGAAAACTCTCGGCCACACCGCTAAACAATTCAAGGAGTTGGGACCACCGGAGTTTAAGGAGAGCAAAACCACTTCGGCGGAAGCATGGATAAAGCAGATTACCAAGATATTTGATGTCTTGGGATGCTCCGAGGAGCAAAAGGTTCCTTTTTGCGCTTTATATTCTTGCGGAGAAGAGGCGACATCTTTGGTGGGAATCGGTAAACGTACTCAACCTCTTTGTCTTCAAGATATCTTGGGAGAAGTTCCAGAGTCGTTCAACGACAAATACTTTCCCGAAGTATTCGCCATACATGAAGGAGGTGGAGTTTATCAAGTTGGAACAAAACAATATGACCGTGTCGCAATACGAGGCAAAGTTTGCGAGTTATCACGGTTTCATATTCCACTTGGTAGATAATGAAGAGAATGGCGCGAATGTTTTTAAGAGGTTTGAAGCGGAGATACGCCAACATCTTATTTCTCATAAACCGTGTTTTTATTCGGATGTTGTAAATAGGGCTCATTAGTGGAGCGCGATAACGAGTCAACGCAACTAAAAGAAAGTAGCCGCAAAATTATAATACCAAATGAGAGTAGTCATCGGCGGTGACAACAAGCGTGAGGAATCAACAGGGCCGATATGGTAACCACTTTTGTGGTAATCGTAATAAAATAATAAGAATGGACATTTCAAGAAAAGGAGATTCAACAATGATGGAAAGACGTCGGACCAAAGACTGTTGTTAAGGAAGGAGAAGGACCACCTATTATATGTTTCAAAATGCGGAGAGAGGACACATCATCCGAATCACGCCATCGTGCAGTCAAAGCATGTTATAATTGTGGAAGAGAAGGTCACTTAGCTCGATTTTGTCGTTTACCGAAAACGAATTCAACTAGGATGGAGGCACCAAAGGCTGTCCCAGACAAACCAGAGCCGGTAGTTTAAGAGAGAGCGTTTTTTTTTTTTTTTCTCGTGACGAGGAACCTGAATAAAATTATCACGGGTAAGTTAATCGTAAGCTCTTGCGAAGTCTATACCTTATTAAATACCGGTTCTACCCATTCTTTTATCTCTCTTGCTTGCGTTCAACGTTTAAATTTGACTCTGAAGAAATTAGACTTTGATTTATCTATTGAAACTTCGTTGGGAGAAACCTTCGTTACCTCCACTGTTTATTAATCTTGTTGTTTCAAATAAACACTTTCACGTTACCTGTCGATCTTATCTCTTGAAAATACTTGCCTTTGCGGTAATTTTTGAAAATAATTGATTAACTACTCGTTATTCTTTTTGTAAGGTTGTTAGCTTTCATATTCCTAACCAACCTGTTACACGAATTCAAAGTAACCAAATCCTAAAGTTAATCATTGTCATATCAAGCCATAAGTAAAGAGCTCCGAACCTTTCGTTGTTGACTTCCTTGTGGGAATGCACCGAAGCCGGACTTTACAGTAGGCGACATCGTGAATGAAGTCGGCAAGTTTATAGGTATCATTGTGAGGTCTTATCTAGGTTAAGGGATGAAGTCACAGTTGGTATCAATGTGACGTCTTATCCAAGTCTTGAATAAAATAATGATTTTGAATGATATTTCTATCATTAATAAATTTCTTGACGTATTCTTGAAGATTTCCTAGCCTACCCTAGAGCGTGAAATCGAATTTTGTATTGACCCCAAAGATCAAAAACCCATTTCTTAAACCCTCAAATATTTCTTCAACTAAAAGGATCTGCATTACGTGGTTTATGATAAAAGTCATAATAAAAGCATTGGAATAATGAAAATCATGGGTATATGAAGTATTAGTAAGTTTTATGATGAGTTATGTTGGTTGGTATGTGAAAACATGAAAGTTTCTTAGAAATCGCAAAGAGTTGAAAATCGATTTTTGGTGAAAAACGTAACATGAAATTCAATTGACCATATCTCCTGTTATATTTTTGAATTTTGATTGTGGTCAAGTCCTAGAGTTAGATCTATGAGTTACCTAACTAATCCAAGTGGAATTATTGGAAAAGGTGTTGTAGATTTTTGTGTGGACTGATTTTAGCAAAGGAGTGCAAAGCTGCAAAACCGAAAAAAGCTTCACATCATGATTTTAGAGAGGCTGTTTCGGCCACTTAAATTATGAGAAAAATTCTGGCCTTTTGGGACATGAAAGTATATGGTATAAAAGTACCTCCTGTCCAAAAATGAGCTCATTCTCGACTTAAAATGAGCAAGTTATGACTATTTCAATATTTAGGTTTTTCCGATTTAAAACGCTATAACTGGAGTTCTATAACTCCGATGACCATGAAATTTAAACTAGAAGCTCACGTTAACATGTGTAAGGTCCTGCCAAGATTTGGGAATTTTGGAGTTAAACTTGAGGTAGCTAATTTCTTAAGGAATTAAGTGGAAATTGATTTTAAAAAATAGTAAATGAATTTTAAAATTCCGAGAAAATATATTTTCATTATGGGACTATATTATGCTAAATCCCAGAAAAGAAATATTTTTAGGGCTGATTTGGTATTTTTCATGAAAATAGTTTAATTCACGAACATATGAGTTAAATATGTTATGTGAAGTAACAAAGTTGAAAATAGGATTTTATGGCTAGAGAATCCTATATAGAGTATATGCATATTTTGATGAGGATTTGATAATTGGTGATGATATCTTATGAGTATGGCATTTTGAATGATTAAATGTATTATATGGTAAAAGCGTAAAAACAATTGAGATAAATTGTTTATAAATTTAAAAAGTGATTAAAATATTGTTATAATATTAATGATATTAGATTATGAGATTATTAAGTGATTGATAACATGGGGATATTCTTGAATTCGGATAAATTATATTATAAATGTTTAATATTTATCCTTTATCTCATTTGATTGATTCTTTATATCATTATCCTCATGTTTATATTATGTTGAAAGTCAAATCATGGCTTTTGTAGTGCATAGATGGACTTGGTATGATTATGACCACGGATTATTCTAAGTATAATCATAACCGTAAATGAATACACAATTATCTTTGGTAGTAGTGCATGGATAATTTATGGTCGTGATACTAATAAATATCCTTGGCACGTAGTGCGGGGATGATTCGATGATGTGGATTAATTATTGAAATTTGAGTCTCAAAATGAAATATTAATTCATGGATGCGTTCAAAGTCATCTACATGGCTTACGTGCATAGATGGACTTGGTATGATTATGACCATGGATTGTTCGGTATAATCATAATCAGTAATTGAAAACACAATTATCTTTGGTAGTAGTGCATGGATAATTTGTGGTCGTGATACTAATGAATATCCTTGGCACGTAGTGCGGGGGATGATTCGATGATGTGGATTAATTATTGAAATGAGTCTCGCGAATGAAATATTAATTCATGGATGTGTTCAAAGTCATCCGCGTGAAACTTACGTGCATAGATGGACTTGGTATGATTATGACCAGGATTGTTATAATAATCATAACTGTAATTGAAAACACAATTATCTTTGGTAGTAGTGTCATGGATAATTTGTGGGTCGTGATACTTAATGAATATCCTTGGCACGTAGTGCGGGGATGATTCGATGATGTGGATTAATTATTGAAATGAGTCTCGTGATGAAATATTAATTCATGGATGCGTTCAAAGTCATCTACGTGGCTTACGTGCATAGATGGACTTGGTATGATTATGACCGAGGATTGTTGGTATAATCATAATCAGTATTGAAAACACTGAATATCCTTAGCCAAGTGAGTGCATGGATAATTCGTGGTCGTGATACTATTAAGCTGCGTCTTAGCATTATTGGTTTTACAGTTGTATATCTTTAGCCTGTAGTGCAAAGATGAATTGTTAATGAATAGCTTTGGCGATTTCAAAAGATGAATTTAATATTTTAAACGATAAAGGTATTCAAGGTATCCTCATCTCTTTATCATACCAGTATCGTACCCTAATTTCGAGGGCGAAATTCCATAAGGAGGGGAGATTGTGAGACCCCAGATTTTATCAATAAAGATTTAAATTTTGTTGAAATAATTTTTAATATTATGGTGTGAATTTAAGATAATATTATAGTTGTGGGTAGTATTTATAAATTTTGCAAAATATATGCAAGTGGTTATATTATATTCGATTGGTGGGGAATATTCGGTTTAGCGGGGAATATTCGTAGATAACTACTCAATCATTGGTGGACCCCATAATGAATTATTATTCGGATTAAGAAAACGACAAAAATATTTTATTAAAATAACTACGCGGAAGTTTTACTGCGGTTCTTGTTGAACTACTCTCGGTAGTAAAAATACGATGTCAATAATGGTTGCATAAGTAGCATTACGGTATTGATTATTGATGCTTATGTGAGAAGTCACTCAGGTTTGATTCCATTATTGTCGATTAATAATATGAATTATTATAGCGATAATGACGTTTTGTTTTATTCGTATTATTAACATAATAAAATGTAAACATCTTTTATATAAAATAGAATACTTTATTAAAGTTATTATATAAATAGAATATATTATATTTTATTTAAAAGATTTTTCTTTAAATATGGATCGTCGATTAAAGTAAATCAATCTGGACCGCTCATGGATTAGTTACTATGCATTCCATTTTTCTATAAATAGAAGCTCATTCCTTCATTATTTTCTTACAAATTCATTGAAACTGTAGAGAGAAATTATAGAGAGAAGCTATAGAGAAAATTATAGAAAGAAGAAGAGTAGAGTATACTACTTACTTCACTACTTCTATATTCAGTTCTTTTACGGTGAGGGTGTTATTCTTTCTTCTTGAAGAGAACTTATTTATTCCATTCACTATTATTCATTGGAATAACTTTTGTAAAAGTGGCATACCCTATACATAACTTTTGTATACTGTGGCACCCTATACTTGGTGAAATCCTTATGTTATTCCATTGCTTATTATTACATTGGAATAACTTTGTATACTATGATTTTACCCTATACTTGGTGACATTCTTCTATTATTCTGTTGGAACATCACATGCATGTGTTTTACACCGGACACAGTTAGCTTTTATTATTATTACATTGGAACATCCTGTCTGCATGTGTTTTACACCGGACTGGTTCCGCTCTTTATCATTCTGTTGGAATATCCTATCTCATGTGTTTTACACCGATCCGTTTCCATCTTTATTATTACATTGGAACATCCCGCTTGGTGTGAATTTCACCCGACTTTGTTCCGTTATTATTATTCTGTTGGAATAACTTTTCATCGCACAATCTGCGCATGCATGGTGATTTCTTTTGTTATTCCATTCTTTATTATACCCAGTTGGTTAAAACTTTGACTTCTATACTCCATGAAATTAGTAGAATATCCTTGATATTTCATTTAAATCCAAAGATCTTTTCATGGAAATATTCTTCCGATCATTCTTGAATTTTACTCTACTAAACAATGTCATATTGACAATTTGGACGTTAATAATTCATGGATTAAATAATTCTTGAACTTGTTTTATTGAATTATTATGTCATTGTCATCATCCTCATGTTATATTATGTTATCTTTGGCTTACGTGCATAGATGAACTTAGTATGATTATGACCAGGGATCATTCGGTATAATCATGACTTGATATAAATGATGTGACAAAAGTCCTCGATGGCTCATGTGTCACGATGATGGATGGTTTTTGTATGATTATGACCGGGGTGATTCTAATATAATCGCGACCATTGATAATTTGATGAAAATCCTTGACCGTGGTACATGGATGATTAGATGTGGTGGTTTATTTATTAAGCTGAGTCTCAGCGATAAAAATTGATGAAAACCTTTTAAAACCTAAAAGATAGTAGACTTTATTCTCTACTTGACTCTTTTAATGAATTGCTTATTCCGCTGCAGTTAAACTGGTTGTCTATTGTATTTTATCAGTTTAACACTGTTGAAGGCTAATGATAATTTATTCTGCATTATCTTAGTCATAATATTTCTTACTGGGCTAGTTGAGCTCACCCTTTCTTTCACTGTTCTCTTCAGGAAATGAGAACATAGCTGAGATGAGTCGGGGAACGAAGTAATGGTCCAGAGGATAGCATTAGTAGTCTTCACTATTCTGTGAAATAGTGTGATAATAGTTGTAATGAGGACTCCTTTTGAGTTTGTATAATATCTAGTAGACAATATTTGTATTCAAACTCATAGTTTATGTCGTATTGTACACGACAGTTATATTAGTAAGTTGTATTTGAATTTATGTACCATGTAAGTGGCGACCCAAGATGGGTGACGTATACCTAATTTTGGGGGCGTCACAGAAGTGCTCAAGGAAACCTTCGTACATAGGAGGCCATGTGTAAGACCCCGGATTTTATGAAATAAAAGTATTCAATTTTTCATATAATTATTATTTAGTAAATGGTTAAATTGATAAAAGTTTAAAGTTATGGGTGAAATATGCAAATTTTACAAAATATGCAAGTGGCTATAAAATATTCATTGTTGTCGGAGAATATTCGTTTGGTCGTGGAATATTCTTTTTGTCGGGAATATCAGTACGATGACGCAGCCTTGTGTGGGCCCCATAACTTGAGCGATTGGATGAAAAGAAAAGCGACAAATATAGGTTGTTTATAAATGACGGCGTAGTTATTACAATTATCTTTGTTAAAATACTTTGTGGTTAAAACACAAGAAGATTTGGTATTGCACCAATTATTGATTCTTACGTAATAAGGCACTACTCAATAATTGTTACGGTAATTACTGCTCAATATTTTATTTTATTGATTCAATAATTCTTTGCGTTGATATTTTATATTACCGTTGTTTTAATAATTGTCACTACACAAGATTTTTCATTATCGAAGCAATAATTCATATTATCTGAATAATATTATTAGAAAACATTATTGGCAATGTCTAGAAAGTTACATGCAAGGAGAGGTTTGGTCACCTAATTGCATGCTGAGAAGGAGAAATCTTTATTGGAAAGTCCCCCTCTTTCCTGGGAACTGCCTGGTTGTCATTATTGTAATTCTGTAATATTATTTGTGAATAATTAATTATTAATGAGGAAAATATTTATTTTATGTGGATATAGATGGAGAAAATTTTTAATGTGACAATTGTTGAAAATTAATATTTTGTCTTTTTCTGATAAAATAATTCATTTAAATATATTATTTTAATAATATATTAACGGTGATATTTTTATAATGAATGTGGGATATATGAGTATATGAGGAGGAAGAGTATTTTTGTGGCATTAAATGTTTAACACATATTTTGTGTGTTGGTGGACACAATTATTGACCGAAATTTGATTATAACCTGTAAAATCGTCCGTTTATGAATTTCGGTCAATTTCTGTTTGGAATTTGGAAAAACTTTCTTCTGAAAAGTTGTAGAGAATTGAATTTTCTATAAAAATTCGTGAGATTCGAATTTTTTGATAAAAAGGGCTATTTATTATGAATTATTGAAGTTCCGAAGCTCCGAAATAATTGATTTTTGGAAGTTTAAAATAATTTTAATAAGAAAAACGTTTTTTAAATGTTTGTGGGCATCTTTAACATGTGTTGATGGCTGAGATCAGATTGTCTAGATGGGCGTAGAGAATTTATAATATATATATATTATATTATATTAAATTTTCTGCTTTGGTGTTCTAAACAATTTCCTATAAATAGGGTGCTTAGGTTAGAATTGAAAATCACACCAGAAACTGAAGTTTTCTCTCTCTATATTATCGAGTGTATTCTTGTGAGTATTTTGAGTATTCTTTGAGTATTGCTATACTCTGTGCAAGTTTGTTCGTTATTATTCTAGTTAAATCTTCGCTCTTTTTGAGGTAAGGGATAGTAAGGGATTTTAAGGGTTATTATGTTTTTTAGTTTTGAAATTTTTCTGAACCTTTAAAAATTTTTGAAAAATTTGAAATGATATTTTGATGTGTTTTGTAGATTGTGTCCGAAAATGGCGATTTTTGGATGTATAAATTAGGAGTTATGGATTTTATGAGAAAAGACTATTTTAAAAGTAACTGTTTATAACTCCTTGTGGTTAACTCCAAAATTGATGAAATTTTTATTGGGAGTACATCTATATAATATCAGTATAACGTATTAATTTCAGAATTTTTGGACAAAAGTACAATTTATGATAAATGTTTAAATATTAGGTGGTTTTGGCCATGTGAAAAATAGTAAATGAATTTTAAAAATTCTAAGAAAAATATATATTCAATATGGGACTATATTCTTCTAAATCCCAGAAAATAAATATTTTTGGAAATGATTTGGTATTTTTCATGAAAATGTTCTAGTTATGAGTAAATGAATTAAATATGTTATGTGAAGTAAGAAAATTGGAAAATATGATTTTATGGCTTGAGAATCATATATGAGGTATATGCAGATTTTTTATGAGTGTTTTGGTTATTGGTGATGAAATCTTATGAGTTTCGCATTTTATGATGATTAAATGCATTAATTAGTAAAGTGTAAATAATTTAATTAAATTGTTTATAAGTTTTAGAAATTATTAAATATTGTTGTAATATTAAGAATATTAAGATTTTGATATTATTAAGTGATTTTATAACATTTGGATTAAGGTGTTATAAATATTGATATGGATTTTATTATGAAACTTTATCTTTTCACGTATGGGAGGTTACTACGATGATACGGTACTATGCATAAACAAATACGAGTACTTATTCACGATAAATTGGTTTCTTCCACCCAAATTATCGTTGATTTATGAATCTTACTCTTGAAATTAAAACCATGTTTTGATTATATTATTTTTATATAACATTCTTATAACCCTAATGATGATATTTCTCTTTGACTTGAGTGTAAAGATGAGTAGATTATTGGAATGATCGTGACTATAGGTTCTCTTTGGCCGATGAGTGCAAAAGTTGAATTGTTGGTTGGTATGATCATGACCATTGAATTTACAATTGAATATTTTTAGCTTAAGTGCAAAGGTGAATTGATCAACATGGTTATAATTATTGTTATATAACTTCGAAATGATTATGTATTTCTTTGATATATGAATATCTTTGGCTCGTAGTGCAAAGATGACTTGTTGATGAATATCTTAGCTTTGTAGTGCAAAGATGAATTATTGATGAATATCTTTTGCTTCAGTAATGCAAAGATGACTGTTGTTGAATATCTTTGCTTTGTGGTGCAAAGATGAATTATTGATGAATATCTTTGGCTCATAATGCAAAGATGACTTGTTGTTGAATATCTTTGGCATGTGAGTGCAAAGATGAATCTGTTGATGAATATCTTTGGTAGTAGTGCAAAGATGAATTTATTAGTATGATTATGAACAGGAACTGATTTGGTATAACCATGATCTTTGATGTTTCGGTAAAGACAATTGATGAAATTATCTTCATCCGATAAGAAGAAATTTAGAACTACAATTATGATTATGAGTTATACATGTGATTGTGACGAGAATTGTTGATTGATGTTACTGGGGATAAAACATTGTTGGTGGACTTTTTAACATGGAGAAGATAATAGATTTTATGGTCTATTTGACTCTTTTAATGGATTGCTTCATTCCAATCGCAACTATGGTTGAAAAGTTTTATCATCTACCATATGTTCTAAATCTCTGATTTATTACTAATGAAGACTATTGATAATTTATTTATCTTTAGTCATAATATTCTTTACTGAGCTAGTTGTTGTGAGACCCCAGATTTTATCTATAAAGATTTAAATTTTGTCGAAATAATTTTTTAATATTATGGTGTGAATTTGAGATAATATATTATAGTTGTGGGTAGTATTTATAAATTTTGCAAAGTATGCAAGTGGTTATATTATATTCGATTGGTCGGGGAATATTCGGTTTAGCGAGGAATATTCGTATACAACTACTCAATCATTGGTGGACCCTACAATGTAATTATTATCGGATTGAAAAACGACAAAATATTTTATTGAAATAACGGCGGAAGTTTTACCGTTGATCTTGTTGAACTACTTTCGGTAGTAAAAAAACGATGAATACGTGTGGTTGCATAAGCAAGACACCAGATTGATTATCGATCTTATGTGAGAAGTCACTCGGTTTGATTCCATTATTGTCGATTAATAATATGAATTATTATAGCGATAATGACGTTTTGTTTTATTCATTATTATTAACGTAATAAAATGAAACATCTTTTTATATAAAACAAAATACTTTATTAAAGTTATTCATAAATAGAATATATTATATTTTATTATGCATAGTGTTTTGCATAGTAGTGTTGCATAGTGTTTGCATAGTAAAATGTTTTATATAAATAGAATATATGATATTTTATTTAAAAGATTTTGCTTTAAATATGGACCGTCAGATTAAAGTAAATCAATCTGACCGCTTCATGGATTAATTACTATGCATTCTATTTTCCTATAAATAAAGCTCATTCCATCATTATTTTCTTACGAATTCAATTGAAACTCTAGAGAGAGAAATTATAGAGAGAGCTTATAGAGAAAATCTATAGAGAAAGAAGAAGAAGATTCGGTACTTCACTACTTTGATATCCGGTCTTTTACGGTAAGGGATATTATTTGTTGTACCGTAAGGGGTATTATTCTTTCTTATTCATGAAGAGAACTTACATTATTCCATTCATTATTATTCATTGGAATAACTCTTTGTAAAAGTGGCATACCCTATACATAACTTTTGTATACGGCGATACCCTATACTTGGTGAAATCCTTATATTATTCCATTCTTATTTATTCATTTGGAATAACTCAGATCACGCTGAATCCCTATACTTGGTGATCTTCTTCTCATTATTCCATTCTTTATTATTACATTTGGAATATCCCATCATGTTTTTTACACCTACTTCTGGTTCTATTGTTTATTATTCCGCATTTAATATTCTCATTGAATATCCTCATGCGTGTGTTTTACACCTGACTGGTTCCATTATTTATTATTCAAGATTTATTATTACATTGGATCATCACATTTGATTGTGAATTTCACGACACGGTTCCGTTATTATTATTCTATTGGAATAACTTTTATACATCACAATCTGCATGCATGGTGATTTCTTTTGTTATTCCATTCTTTATTATACCCAATTGGTTAAAACTTTGACTTATATACTCCATGAAATTAGTAGAATATCCTTGATATTTGCGTTTCATTCGATATCTTTCATAGAAATATTCTTCCGATCATTCTTGAATTTTACTCTACAAAAACAAAGATCATGTTGACAATTTGGGCGTTAATAATTCCTGGATTAAATAATTCTTGAACTTGTTTTATTGAATTATTATGTCATTGTCATCATCCTCATGTTATATTATGTTATCTTTGGCTTACGTGCATAGATGAACTTAGTATGATTATGACCGAGGATCATCATTCGGTATAATCACGGCTTGATATAAATGATGTGACAAAAGTCCTCGATGGCACTGTAATGCGATGATGGATAGTTTTTGGTATGATTATGACCAAAGGCGTGATTCGGTATAGTCATGACCATTGATAATTTGATGAAAATCCTTGGCCAGTGGTACAAGGATGATTAGATATTGTGGTTTATTCATTAAACCGAGTCTTAGTGATAAAAATTGATGAAAACCTTTTAAAACCTAAAAGATAGTAGACTTTAGTTTCTACTTGACTCTTTTAATGGATTAGATATTCATTGCAGATTAAACCGGTTTGTCTATTGTATTTTATCGGTTTAACATTGTTGAAGACTATTGATAATTTATTCTGCATTATCTTAGTCATAATATTTCTTCTTGGGCTAGTTGAGCTCACCTTTTCTTTCACCGTTTCTTCTGTGAAATGAGAACATATTTGAGACGAGTCGGGAAGCGGAGTAATGGTCCGGAGGATAGCATTAGTAGTCCTCACTATTCTACGTGAAATAGTGTGATAATAGTTGTAATGAGGACTCCTTTTGAGTTTGTATAATATCTAGTAGACAATATTTGTATTCAAACTCATGCTTTATGTCAGATTGTACACCTTACAGTTATATTAGTAAGTTGTATTTGAATTTATGTACCATGTAAGTGGCGACCCAAGATGGGTAACGTATACCCAATTTTGGGGGCGTCCAGGTTATCACCACCCTTTTGTTCACAATTCCTTCTCGTAATAAAAGTGTAGTTTGGTCGAGCGGGGGATAGCGAGGGAATAGAATGGTGGTCTATAGATGTTGAGGGTGAGGTGAATTTAACTTGGAAGGGTGTTTTGCCACTATCATACAAGATGTCTAATGACATACAACCTCATGTCATCATAAGGCATGGTTGTGCTCATCCACTTGCTGAGTATATTTATAAGCACTACCTATATAATCTTGGTGTTTGTTTGGAGTATAATACCCAATTAGAGACAGTGGAGATAATTATATGTCAAAATAAGACTCACCATTGGGAAGAATATGATAGTAATCTTCTCGTTTTTCTTTGGGGTCTATTGGGTCAACCAAGGATAATTCTGTGGCCATATGATATCTACCATAACCTAAAAGCATGGCCTCCCATGTATGAAGGTTTCCTTGAGCACTTCCTATAGATTCTAATTTCTAAAACAGTTTTTGACTATACCTTTATGTAAGATGTCATTTTGACGTGCTACAGTTGGTATATATTTGTATCCAAACTCATAGCATATGTGTTGTTGTATTTTGCACGACAATTATTGTAATAAAGTTGTAGTTATTTTCCGTACCATATATTTGGCGACTCAGAATGGGTTGGATGGAATGGACCTATTTTGGGGGTGTTACACCATGAATCTAAGTTATGATAGATATCATATGTCCAGAGAATTACTGTAACAATTATTGAGTAGTGCCTTCTTACGTAAGAATTAATAATTCAAAAATACTGTGAAATACCGTGTCTTTCTTTGTGCGACGCCAGACATTCTTTATATTTTAACCACCGTATATTCTAACAAAGTTAATTGTAACAACTACGCCTGTTATTTATAAAAACTCAAACTTGTCATTTTCTTCATCCGACAATTATTACATTATGGGGCTCACAAATGGCTACGCCAAATAAATGCGAATATTCCCAGACAAAGAAGAATATTCCACAACCAAACGAATATTCCCCGACAACAATAAATATTTTATAGCCACTTGCGTATTTTGTAAAATTTGCATATTTCACCCATAACTTTAAACTTTTATCAATTTAACCATTTACTGAATAATAATTATAAGAAAAATTGAATACTTTTACTTCATAAAATTCGGGGTCTTACAATCTCCCTCCTTATGAAATTTCGTCCCCCACGAAATTTACGTGCACTATATTTCAAAGAGTTGAGAATACCTTTGCTTTCATTCAGATTCCATCTTCCCCATCATCATGATTTCTCCATTGCTCATCTCCTGTATTTTAGATATCATTCTAGAATACAGCTTCAAAACAAGGGTTAATTGAATAAATAAACATATCACATAATATCTCGATATTATGGCTGACCAACAAATAAGCTTAGGTAGGACACACTAGCGAAGAATTTACTCATTTCTCCCCTCCTATTTTTATTCCCCGATCTCAGCTAGAAATCATATCCCTAAGCTCTAATACCAAATGTGACGCCCCCAAAATAGGTCCAATCCATCCAACCTATTATGAGTCACCAAATACATGGTACAGAAAACAACTACAACATTATTACTACAACAACACATATGCTATGAGTTTTGATACCAACTGTGACTCATGTCCTAACTATGGACAACACCTCATAGTGATACCTTACATAAAGGTACAATCTAGAACTGTTTTAGAAATTAAAATCTTTGGGAAGTGCTCAAGGAAACCTTCATACATAGGAGGCCATGAATCTAAGTTTTGATAAATATCATATGTCCAGAGAATTATCCTTGGTTGATCCAATAGACCCCAAAGAAAAACGAGAAGATTACAATCATGTTCCTTCCCATGGTGAGTCTTCTCTTGCCATATAACTATCTCCACCGTCTGCGATTGAACATTATGTTTCAACCCAACTCCAAGATCATATAGGTAGTGCTCGTAGATATACTCAGCAAATGGATGTGCACAACCCTTTCTTATGATAACATGAGATTGTATGTCATTAGACATCTTGTATGATAATGACAAAACACCATTCCTTAGTTGGGTTCGCCTCACCCTATTCGGTTCACCAAAATTAAATATCAAATGACGTATACAATACGACACATTTATCAAAAGGTCTCAATAAAATTATTTCCATACTATTTAGGGAGAACCTCAACAGCTATAGACCACCGTTCTATTCCCCTGTTATCCCCGTTAAACCCAAATACACTCTTATTATTACACAAAACGAATTGTGAAGCAAAAGGGTGAAACCACAACTAGCTCGATAAAATAATATCATGACTAAAGATAATTAAATTATCAATAGTCTTCATCAGTAATAAATCAGAGATTTAGAACATATGGTAGATGATAAAACTTTTCAACCATAGTTGCAGCAGAACGAGCAATCTATTAGAAGATTCAAATAGACTATAAAGTCTATTATCTTCTCCACATTAAAAGTCCACCAACAATGTTTTAACCATTTAACATCAATCAACAGATCCTGTTCACAGTCATGTGAATAACTCATAATCATAATCGTAGTTCTAAATTCCTCTTCTCATCCAGGACGAAGATAATTTACCTCACATGTCTTTACCTGAAACATCAAAGATCATGGTTATACCAAATCACAGTTCCTGTTCATAATCATACTAATAAGTTCATCTTTGCACTACGGGCCAAAGATATTCATCAACAGTTCATCTTTGCACTACATGCCAAAGATATTCAACAACAGGTCATCTTTGCACTGCGGGCTAAAGATATTCAACAACGGGTCATCTTTGCACTACAAGCCAAAGATATTCAACAACAGGTCATCTTTGCACCACGGGCCAAAGATATTCATCAATAATTGATCTTTGCACTACAGGCCAAAGATATTCATATCTCAAAGAAACATACAATCATTTAAGAATTTATATAAACCATAATTATAATCATGTTGATCAATTCACCTTTGTACTTAAGCTAAAAATATTTAATTGTAAATTCAATGGTCATGATCATACCATTCAACGATTCAACTTTGCACTACTGGCCAAGGAGAACCCATAGTCACGATCATACCAATAATCTACCCATCTTTACACTTAAGTCAAAGAGAAATTTCATCATCGGGATTATAAAAATGTTATATATGATAATAAAAATAATATAATCAACTGCATTTAATTTCAAAAGTAAGATTCATAAATCAATGATTTCATAACACCTTAATCCAAATGTTATAAATCACTTAATAATATCATAATCTAATATTGTTAATATTACCACAATATTTTAATCATTTCTTAAACTTATAAACAATTTAATTTAATTGTTTACACTTTACTAATTAATATATTTAATCATCCTAAAATGCCAAACTCATAAGATTTCATCACCAATAACCAAATACCTCATCACAAATATGCATATACCTCATATAGGATTCTCAAACCATAAAATCCAATTTTTTAATTTTCTTATTTCACATAACATATTTAATTCATTTACTCATAACTATTCCATTTTCATGAAAAATACCAAATCAGTACCAAAAATATTTCTTTTTTGGGATTTAGCATAATATAGTCCTATATTGAACATATATTTTTCTCGGAATTTTTAAAATTCAATTACTATTTTTAATATGGCCAAAACTTTCGAATATTTAGACATTTATCATAAATTGTACTTTTATCCAAAAATTCTAAAATTTACAGGGTATACTGATATTATATAGATTTACTCCCAATAAAAATTTTATCAATTTTGGAGTTAACCACAAGGAGTTATAAGGATTTACTTTTAAAATAGTATTTTCTCATAAAATTCATAACTCTTAATCTATACATCCAAAAATTACCATTTTTGGACACAATCAAGAAAACTCATCAAATTATCATTTCAAATTTTTCCAGAATTTTTGAAGGTCCGGAAAAAGTACAAAACTGAAAAACATAATAACCCTTAAAAATCCCTTACTTCAAAAGAGCAGTATTTCTGACCGAAATGTAAAGCCGAAGAAACCTTGCACTAAATAGCAACTCTCAAAGTATCAAAATACTCACAAATCACGCTCGATAATATAGAGAGAGAAAAAGAGAAAGCTTATGTTTCTGCTGTGATTTTTAATTCTAACTTAGCCCTCTATTTATAGGAAAATGTTAGCACGCCGAAGCAGACTTGACCTGCTACATGATGGCTTTACCTGCTACTATTGTCACCCACCATATTTGAATTAGAATTTCAGCACATTTCTTCACCAACCACAAGTGGGGCCCACTCAATTCTAGAATTTTTCACCAAAATCATTTATAAACCTAATTTCTAAATCAGTCACCTCTTAAAATTCATAACAAATCATTCGTTCATTTTTAACGGTTCAAAATTTGTGGACATATATTCAACTTATATATGTATAACATATCTAAAAATCATAACGATCCAACGGTCGGATTAAAAATTATAACTCACGCAATATATCGTAAAAATACTGATTTGATTTTTAATACCTCCATTCCGACAAAAATACTGATAAAACACCTCAACATTAATTCCTTCAATTATAACCACATAAAATAAATAAATCCATCATTTATATCCGCATCAAATAAATATTTCCTTATCATATAGATCAATAATTATTCACAAATATTACAGAATCACAATAATGACAACCAGACAGTTCCCAGGAAAGAGGGGGATTTCCGATAAGGTAATGTGATAGTGCCAACCTGAATCAAGCAAGATTTCTAAACAACGGATGTAAGGAAAGTTTCTCTAACGAGTCTCCATAAATAAAGGTCAAAGTCTAATTTCTGCGTAGTCAAGTTCAAACGTTGAAATAAGAGAAGAGAGATAAAAGAATGGGTAGAATCCCAGATATCTAGTAAAGGTATAAACTTCGCAAGAATTTATAATTAACTAACCTGCGCTAACTTCGTCGGTTCCTCGCATTTTATTCTGGCCACAACAAACGCTCTTCCAGAATTGTTGTCTTTGACTTTTACGGGACATCCTTTTGAGTCACCATTCCATTGGGATCGGTTTTCGATATCGTCTAATCTCGGCGCGATATCCTTCTTTTCCACAATTATAGCATACCTTAAACTGTTGTGGGCGGTTTGGTGATGATATGTCCTCTTTCTAGCATTTGTAACATACGTCCCAAGTGGTCTTTCTCTCTCCTCGGAACCAGCCACACTCGGCATTGAACTCTTCACATGGTCGTTGTTGAATCTCCTCTTTTAAAATCTCCTCCCACTCGCTTCTTCTATTTTTATGGCCATGATTACCACCGGAGTGGTTACCACCTTTGTCCGTATTCTTCTTTCTCCGCCGGTTATCGTTATTCGATGATCGCTATCTTGAGATAATCCACGGTTATGGTCCCTCGGTTGAACGTACTCGTTATCTCGCTCTAACAACCGAGCCTCACAATGACAACATCCTGAATAGAGAAAAATTTATGAGAAATGAGATCTCTTGATGTATGCCGGTTTCAAACCTCTCGAAACATTCGCGTCATCGTTCCTCATTCTCCACCAAATGAGGTGCAACTGATAACTCCGCGAACTTCGCCTCGTCTTTGGGACACCGCCATGTTATTCTGCTCCAGCTTTAATAAACTCCACTTCCTTTATATAGACGAATACTTTCGTGGAAGTACTTGTCATTGAATCTGCTTCAAACATCTCCCACGACATCTTTGAGTGCGGTGGATGGGTACGCTTCACGATTTCCCACCAATAATTTGCCTCGCCACGGAACATAAAGGTGGCGAATGGAACCTTCGCTCTTCCTCATGCATCCCAAGACATCGAATATCTTGGTAATTTGCTTGACCCATGTTTTCGCCATAAATTGGATCCGCTTTCCTTAAATTCTAGTGGTCCCAACTCTTTGAACTGCTTTCGGTGTGTGACAACCCGTGAATTGCTATCATTTCCTCCTCAGTATTTTGAACACGAGTCTCCTCGTCTGATTTTGCATGAACTGCAAAAAGCTTCTAAACATCCTCTCGTTCATCATCCGCTTTCAGGTGGTGTTGTTTCATAGGAGGTACATTGCCACTGTTGTTGACGCTCTCCTCGTTGGTAAAGACAGCATCTCCACGGTCTCATTTACTCCATTGTTAATATTCTCAATTGACATTCTCAAATCATCGTATAAAAACAAGGGTTAATTAAGGAAATCAATATATCACATAATATCCCTATATACCGACCAACTAACAAATAAGCATAGGTAGGACACACTAGGCGAAGGATTTACTCTGCCTCTCCCTCCTCCTAGTTCTATTCCCCGATCTCCGCCAGAGATCATATCCTAAGCTCGATACCAACCGCGACGCCCCCCAAAATAGGTCCATTCCATCCAACCCATTCTGAGTCGCCAAATACATGGTACGTAAATAACTACAACTTTACTTATTACAACATATAAACCATGAGTTTAAATACGAGATATTGCCATCTAGATAATATCCACACGCAAATAAATCCCCATCATAATTATTGATACATTATTTTACAAAATGGTGAGGACTACTAAACGACTCTCTCTAACCTTCATTCCATACCCCAGACTAAAGACTTTTCATTCATTCTCGCTCTCTCGAGAAGAAAAATGGAACAACAAGGAAAAGGGTGAGCTCAACTAGCCCAAGAAAGAATATTATGACTAAGATAATATACAACAAATTATTGTTAGTCTTCAACGGGAAAAATCTAATAGAATACAATAGAAAACAAATTTTAAATCAATATTCGCAATGAAATAATAATTCATTAGAAGAATTAAGTAGAGAATGCAAACTACTATCTTCTATATATGAATTTAAAAGTTCATCGTCAATATTTTATCCTCAGAACATCAATCAATATATATCCGGAATCAAAATTCATCTTTGCACTACAGCCAAAGATATTCATCATTAATCATGTTCATCTAAACACTGCTCATCTTTGCACTACGGGCCAAAGATATTAATCGATCCGTATTATGTTCATCTCAACACTGCTCATCTTTGCACTACGGGCAAAGATATTCATCAAGAAATCATTCATCTTTGCACTTCTGGCCCAAAATATTCAAGAATATCATCATTTAAGACCGAGGATGATGAAAAATATTTTTAAAGAAACGAATCCAATTGAAACAAAATGACAAGGATTAAGGATTAAGGATTCGTACTTTGTTTTATCCATGTCCAACAATACCTCAAAAATAATCATAGTGGTGTAAAATTCAAGAATGATCAAAACATGGATACAATCAAAGCTAGTATCCGAATAGATATTTTGACGAAAAGAAGAAATTTCATTTTTAATGAATAGTCACAGATTCGTGAATAGTCTTGTATCGTGAATAAGTAACAATCGACACAAAAAGATAGAAATTTCATAAAAAACATCTTCACGCTTCGTGAATAGTACTCGTGAATAAGAACTCTCGTGAATAAAACTCATGAATAAGTAACTCGTGAATAAGAACTCATGAATAAGTAACCCCACATGAAAAAGTTCCAAATTTGATAAAAATTTCAACCAATATTTCGGCAGATAATGATATTGAAGAAATAATATCATTTTCGAATAAAATAACATCCCTTACCTCGAAAGACAAGATTTCTTAATAAAACAAACAGGATATAAAGCTATGACTTGAACTTGCACCATATAAATATACTCAAAGTATACTCAAAATACTCACAAGAATACGCCGATAATATAGAGAGAAAAACTTGAGTTCACGTGTGATTTTCAATTCTAACCCAAGACCTATTTATAGAAATTGCTTAGAAACACCAAAAGCAGAAAATTGAATATAATAATATTATTTATAAACAAAATTCCTTAGCCCACCTTTTTGAAATCTGATTTCAGCCATAGCACATGTTAAATGAGGTTCACAAACTCACCAAAAACGTTTTTCTCAAAATAATTAATTAAAACTCCCAAAAATCTATTATTTCGGAACTTCGAAACTTCAATAATTCATAATAAATAGCCCTTTTATCAGAAAATTCGAATCTCGCGAATTTTTATAGGAAATTCAATTCTCTACAACTTTGCAGAAGAAAGTTTTTCCAAATTCCAAATAGAAATTGACCGAAATCCACAAACGGACGATTTTACAAGCTATAATCAAATTTCAGTCAAGAAATGGGGTCCACCGACACACAAAACATGTGTTAATCATTTAATGCCACAAAAATACTCTTCCTCCTCATATACTCATATATCCCACATTCATTATAAAATATCACCAGTTATATATTATTAAAATAATATATTTAAATGAATTATTTTATCATAAAATGATAAAATATTAATTTTCAACAATTGTCATTTTAAAATTTTCTCCATCTATATCCACATAAAATCAATATTTTCCTCATCATATAAATCAATAATTAATTATTCACAAATAATATTACAGAATCACAAGATCTTGGCAACCGTGCCGCTCCTGTGAAAGAGGGGCTTTCCAATAAGGATCTCTCTTCTTCTGGCCAAATTAGGTGACCAAACCTCTCCTTAGATGTAACTTTCTAGACATTGCCAATAATGTTTTCTAATAATATTATTCGGATAATATGAATTATTGTCTGATAATGGAAAATACTTGTGTAATGACAATTTATTGAAACAACAATAATATAAAATATTAATGCAAAGAATTATTGAATCAATAAAATAAAATATCGAATAAGAATTATCGTAATAATTATTGAGTAGTGCCTTCTTACGTAAGAATCAATAATTGGTGCAATCATCGTAATCTACTTCTTTTCAACAACGCGTATTAGTGTGTTTTAACCACCGGGTATTCCAACAATATAATTGGAATAACTACGCCGTTATTTATAAACAACTTATATTTGTCGCTTTCTTCATCCAATCGCTTTACATTATGGGGCCCACAAAGATCGCTACTGGTCGCATTTAATATTCTCCCGACAAAGATCTAATATTCCACGACCAAACGAATATTCCCCGACAATAATGAATATTTTATCACCACTTGCTTATTCAAATATTTACGCATTTTACCCATAACTAACCACATTAATCAAATCCACCCTTACTATTTCAAAATAATAAATAAAGGAAATTCCTTTTTATTTAAAAATTTGGAACCTCCCTCCTTATGAAATTTCGTCCTCCTCGAAATTGACGTCACGTACTGGTGTTTCAAAAGATGAGAATACCTCCGCTTTCATTTTCGCTTTCCAACTCCCGGTCATTTCCTCAATAGCATGGTTTCTCCACAAAACTTTAACTTGTGGTATGACCTTCGTACGTAGGGACATGCTCCTTCCTATCCAAAATCTTGACAGTACCTCTTCATACGTTAAGTCTTCTTCATTATCTCGTCCGGTTCTAACTTCAATGACGTGGTTCGTCGTCCACATATTTACGTAACCTCGATCGTGAAAAATGTTATGAACACGCGTCATACTTGGCGGTAAAAGCGAGTCTATAGGCCACGCTCCTATTCGATCGAGAATTTTAAATAGATTAATAAATCGAAGGTTTGAGCTTTCCTCACCTCACCGATTCTCTCGCTTTTGAAATAACAACTTCTTGCCTCCTCCTTCTTCAAATTCATCACCCGTGTGTAGCAGCTTGAACGACTTTAACTTTATCGATTAAAGTCGATTATACTCGTATATCATCACGCTGGTAACTAGAGTTTTCATCTCCATCTCTATTATTTGTAAATTATACTGAAATGAGTCTTTGACAATATCGTACTCAGATTGTATATGATATTCTACTCAACACGTCACCACCACGTTCGCTTTTCGAGGATGGCATGGTCGTAACATGTCTTTGAAATGAGTCTCCTCTTGAGTTCTTCAAGCTCTTCCCACATTCCTTGCTCCATTCGAATTTTGTATCTCTACGAGTCACCGCGTTAATGGAATAGCGATTCTAGAATATCCTTCAACGAATCTCCGATAATAACCAACTAAGCTTCAAAAGCTACGTATTTCGATTACATCGACTTAGGTTGTTCTCAATCGTGACTTATATCCCAACCTTGGATAAGACGTCACAATGACACCTATCGATTTACTATCGCATCGAATATGGTGTCCCTACGAATCGGCTTCGGTGCATTCCACAAAGGAAGTCACCGGATAAAGGCTCGGTGTACCAAATTCTATAGTTGAATTTTAACTCCACGAAGTTCAATAGAGCCATTCGATATGAGATTTTAGAAATGAGTTTTGTCTGGGTTCAAAGTCGATACAAAATTTAATATCGGTCTTTGGGGAGTAAACCAAGAAATTCTTGAGAAATACGTCGGGAAAAATAACAACAGAATATTATTCAAATCGACGTGTCTTTATTCAAATCCATAACACGGACTAAGAAAACTTGACATCCATAATAAACGAATGACTTCATGGCTTGATATGAAAATGTTTGACTACAATGGTTTGATTGCTTGAATTGAATAACGGAGTTGCTTAGGAATATGAAAACTAACAACCTTACGAAAGTAATCAATTTTGGCATGATGAGTAGTTAACCTTAAAATCACATCAAAAGCAAATATCTCTATAGAAATAAGGTTAACAGGTAAGGTGATAGTGCCAACCTGAATCAAGCAAGATTTCTAAACAACGGATGTAATGAAAGTTTCTCCTAACGGAGTCTCCATAAATAGGTCAAAGTCTAATTTCTCCGTAGTCAAGTTCAAACGTTGAGCGCAAGCAAGAGAGATAAAAGAATGGGTAGAACCGGTATCTAGTAAGGTATAAACTTCGCAAGAATTTATAATTAACTAACCCATGCTAACTTCGTTCGGGTTCCTCGCATTTTGATCGGTCACAACAAACGCTCTTCCAGGAATCGTTGTCTTTAACTTTTCTGGGACATCCTTTTGAGTCACCATTCCCGCTCGACTGGGTTTCGATATCGTATAATCTTGAGCGATATGTCCTTCTTTTCCACAATTATAGCATACCTTAAACTGTTGTGGGCGGTTTGATGATATGTCCCTCTTTCCGCATTTGTAACATACGACCGGTGGTCTTTTTCTCTCCTTGAAACCAGGTTACTATCGGCGTTGAACTCTTCATACGGTCGTTGTTGAATCTCCTCTTTTAAAATCTCCTCCCAACTCGCTTTCTTCTATTTTCATGGCCATGATTACCACCAGAGTGGTTACCACCTTTTCCCGTATTCTTCTTTCTCCGCAAGTTATCGTTATTACGATGATCGCTATCTTGATATAATCCTCGGTTATGGTCCCTCGGTTGAACGTACTCGTTATCTCGCTCTAACAATCGAGCCTGCTGACAACATCCGAATAGAGAAAAATTTATGAGAAATGAGATCTTGATGTATCTGGGGTTTCAACCTCTCGAAACATTCACGTCATCGCTCCTCATTCTCCACCAAATGAGGTGCAAACTCGATAACTCCGCGAACTTCGCCTCGTCTTTCGGACACCGCCATGTTATTCGCTCCAGTTTAATAAACTCCACTTCATATGATTTAATACTTTCGTGGAAGTACTTGTCGTTGAATCTGTTCTGAAACATCTCCCACGACATGCCGAAAGCAAATTGGATGGGTACGCTTCACGATTCCCACCAAAGAATTTGCCTCAAGAACGGAACATAAAGGTGGCGAATGGAACCTTCGTTCTCCGCCGTGCATCCCAAGAAATCGAATATCTTGGTAATTTGCTTGACCCATGTTTTCGCCGCGATGATCGGATCTGGTTTTCCTTAAATTCTAGTGGTCCCAACTCTTTGAACTGTCTTGGGCAGTGATAACCCGTGAATTGCTATCATTTCCTCCTCAGTATTTTGAACACGAGTCTCCTCTCGTCTGCGATTTTGCATGAATGCAAAAAGCTTCTAAACATCCTCTCGTTCATCATCCGCTTTTGGTGTTTGTTTCATGGGAGGTACATTGCCAATTTTGTTGCGTTCTCCTCGTTGGTAAGTCTGGGCATCTCCACGGTCTCATTTACTCCACTCATTAATATTCTCGATCGACATTCTTAAATCATCGCCATAAAACAAGGGTTAATTAAGAAATCAATATATCACATAATATCCCTATATACTTGACCAACTAACAAATAAGCATAGGTAGGACACACTAGCGAAGGATTTACTCGCCTCTCCCTCCTAGTTCTATTCCCCGATCTCCGCCAGAGATCATATCCTAAGCTCGATACCAATTGTGACGCCCCAAAATAGGTCCATTCCATCCAACCCATTCTCGAGTCGCCAAATACATGGTATGTAAATAACTACAACTTTACTATTATAACATATAAATCGTGAGTTTAAATACGAGATATTGCCATCTGCAACAATATCCACACGCAAATAAATCCCCATCATAATTATTGATACATTATTTTACAAAAATGGTGAGGACTACTAAACGACTCTCTCTAGAACCTTCATTCCATACCTCCACTAAGACTTCGCTACATTCTCGCCTCCCGAGAAGAAAAAAATGGAACAACAAGGAAAAGGGTGAGCTCAACTAGCCCAAGAAAAAGAATATTATGACTAAGATAATATACAACAAATTATCGTTAGTCTTCAACAGGAAAAATCTAATAGAATACAATAGACAACAAATTTTAAATCAATATTCATAGTTGAAATAATAATTCATTAGAAGAATTAAGTAGAGAATGCAAACTACTATCTTCTATATATGAATTTAAAAGTTCATCGTCGATATTTTATCCTCGTAACATCAATCAATATATATCCGAATCAAATATTCATCTTTGCACCACTGAGCCAAAGATATTCATCGACTGGTCATGTTTCATCTAAACACTGCTCATCTTTGCACTACGGGCCAAAGATATTAATCGATCGGTCGTGTTCATCTCAACACTGCTCATCTTTGCCCACTACTGCCAAAGATATTCATCAAGAAATCATTCATCTTTGCCTCACGGGCCAAAGATATTCAAGAATATCATCATTTAAGACCGAGGATGATGAAAATATATTTTAAAAAAACGAATCCAAAGAAACAAAATGACAAGGATTAAGGATTAAGGATTCGTACTTTGTTTTATCCATGTCCAATAATACCTCAAAAATAATCATAGTGGTGTAAAATTCAAGAATGATCAAAATACATGGATACAATCAAAGCTAGTATCCATAATAGATATTTTGGACGAAAAGAAGAAATTTCATTTTTCTATGAATAGTCTCAGTATTCGTGAATAGTCTTGAGTATCGTGAATAAGAACTCAAACACCAAAAGATAGAAATTTCATAAAAAACATCTTCACACTTCGTGAATAAGTACTTTAAATGAATAAGAACTCGTGAATAAGAACTCATGAATAAGTAACCCCACACATGAAAAAAGTTCCAAATTTGATAAAAATTTCAACCAATATTTCGGATAATGATATTGAAGAAATAATATCATTTTCGAATAAAATAACATCCCTTACCTCGAAAAGACAAGATTTACAATTGAAACACAGGATATAAAGGCTATGACTTGAACTTTTTAGTATAAAGCAATACTCAAAGTATACTCAAAATACTCACAAGAATACGCTCGATAATATAGAGAGAAAACTTCAGCTTGGTGTGATTTTCAATTCTAACCCAAGCACCCTATTTATAGAAATTTGCTAGAACACCAAAGCAGAAAAATGAATATAATAATATTATTTATAAACAAAATTCCTTAGCCCACCTTTGAAATCTGATTTCAGCCATAGCACATGTTAAATGAGGTTCACAAACTCACCAAAAACGTTTTTCTCAAAATAATTAATTAAAACTCCCAAAATCAATTATTTTAACTCAAAACTTCAATAATTCATAATAAATAGCCTTTTATCGAAAAATTCGAATCTCATGAGTTTTTATAGGAAATTCAATTCTCTACAACATTACAGAAGAAAGTTTTTCCAAATTCCAAATGAAATTGACTGAAATCCACAAACGAACGATTTTACAAGTTTATAATCAAATTTCATCAAGAAAAATGGGTCCACCGACACACAAAACATGTATTAATCATTTAATGCCACAAAAATACTCTTCCTCATATACTCATATATCCCACATTCATTATAAAAATATCACCGTTAATATATTATTAAAATAATATATTTAAATGAATTATTTTATCGTAAAATGATAAAATATTAATTTTCAACAATTGTCATTTTAAAAATTTTCTCCATCTATATCCACATAAAATCAATATTTTCCTAATCATATAAATCAATAATTAATTATTCACAAATAATATTACAGAATCACAAGATCTTGCAACCAGTAGCTCCTGTGAAAGGGGGCTTTCCAATAAGGATCTCTCCTTACTTGCGCCAAGCAATTAGGTGACCAAACCTCTCCTTAGATGTAACTTTCTAGACATTGCCAATAATGTTTTCTAATAATATTATTCAGATAATATGAATTATTGTCTCGATAATGGAAAATACCGTGTAATGACAATTTATTGAAACAACAATAATATAAAATATTAATGCAAAGAATTATTGAATCAATAAAATAAAATATCGAATAATAATTACATAATAATTATTGAGTAGTGCCTTTTTACGTAAGAATCAATAATTGGTGCAATCTCGTATCTTCTTGTTCAACAACGCGTATTAGTGTGTTTTAACCACCGGGTATTCCAACAATATAATTGAATAACTACTGTAGTTATTTATAAACAACTTATATTTGTCGTTTCTTCATCCAATCGCTTTCCGTTATGGGGCCCACAAAAGATCGGGCCGTCAGATTTAATATTCCCTGACAGTCATTTAATATTCCACGACCAAACGAATATTCTCCGACAATAATGAATATTTTATCATCACTTGCTTATTCGAAATATTTGCGCATTTTACCCATAACTAACCACATTAATCAAATCCACCCTTACTATTTCAAAATAATAAATAAAGGAAATTCCTTTTTATTTAAAAAAATTCGGGGTCTTACAAAACTCATAAGATTTCATCACCAATAACCAAATACCTCATCACAAATCTGCATATACCTCATATAGGATTCTCAAACCATACAATCCTATTTTCCAATTTTCTTATTTCATATAACATATTTAATTCATTTACTCACAACTATTCCATTTTCATGAAAAATACCAAATCAGTACCAAAAATATTTCTTTTTTGGGATTTAGCATAATATAGTCCTATATTGAAAATATATTTTTCTCGGAATTTTTAAAATTCAATTACTATTTTTAATATGGCCAAAACTTCCGAATATTTAGACATTTATCATAAATTGTACTTTTATCCAAAAATTCTAAAATTTACAGGGTATACTGATATTATATAGATGTACTCCCAATAAAATTTTTATCAATTTTGGAGTTAACCACAAGGAGTTATAAGGATTTACTTTTAAAATAAGATTTTCTCATAAAATTCATAATTCTTAATCTATACATCCAAAATTACCATTTTGGACACAATCAAGAAAACTCATCAAATTATCATTTCAAATTTTTTGAAATTTTTAAGGTCCTAAAAAGTACAAAAGGCGAAAAACATAATAACCCTTAAAATCCCTTTACCTCAAAAGAAGCATTTACGACCTAGGAATGTAAAGTCAAGAAACCTTGCAGACCGAATAAAGAACTCTCAAAGTATCAAAATACTCACAAGATACGCTCGATAATATAGAGAGAAAAAAGAGAAAGCTTATGTTTCTCACGTGATTTTCAATTCTAACTTAGCCTCTATTTATAGGAAAATGTTAAGACGCCTCAAGCGACTTCGACTTGCTACTGATGGCTTTTACTCGCTACTATTGTCACCCACCACATTTGAATTAGAATTTCAAAGACATTTTTTCACCAACCACAAGTGGGGCCCACTCAATTCTAGAATTTTTACCAAAATTATTTATAAACCTAATTTCAAATCACCACCTCTTAAAATTCATAACAAATCATTCGTTCATTTTAACGGTTCAAAATTTGTGGACATATACTCAACTTATATATGTATAACATATCTAAAAATCATAACGATCCAACGGTCGGATTAAAAATTATAACTCACGCAATATATCGTAAAAATACTGATTTGATTTTTAATACCTCTATTCCGACAAAAATACTGATAAAACACCTCAACATTAATTTCTTCAATTATAACCACATAAAATAAATAAATCCATCATTTATATCCGCATCAAATAAATATTTCCTTATCATATAGATCAATAATTATTCACAAATATTACAGAATCACAATAATGACAACCAGGCAATTCCCAGGAAAGAGGGGGCTTTCCGATAAGGATTTCTCCTTACTGGCGCGCAATTAGGTGACCAAACCTCTCCTTGACAGATCTTTCTAGACATTGTCAATAATGCTATCTAATAATATTATTCAAATAATATGAATTATTGATCTGATAATGAAAAATACTGTGTCGTGATAATTATTGAAACAACAACAATATAAAATATCAACGCAACAATTATTGAATCAATAAAATAAAATATTGAACAATAATTATTGTAACATTTATTGAGTAGTGCTTTCTTACGTAAAAATCAATAATTCAAAAATACTGTGCAATACCGTGTGCTACTCTTTATGCGACCACGCCAGACATCAGATTTTAACCACTAGAGTATTCCAACGATGTTAATTCAGTAATAATTACTGCCAATTATTTATAAAAATTCAAACTTGTCGCTTTCTTCATCCGACGCTTATTACATTATGGGGTTCATAAATGGTCGCACTGATCAATATTTAATATTTCACGACAGCAAGAATATTCAACGACCAAACGAATATTCTCCGACAACAATAAATATTTTATAGTCACTTGCGTATTTTGTAAAATTTGCATATTTTACCCATAACTTTAAACTTTTATCAATTTAACCATTTACCAATAATAATTATAAGAAAATTTGAATACTTTTATTTCATAAAATTCGGGATCTTACATAATGAATTTCGAAATTTATACAAATAACAATACTTTTCCCATTCTAAAATATAAAATCACTAGTAATTGTTCGTGCTTGAAGGCACGGCGTAACGAAATCACCTCTCTCTCCGTGCCTCCCTCTCTTTTCATTTCAAGAATTTGAAAATTAGAATGAATATGAACTATTCTTGTGTTTTTTCGCCCAAATTCAAATTGGGTTCTATCTTATTATTATAGATTATTTATCTTTTGAATTTAACTTAAAATATTTTTAAAGTTAAAATTGACATGAATTATTTAATGCTTGTCAATATAATTATGAATATAAGCTATGTAAAAAAACTATATATTGTAAAATATATTTTTATAATTTTAATAAATCATATAAATTTTAATTTTGGAAGTGGCTCAATTTGACTTTTAAACTTAAGAATGATCTTTAATTTGGAAGAGTATATTATTAAAATTTACACACTATATAAATAAGATTCTTTTTATAAATTAGAATTAGTCAAATATTAAAAATGCATGATATGGTTAGTCAAAGGAATAACTGTATAGGCCTGGAAGAACAAATGAGGATAAAATAATAATAAAAAAGAAAAAAAAAAGAAGAAAGAAAAGGTCAAATTAGGGATAGACCCAAAAGATAATATTTTCGTAATATCAACCTTGTCCTTATATGACTTAGGGTTACCTAACAATCCCAATCAACCTTCCATTCACAAATCGCATTAGCCCTTCTTTTATTCGGCTGCTATTCCCAGGCCTTGTGGCTTGGTAGCGGCACCTCCTCCCCCTCAATAACTTCTTCATCTCCGTTGTTGCAGGTAATAAATTTGTCTTTTGATTTTATTGTTTGGATGCTGAGAAATAATGTGTTTTTTTTTGGATTTGAGTTCTGTTTTGGTTTATCTTTTTCTCAATCCAATGTAAACATGAGTTATGTTGAAACATGGTGTGGGTCTTATCATAAATGGAACTCTTCTTTTAAGAACTTATCTCCTTTTTCTTGAAGCGTCCTTACATTGTTTTGTTTTTTTGCATGATCAACTATTTTAGCTTCCTTTAACTTGGTCTTTGTAGTCATTTCAGTAGAAATTACATATTTTCCACATGTCTAACTATAGGTGGGCCTAATAGTAAAACAAACAGTGAACCAGAGGTATGGTGAATGAATTAAGTGGGAATAATGCTATAATAGTCATGGACGATACTGATATCCAACTTGCTGTTCGATCTGTTTTGTTTGCTGCTGTTGATGCAGCTGGTCAGCGCTGCACAACATGCTGGTATAATTCATTTATCATCTTCTACTGATGTCTTTTCTTGTAGAAACCTCGGCTCTTAAATCTAAAAATTTTCTTTTGTTTTTCTTTGCCCCCTTGAATAACAGATTCTTCATGAAAGTATATATATCAGAGAGTTGTTGAACAACTACATGAAGTGTACAAACAAGTGGAAATAGGGAATCCTGTGGAGAGGGGTAACTTGCTTGGGCCACTGCATACTCGAGCTTTAAGGGAGAGTTTTGATAAGGGAATAGATATCATCAAGTCACAGGCACGTACACTTTTACCTGAGAGTTTCCTTTTACTTTATCTATTATTGCTGATTGGCCACAATTTGTGGCACGAGATAGTAATATCTTTATCTTTTCAAGTTAATGTTTTTTGGGTACGTTGTCAGAACAAGGGTAGAAGGAAAATTTTGCCACTATGTCAGACCCAAATATTAGATCTGTAAGCAGAAAAACTTTTACCACACATTCTACTATCGTTAGTCATTTCACTCTGTACTACCACATCTATTAGATTGACCAATATTTCACAGAAGTCTTACCTAAATTTAACTAAAGTTTCTGTCTATTATCTACCTAATAAAGTGTGCATAATCTTGAAACTCCGGAGATTCATTTTTCTTTTTATTTTCATTGTACTTCACAGTACTCAATCAATAAATAGATAGAGCTTACGAAGTCTACTGGGATACTCAATGATTTTACGTATAGGATTAATTTCAGATGTTTATTCCACATGTGAAGGAAATGCTCAATATGAAGTAGTCACTAAAGTTATTGAACCTTTTCAACAAAAAGACAGTAACTTCGGATCTTATCACTTGAAGTTCAACTATATTTATATTAGCATTGAAACTCTTCTAAATGTTCATCTTGAAGCATATCTCAAATCAGAATTTTAATTTGTGGTGTAGTAGTTTTTGTAATGTAAATATGATGATGGGGGTAGATGTTGGAAAAAAGAGGTTCCTCATAAATTTATAATCTATTCCAGCCGAAAGGAGTATTTTCACCCAGTCAAACAGAGTTACAGATGGACCAAGGTCACCTAACATATAAACTCCATGTTCAAAATGAAGAATCTTAAATGGCCCAATCCATTATGCTACTGGACCACTCTTTCCCTTGAGGGCATATTCGGGTAATCATTTCAAACATAGAAAACCCTAATTCATAGATACAACCGTCCGCATTCAATTATAAGTACACATGCATATCTGCCACTGAAGAAGATCATTACATGAACTTACTTTATTTGTCCATTTGTGTATTATTTTTTTTTACTCGGCGGCAGATTCATTGTCATGTCATTGTGTGTTTGATAGAATGCTTAAAAGAAAATGAGAATGAAAAGAACCTGGCAGGGATAGTGTGTATCGGCGTTGTGCAAAAAACAATGCGCTCTGCACGAAAGAGTTCCCTGCAAAATCCAAATATTAAAGGGGAAGGTGGGCAGTTGTGTTTCACTTCTATTGGATATACAACAATCATCTTCCCCACATTCCTTTTTTCTTTTCTTTCCCTTCACACCTCTACACAGACTGCATGTGTATTGCATATAGATTAGGTAGTCAGAAAGGCACCTCTCCCCTATTCTGGTTTGATACACAACAATCAGTGTTTTTAATCGTTTTTGTTGGTTTAATTTTCTTGAACATAGCCGGTCGATGCGTTGAAGTAGATAAATCCTAAAAGATTTGGTTTCTTAGTCATGTCATTGTGCGTTTGATAGAATGTTTAAAAGGAAATATAAAAGTGGAAGGTGGTAGTTGTGTTTCATTTCTCTATTGAATATACAACAATCATCTTCCCCACATTCCTTTTTCCTTTTCTTTCCCTTCACATCTCTTCTTTTCTTTATGAAAGACGAATCAATCAATGTTTTTAATCTTTTTTGTTGGTTTAATTTTCTTGAACATAGCCGGTCGATGCGTTGATGTAGTTAAATCTTGGAGGATTTGATTTCATTGTTATGTCATTGTGCGCTTTATAGAATGTTTAAAAAAATGAGAATGAGAAGAAGTTGTAGGGATAATGTGTATTGGCGTTGTGCAAGAAAGAGTTCTCTGCTAAATCCAAATATAAAAGGTGAAGGTGGGCATTTGTGTTTCATTTCACTATTGGATATACAACAATCATCTTCCCCACATTCTTTTTTCCTTTTCTTTCCCTTCACATCTCTTCTTTTCTTTATGAAAGACGAATCAATCAGTGTTTTTAATCTTTTTTGTTGGTTTAATTTTCTTGAACATAGCCGGTCGATGCGTTGATGTAGTTAAATCTGGGAGGATTTGATTTCATTGTTATGTCATTGTGCGTTTTATAGAATGTTTAAAAAAATGAGAATGAGAAGAAGTTGTAGGGGATAGTGTGTATTGGCGTTGTGCAAGAAAGAGTTCTCTGCTAAATCCAAATATAAAAGGTGAAGGTGGGCATTTGTGTTTCATTTCACTATTGGATATACAACAATCATCTTCCCCACATTCTTTTTTTTTTCTTTCCCTTCAAATCTCTTCTTTTCTTTATGAAAGACGAATGAATTAGTGCTTTTAATATTTTTTGTAGTTAAATACTGGATGATTTGATTACATTGTTATGTCATTGTGCGTTTGATAGAATGTTTAAAAGAAAATGAGAATGAAAGAAGCAAGCAAGGATAGTGTGTATTGGCATTGTGCAAAAAACAGTGCTCTCTGCACGGAAGAGTTCCTTGCAAAATCTAAATATAAATGGGGAAGGTGGGCTGTTGTGTTTCATTTCTCTATTGGATATACAACAATCATCTTCTCTACATTCCTTTTTCCTTTTCTTTCCCTTCACATATCTTCTTTTCTTTATGAAAGACGAATCAGTCGATGTTTTTAATCTTTTTTGTTTAATTTTCTTGAACATAGTCGATCGATGCGTTTAAGTAGTTAAATCCTAGAGTTTGATTTTATTGTTATGTCATTTGTACGTTTGATAAAATGTTTAAAAGAAAATGAGAATGAAAAGAAGCAGGCAGGGACAGTGTATATCGGCGTTGTGCAAAAAACAGTGCACTCTGCACAAAAGATTTCCTTGCAAAATCCAAATATGAAAGGGGAAGGTGGGCAGTTGTATTTCATTTCTCTATTGGATATACAACAATCATCTTCCCCACATTCTTTTTTCCTTTTCTTTCCCTTTACATCTCTTCTTTTCTTTATGAAAGACAAATCTATTAGTGTTTTAAATCTTTTTGTTGGTTTAATTTTCTTGAACATAGCCGGTCGATGCGCTGACATAGTTAAATCATGGAGGATTTGATTTCATTGTTATGTCATTATGCGTTTTATAGAATGTTTAAAAGAAAATAAAAATGAAAAGAAGCTGCAGGGACAGTGTGTATTGGCGTTGTGCAAAAAACAGTTCACTCTGCACGAAAGAGTTCTGTGCAAAATCCAAATATAAAAGGGGAAGGTGGGCAGTTATGTTTCATTTCTCTATTGGATATACAACAATCATCTTCCCCACATTCTTTTTTCCTTTTCTTTCCCTTTACATCTCTTCTTTTTTTTATGAAAGACGAATCAATTAGTGTTTTAAATCTTTTTGTTGTTTTAATTTTCTTGAACATAGCCGGTCGATGCGTTGAAGTAGTTAAATCTTGGAGGATTTGATTTCATTGTTATGTCATTGTGCGTTTTATAGAATGTTTAAAAGAAAATGAGAATGAAAAGAAGCTGCAGGGACAGTGTGTATCGGCGTTGTGCAAAAAATAGTGCACTCTGCACGAAAGAGTTCCGTGCAAAATCCAAATATAAAAGGGGAAGGTGGGCAGTTGTGTTTCATTTCTCTATTGGATATACAACAATCATCTTCCCCACATTCCTTTTTCTTTTTCTTTCCCTTCACTTCTCTTTTCTTTATGAAAGACGAATCAATTAGTGTTTTAAATCTTTTTGTTGGTTTAATTTTCTTGAACATAGCCGGTCGATGCGCTGACATAGTTAAATCATGGAGGATTTGATTTCATTGTTATGTCATTATGCGTTTTATAGAATGTTTAAAAGAAAATAAAAATGAAAAGAAGCTGCAGGGGCAGTGTGTATTGGCGTTGTGCAAAAAACAGTTCACTCTGCACGAAAGAGTTCTGTGCAAAATCCAAATATAAAAGGGGAAGGTGGGCAGTTGTGTTTCATTTCTCTATTGGATATACAACAATCATCTTCCCCACATTCTTTTTTCCTTTTCTTTCCCTTTACATCTCTTCTTTTTTTTATGAAAGACGAATCAATTAGTGTTTTAAATCTTTTTGTTGTTTTAATTTTCTTGAACATAGCCGGTCGATGCGTTGAAGTAGTTAAATCTTGGAGGATTTGATTTCATTGTTATGTCATTGTGCGTTTTATAGAATGTTTAAAAGAAAATAAGAATGAAAAGAAGCTGCAGGTACAGTGTATCGGCGTTGTGCAAAAAACAGTGCACTCTGCACGAAAGAGTTTCCTGCAAAATCCAAATATAAAAGGAGAAGGTGGGCAGTTGTATTTGATTTTTCTATTGGATATACAACAATCATCTTCTCCACATTCCTTTTTTCTTTTCTTTTCCTTCACATCTCTTTTCTTTATGAAAGACGAATCAATCAGTGTTTTAAATCTTTTTTGTTGGTTTAATTTTCTTGAACATAGCCGGTCAATGTGTTGAAGTAGTTAAATCTTGGAGGATTTGATTTCATTGTTATGTCATTGTGCATTTTATAGAATATTTAAAAGAAAATGAGAATGAAAAGAAGGTGCAGGGATAGTGTGCATCGGCGTTGTGCAAAAAATAGTGCTCTCTGCACGAAAGAATTTCCTGCAAAATTCAAATATAAAAGGAGAACGTGGGCAGTTGTGTTTCATTTCTCTATTGGATATACAACAATCATCTTCCCCACATTCCTTTTCCTTTTTCTTTCCCTTCACTTCTCTTTTCTTTATGAAAGACGAATCAATCAGTGTTTTTAATCTTTTTTGTTGGTTTAATTTTCTTGAACATAGCCGGTCGATGCGTTGAAGTAGTTAAATCTTGGAGGATTTGATTTTATTGTTATGCCATTGTGCGTTTTATAGAATGTTTAAAAGAAAATAAGAATGAAAAGAAGCTGTAGGTAGGTACAGTGTGTATCGGCGTTGTGCAAAAAACAGTGCACTCTGCACGAAAGAGTTTCCTGCAAAATCCAAATATAAAAGGGGAAGGTGGGCAGTTGTATTTGATTTCTCTATTGGATATACAACAATCATCATCCCTACATTCCTTTTTCCTTTTCTTTCCCTTCAGATCTTTTCTTTTCTTTATGAAAGACGAATCAATCAGTGTTTTAAATCTTTTTTGTTGGTTTAATTTTCTTGAACATAGCAGGTTGATGCGTTGAAGTAGTTAAATCTTGGAGGATTTGATTTCATTGTTATGTCGTTGTGCGTTTTATAGAATGCTTAAAAGAAAATGAGAATGAAAAGAAGTTGCAGGGATAGTGTGTATCGGCGTTGTGCAAAAAACAGTGCACTCTGCACGAAAGAGTTCCTTTTCTTTCCCTTCACATCTCTTCTTTTCTTTATGAAAGTCGAATTAATCTGTGTTTTTAATCTTTTTTGTTGGTTTAATTTTCTTGAACATGGCCGGTCGATTCGTTGAAGTAATTAAGTCCTGGATGGTTTGATTTTTTTTTTTTTTTGCAACTTGATGATGATCGTAACCTGGCCCTTTTATTTGTTTAACACTGGCCGAGATCGAGTTGAAATTCCGATGGTCACAGTGCACAATCTCAAGGCCTGCCTGAGAAATCATAATTTTATTGAAAATTAACACTCCTTTCTTACCCCAACATTTTTTCTGAATATAAATTTTTGTTATACTATTTTTTTGATGATATAAATTTTTTTTTGTTTGTACAATTTTTTGATTATAATAATATTAAATGAAATCAATGTCTTTTAAGTTTGTAACATTATATTTTTCAAAACTATTATTTTTAGAGATGAGTAAAATAAAAATCTATTATCCATATCCCAATATAAAAAAATGAAGGAGTAATATGAGTCCTAATGTGATTTTATCTATCAAGACTCATTATTTTTTGAGAGTTGCTTGAAATAAAATGCACCTTTAAATTTTTTTTTTTATAGATATAATTCTTATGAAAATAGGAAGTAATATGAATATCAATATCCCAATGATGAGTGCCTTCTTGTGAGTTATTGTTTCTTAATGAGGAAAAAAAATAGGTTAATAGGTTTCTTTCTTTCCTTGTGTTTGTGAGTTTTGGAAGGAAATTTGAACTTAAAATATCATATTACTGTTTTTCCTTTCTTTTCCTTTTGTTTCTGTCTATTATGAATAGCTACGAATAGAGTGCAACAAGAGGAGAGGGGTGGGGGGTGGGGGGGGGGTGGGGGGAGTGGAATAAAAAACAAAGTACAGAAAAGTTTTTTCATTTGTTATGTTGAAAACATAGTGTGGGTCAGATCAAAGATGGAACTCTTCTTTTAAGTACTTCCCTCCTTTTCCTTGAAGTGTCCTTACATGAACCTTTTTGTTTTTTGCATGATTAACTATTTTAGCTTCCTTTTAACTTTTGACTTTGTATTCATTTCAGTAGAAATTACATATTTTTCCACATGTCTAACTAATAGTTCGACAATCAGTGAATCAGAGGTATGGTGAATGCCTGCTTGAATTAAGTGGGAATAATGCTATAATACTAGTCATGGATGATGCTGATATCCAACTTGCTGTTGGATCTGTTTTGTTCCCGTAGATTGGTATAATTCATTTATCATCTTCTACAGCTGTATTCTTTTTTTCCTTTACAAACCTCGGCACTTGAATCTAAAAATTTGCTCTTGTTTTTCTTTCTCCCTTGAATAACAGATTCTTCATCATGAAAGGATATATCAGAGAGTTGTTGAACAACTTCTTGAAGTGTTGAAACAAGTTAAAATAGGGAGTCCTTTGTACCTTTCTTGGGAAACTGGATACTCAATCTTCAAGGGAGAGGCGCGTGCGTACAGTTTTACCTGAGGGTTTCTTTTTACTTTCTCGATTATTTCTGATTGGCTTGCCACAATCTGTGGCTCGAGATAGTAATTAATCTTTTCAAATTAATTTTTTTTTGGGTACATTGTGGAAACAAGGGGAAGATGGAATATTGCCACTATGGCAGACATCTTTATTTATGCAGCAAAACTTTTACCACATATTCCATTGTCATTAGTCGTTTCACTCTGCTACGACATCTATTATTAGATTGACCAATTTTTAAATAAAGTTTTTATCTATTATATTATGAGATTAATTTTTGTTTTTATTTTCCAATATTACTTTGCAGTAGTCGATGATTTTAAGTATCTGATGTTTGTGAGAAAGAAATGCTCAATATAAAGTAGTCAAGTGATTGAACAAGCAGTGACTGTAAATTTGTAGATGTTGGAAAATGTTGCTGCTTCCTTGTATAAATTTATAATTAATTCTAGACCCAGTCAAACAATGGACCGACCGACCGAGATCACCTAACATTTCAACTCCATACGAAATTTGGCCTCTCTCTCCCCAGAGAGAGGGCTTATTCGGGTAAATTTATATCTGCCTCTGAGGGAGATCCTGACCTGAACTCTCTTTATTCGTCCATGTTATATCTATATTTACTTACTCGACAATTTCGTTATCTAATTGTGAATGATGGATAAAATGACTTTTTAAGGCACTGCCCTTTAGGCTTTAATTGCTCCACTAATTGATGCAAAATAGTTTCACCAAATTTCCTCATATAATGAAGTCTTTGATATTCTTCAATTGAAGAATATTATATGGACAAATATATGAATTTCTGTATTGTTGTTTAAGTATTGTATTATGCAATAATGTATTAAGTTAGAAGATCAACAGAAGGAGGAGAAAGAATGTTAACAAAATTTGTTTTTTTTGTAATGTTACATGTGCCCTTATTTATCGTGTTTGAATGTCATTTGATAAAAAAATCTCAACTTAATTACTTCAGTTCAACTCAGGTTTTCAACATATCGGTATCTTACTTTATTCTCAAGCCCAAAAAACCCCCAAAATTCATAACATTGGATGGTGCAATTGTTGATGATGCAGCTATATGAGAAGTAGGATTGGTGCGCAGTGGCGTGGGAATTAATTACTCAACAAAAACCCTAATTTTTTGCAGCAAATCAATCCCAATTTTTATAAATTTGGAGAATATATCTAGTGTTGAAGATGAAAAATAGGGGAGAAAGAAAAAGAAATTTTGAGAGATTGAAATTAACGATGAAGCAACCTCATGCTCCTGCTCCTGCTCCTGCTCCTGAAAGCCTAAATATGGCAACACAAACTGAACTGGATCAAGATCTAGAACTTTGACTGCTGTCCATTACGTTTACCTTTTTCTTTTTAATTTAATTTAGGAATAAAATTTGTCCAAAGGTGATTTTATTCATCATTTGCACGCAATTTTTTTATACTACTTCTTCCAACAAATTTTATTTTATCTTTATTCCTTTATTAAAAAATATCAAGACACGTTTAGTTTTTAACACAAATTTTTTTAAATTAATGCAAAGTAAAATGAGTAGTTCTATACTTTTAACTATGCACAACTAATTGTATATAAATAAAGAAAAAAAATAATAAATGGGACTTATTATTTTAATTATTGAAGAGATTTACCACTACGTGGTCAAACCTTCGTTCTTACAAAAAGTAAGAAACAGGAATTGTGAGTAGATTATATCAATTACTTTTTCTGTCGTAGAATATATCGAGTAATTTTGAAGCCATTTTAGATTAATATGAGTTATTAATAATAAATCTTGTAGTTAGTTAGTTGGATTTTATAAATAATTTACAATACTTACAATTGGATTCATTGAAATCAAATTTATATAAATTTTAAAATTAAAAATTATCGGTGTTGAGGGAATATACTTGCACCTGCTGTTTTGATTTACAAAAAAAAAGCCCTGAATCTTGGCGTACAGAGAGTGACGTGCTTCAGTTGGCGACCTTTTTGTATTTTCTTCCTCAATTTGAAAATTAACATTTGAGTAAATATATGGATGGATACATCAGATTTACTCTTTCTTTCCCGAATGCACTGTAAAAAGAAAGAAGATGTTTCTTTCTGTTCTGAAATACTCCGATACTTTTAGAGTTTAACTGTAGCACAATGGGATTTCATTGCACAGCACAGATGGTTTCACCCAGAGAATTTGGCAATGCTGCTAGTATGTAAACATGACAAACAAAAATCTCTCAAACCATCCAAAAAAGGAAAAATTATTCTAATTTCAACATGCAGCAGATCAGGATACCAAGGGTGATACCCAGAGACAACTGGGCTCAACTTCAACTATCACACTGAGAGCAATTATTTATCAATTATTGCAGTCTGCAGGGAAGAGAGTCTATAATTGATCAATAAATATCTCAGCAATCTACTTCAAGCACACATGTTTGACAAAATTAAAATATAAATGAAGGACTTGAGTATATAAAATCTGAAATACATTTTTTCTTAATCCTTAATGTGATAATATTCTAGGCAACTTCTCCCCAAGGAAGTTGTACATCCACCTCAAATGCTTAATCGCGCTCACTTATAGCAGTCAAGTGTCCATCTATCTCCTCTGTAGACAAAACTCGGAAGACAGGATTCTCTTTTCTCACAACTCCAACCTATCAAAAAAATAAAGTTTTACTTAACAATAAATAATAACACTTTTGCACCCATAAGAGTTCATGAAGCCTCTTCCCAACTATTTTTATTACCTTCTCTACTCATCCCAATCTAAAGGCCATTTGTAAATTGTAACTATATTAGATGAATTTGAATTCTTTCAGATATGGAAATTTGCCTCTCTTATTGCAACAATTTTATTATTCTTGCAACCAAAATTAAATTACATACCATTTAAACAACAAGCGAAAATCAATTTCTAAAGCACTAAATATAACGTATCATTTCAGCTCCTGTGTCTTTTGACCAACTAAATAAAGAAACTAATACACAGGAAGTGCGGCTACATACAGTACAATGTAAGACATCTGATGGGCATACTTCTTAATTCCAATTTGTACACAAGTTAAAACATGGCCTCACCATGCTCTCTAAACTCGGGTTTAATTTCATACACCATTCTTTGTCAGGACTCAGAAGACGCCGGGTTAGGCTTCTGACGGTTCAGACAAAGCAGGAGGGTGAAATACTCTGGATGCAAGACATGATAGTGCAATGTTTAACATGATCTTCAGATAGAAGAATAAAATCAAGTTGAGCTTATACAAAGCATACTTGGTGAAAATGTTGGAAAAAGTTCATAGTAGGCTAGCAACATAATATTTGTGATGCCAGTACAAGGAACTCAATTGCGTACATATTCATTTCACTATACTGTTGACAATCTCATGGAGTACCAAAATATAAAGCATATAGCAGCAAGGAAGGCAACTTTCCATGCACTACAATGGATAACCAAGTTTTGAAAGAAAACTAAGCGCAGTCACCTCACTTATTTGAGGTTCATTTACAATTAGTCTTTGGTCTACACAACAATGCATGACGAAGTTTCCATACAATTTAAAATATGACCAGACTAAGGAAAGGGATATGTAGTACCTCAATCTCATTAGCCTTGAAATCCTCTTGTAAAACAGATTGCAAAGCCGAAATTGCAGTCTACACGATAGAAAAATCACATTTCGATGTTAATTTCAGGAAAACAATTTAAATATTTTGGTTGTCTGCAGAAAATTATTATAGTTATGAAGATGTTATAACCAACCCCAAAAGCTAGCTGTTTGGGAGGGAGAGCCAAGATCATATCAACCAGCACCAAGTTGCACATGCAACTGATGTGGTACTAGCCCGCATAAGCTAGTAATGGAATCATAACAGTAGAAATAGAGATAGAAGTTTTCAAGTGTAAAGAGCTTCACATAATTTTTGAAACTACCACCCTTAAACATCCAGATATGTCAGTTTATATTAATCAGGAGGCCGACTAGGAAGGGAGGGGAAAAGGAAAGAGATTCAAACAGAAAAGTAGGGAATTTCATAATATTTCAAAGGCACATCCACTTTACTACCTCTTTTCCACGTTCATTTTTTTTTTAAATATCCATAAATGATAAGGAAATTACCTGCACAGTCTCCTCGTATGTAAAGGCAGGATCATTTTTCATTTTCTTCTCGAGAAAATTTATTGCTTCTTGCTCTTTCAATCCAGCACTTGTTGCCTAGTACATGTCAACATGAGCTCCCAGATGATATTTCAGAAATTACAGGATATATATATATATATATATATATATATATATATATATATATATATATATATATATAAGACAGAACCTAACATAAAGTTCAATGAAAAAGGTTTTCCCAAATGAAAAGTAAGAACAATCCCCAGGATGGAACAAAAAGGAATACATACCCATCTCAAAAATTTAAACCTCAGACAGAGAAGATACTTTCTTTCAAATGTGATTTTGCAATATATCTACATTCCGAGAACGTATCAGATCTCATTTATCAAGTCTTAAACTGTTTGATATATCAACCAAAAAAGGCATCTTCCCTTTGCAAGCATCTGATTTATTATTTACCCGCAATGGTGTTGGTTTAAGTCAAAGTAGAGAGAGAGAGATTGACAGGTAACTTTGCTAATGAGTAGGTTTTCTTACTAACAGCCACTCCTAGTTCAACCATATAGAAAACTCGTAGACTTCATAGAGAAGTTCCAATGTTACAGGAAATGATTATTAAAAAGGATGTGAAGTCAGAGTTGATTAGACGGTTAGTGGTTACAAGGGCCGAAAATGGTGGTTGATTTGAAAAGGTTAGAACATAATACATACACTTTTCTGGCGGAACTGTTCTCTTGTCATGATAAGTAACAGCAGAAAAACAAAAGGAAAAGGAAAAATACAAAATATAAGGAAAGACATGCACTCGTCAAAGCAAAGATAGGGTATATTATGACTTAGAAGAAGAGATTTCTAAATACCTTATGACCAAAGAAATGGCCAGCAGGATCACACTTGAAGAGCCTAGGACCAAATTCATCATCAACACCCAAAACCATAGTAACTGCCAAACAATTAAAAAGATCATGGATCAAGTAAAATTGCACCAGAAAAAACTAATCTAGCTTATACATTAAGAGAGATACGCAGGCTCTGATATATGATTGCATCACGTTAGGATTAAATTATCAAAATAAACTCAGAAATCAATGTTAAAGTTGCAGTATAAATTGAAGAGGTAAACTGCAGAACCAAAAACAGACCTACTCCAAGAGGTCTCATATAAGCATGTTGAGTGTAGACTTGTGATTTATCTGCAATCCTGCACATGCATAAAAGAGACCACTTGTAATACATGGAAAAAAGGTTTTAGAACTGTATGAAATACCCTCAATGTAAGTATGAGTTTTTGGAAATACTTGTCAAACAATAGTAAGATGCAGGGAAAAATAACAGAACCAAAATATACGGAAAAACAATGGAAAAAATATAATGGTGAAACACAACCTAAATGAGCATGGATTCAACCACAACAAACCTAAAGAACAGAAGATCTCAACCCCTGAAGAACAGATTTTATTCTCATATGCCAGACAGATAGATGATGCATTAGTGTCTTCTATCAAAAAAGAAGGGGGGACGATATGAAATGAATATTATCAATATACAAGAAAAACAATTATATATAATAAGCATGAAATTTCCCCAAAAACCTCGTAGCGTCACATTATTCTATATGGTTCACTAAACTGTCATTTTAGTTAAAAGAGAAAAGGACACTGCATTCAACTATAATTTTCAATACATAATTCAATGAAATAGTTAACAAATTCCCAACTCAGATCATATGAACAGAATCAGCAGATGAAAACTTCAATGAAACGTAATTACCGACTAATAAAAGAAACTGCCTACCTAGTAACAAAGTGGCATAATGTTCTTTTTAAGTCTAGATACACAACATAAGACAATAGTCCATAGAGACTTGTATTACCATCTAGCAAGTGAATCAACAGGCATCTCATATCCATATTTGTGACGAAACTCAGCTGCTTCATTTCTTGCTTGTTGAACCAAGGTCCTTGCATCAGCTGAGAATTAATACTTCAAACATTATTGGAGCTCCACTTATTTATCGGAATAAATATTATAAATAAATAAGTGAACTTGACTCACACTTGACATAACCAAGAAAGCAAAGACAATCAAAGGCTAAACATGGACAGCGAACAACTCAATTGACGAAAACTGAGAAGCAAACCCCTAGACAACATTTTATGAACAGCAGGCTGTCTAGACTCTAGCTCTAGCCACAAATTTCTATGCATAATTTCCCTCACTATTGAAGGTAGTCTAAACTTCATACATAAATTTTCCCTCACCATCAAAGTAGGATGAAAGCAGCAGTTTTCTCTTATGTAACAATGGCAACTCTGTTCTTTTCTTTTTTACTTCCTTAACTAAAAGAAAACGGTATAAATATGACAAAAACACAATTCTTGCAGCTATTTCGGTATACATCAACTGTGCTGTGTACCTCTTTCACAGATTAACGAAAAATGAGATCATACACGTACAAGTCTTATTTTGCGCCAAATAATACAAAAGGATAAGGCAAATAATGGATCTCCCAAAGCAGCGCCCAAAACAAAAATTTTGTAGTTACCACATTTCTTATTCCCTAGTTAAATTTTCATTCTTTACAAAACACACAGGTTTCTAGAATACATACTGTGAAATATTAAAACATAGTGAAAGAAATTTATTTGGTAGCATTGCAGGTAACAATCACCACCGATCAAATCTAAGAACAATTTATGCTATAGAAAGCATTAAAAGTTAACCTGTGGTGCCAGTGGCTAACAAGCCGAGGTACTTGGTAACGGAAAAAAGATGCGTGACACTAGTTGGATCCAAAAGCTTATCCTGTATTTAAATTCAAAACTTTAATAACAAAGGAATGCCAGTCTACTGATAAAACGTAGTTTCATAATTAATCATCAAATTTACACTCACCGGAACCTTCTTCTGAGTTACAACGCAGACCGAATCATTGCCTCGGACACCAATAGAGGAGACTCCAGCAGCCTTAACAGCTTTAAATGCATACTCTTTTCACATCATTCCAAAAAAAAAAAAACAGTTCAATTAAGCTGATGTTATAGACTTGGTGATCCAACAAAGCTGTTATCGATATTCTCAGATACCGAATTAGACGAATTTAAAATAGTGAAATTTTACATACCTACTTGGAAGAGACGACCTTCAGGAGAGAAGATCGTAATGTGACGATCGTATCCACCCCCACTTCCACGACTCATCTTTAGGGCTTTTTTAGAATAAAAATTTATTTTCTCCCCGGAAGAAAAAATAGATCAAGCAAGCAGCACTGGTTAAAAGACTTTTATTTGTGTTGTGGATCAATTCATAAAAGATTTGAGCCACGGCGACCTAAAACTACTACTATTCTTTATCTACTTACTCCCTTCCCTTCCTTTCAAAAATGTAGTAATTTATAAGGGGTCAGATCAGAAGACTAAATAAATAAAAAGGACAAAATGGTAATATAAGTAAAATTGTAAGAACAAAAGAGAAAAATAAAAGTAAAGTCTGGAGTTTAAAAAGTAAGTTAAGTATCTAATTTTAATTTGAAGAGAGACAAAATATATTTATGTAATTTATTTGTTTTGATATTAAATGTCAAAATAAATATATAGTTTTAAAGATCCATATTCCAAGTCTCGATATCATCATATGATATTTTGGATTTGTTTGCAGAGACACTACTTGTAAATTTTTGATTAGAATCAAATGATATCATTAAGCTCAGATTAACTTAATATGAAATTTATACTACAAGAGAATTCAAAAGATAAACATTAAGCTCAGATCAACTTAATTAACAATTTTGATATTTAATCTAAGTCATTGTACATATGATCTAATAAGAACTTTACATCTTTTGATAATACATGCACATTTATTTATTCTAACATCAAATTTAAATATGCAACTCCCAACTGTAAGACCCCAACTTATTATAAATAAAATTGAATTTCTCTATTCATTATCTTGAAATAATAAGGAGTTAATTTGATATAATATTTTGGTTATGGGTGAAATGTGCAAATTTTACAAAATAAGCAAGTGGTTATAAAATAATCATTGTTGTTTAATATTCGTTTGGTAAATGGAATATTAATACGACAGCCTTGATCATTTAATGGGCCCCATAACATAATAACGGTTGGATGAAGAAAACGATAAATTTGAGTTTTTATAAATAACGACGTAGTTGTAAGACCCCAACTTATTATGAATAAAATTAAATTTTCTCTATTTATTATATTAAAATAATAAGGAGTTAATTTGATATAATACTTTGATTACGGGTGAAATGTGCAAATTTTACAAAATAAACAAGTGGTTATAAAATATTCATTTTGTCGGGGAATATTCGTTTGGTCGTGGAATATTCTTGTTGTCAGGGAATATTAGTACGACGGCGCAGCCATTCATGATAACAGAATAACTGTCAGATGAAGAAAACGACAAGTTTGAGTTTTTATAAATAACGGCGTAGTTGTTACCGTTAACACTGTTGGAATACCCGGTAGTTAAAATACAATAATACGCGTGGTTGCACAGTAACACACGATATTGCACAGTATTTTTGAATTATTGATTTTTACGTAAGAAGACACTACTCAATAATTGTTACAGTAATTACTTTTTAATATTTTATTTTATTGATTCAATAATTGTTGTGTTGATATTTTATATTATTGTTATTCATATTATTTGAATAATATTATTAGACAGCATTATTGGCAATGTCTAGAAAGTTCTGTCTAAGGAGAGGTTTGGTCATCTAATTGCGCGTCAGTAAGGAGAAATCCTTATTGGAATGCCCCCTCTTTCCTAGGAACGGCCTGGTTGTCATAATTGTGATTTTGTAATATTATTTGTGAATAATTAATTATTGATTTATATGATAAGAAATATTTATTTTATGTGGATATAAATGATGGTTATATTTTATGTGGTTATAATTGAAGGAATTAATGTTGAGGTGTTTTATCAGTATTTTTGTCGGAATGAAGGTATTAAAAATCAAATCAATATTTTTACGATATATTGTGTGAGTTATAATTTTTAATCCGACCATTGGATCGTTGTGATTTTTGGATATGTTATACATATATAAGTTGAGTATATGTCCACAAATTTTGAACCGTTAAAAATGAGCGTATGATTTGTTATGAATTTTAAGAGGTGGCTGATTCGGAAATTAGGTTTATAAATGATTTTGGTGAAAAATTCTAGAATTGAGTGGGCCCCACTTGTGGTTGGTGAAGAAATGTGCTGAATTTTATTTCAAATGTGGTGGGTGGCAATAGTAGCAGGTAAAGCCATCATGTGAGACCCCAAATTTTATGAAATAAAAGTATTCAATTTTTCTATTTTGGTAAATAGTTAAATTGATAAAAGTTTAAAGTTAAAGGCGATATTTGAAAAATTTCAAAGTAAGCAAGTTGTTATAAAATAATCGAAATGGTAAAATACGCATTGGTTGCATAAGTAGCACACTCAGATCGATTATTGATGCTTATTTGAGAAGTCACTCAGTTATACTCGATTATTACTTCGATAATTCTTTGCATCATATCTCTCTATATTATTGATTCGATTATTATCACAGTATCATGTGCATAATATGTTATTTTGTTAAATCAATAATTGAGACGATAATGTTATTAATATTATTATTTGCAATATTAACGATGTCTGTAAGTTACATCGAGGAGAGGTTAGATAATCTAATCATTGGCCACTGATAGAGAAATCTTTATTGAAAGCCCTCTTTTTTGGAACGACACAGTCGATTAATATTATTATGATTATAATAAAGATGATAAATGTTGTTAAAATTATTAAGGTGATTTTTATGAAGTTTGCTTATTTTATGGATCTCCATTTACCCATTTTTCAAAAATAATCGGTAGAAAATTTTTAAAGGTGGGGCCCACATGTGGGGCCCATATGTGTTGAAAAATTGATTTTAGAAATGGGGGTGGGAGGGAGTTAATATATATATATATATATATGTATATATTATATGTGTAAGTGGAAAATGGTGGGAGAAAAGAAAGAGTGGAAGTGATGTGTGTATGATTGTAGTATATATGTTTATTATGTGAGTGGAAAATGGTGGGCGAATGAAGTTGAGGTAATTAGTATTATATATATATATATATATATATATATATGTTTATAACATTTGGGTTTATATATATATATATATGTATTATATTTTGTCTTTCTTTGTTATGATTGGTTGAAGGTTTGACAATTTGAATATGTAGTATCAAAATTTTCATCCGTGAGTCTTTGAATTATTTCATCTGTGAAGAAATCCTTACACAGTGTGTGAAGCCCCCAAAATTAGGTATATCATCACCCATCTTGGGTAGTCGATATCATGGTACGTAATTTAAATCTGACTTACTAATATAAGCATATGGTATGCAATCTGACATAAATCGTGAGTTTGAATACAAATATTGTCTACTAGATATTATACAAACTCAAAAGGAGTCCTCATTACAATTATTATCACACTATTTCACGAGATTAGTGAGGACTACTAATCTATCCTCCGGACCATTACTCCGTTTCCGACTGTCCCGGCTTATGTTCTCATTTCACGAAGGAAGCGGTGAAAGAAAGGGTGAGCTCAACTAGCCCGAGAAGAAATATTATGACTAAGATAATGCGAGAATAAATTATCAATAGCCTTGAACAAAGTTAAACGATAAAATATAATAAACATCAAGTTTAATGCTAAAGATAACAAGCAATCCATCAAAAAGTCAAGTAGAAAATAAAATCTACTATCTTTTATGATTTAAAAGGTTTTTCATCATCATTATAAATGAGACTCGACTTTAATAAATATTCCACATCATCGAATCACCCTGCACTTTCTGACCCAGGATATTCTTTAGTATCACGACCACAATTATTCATGCACTACGGGCGAGAATATTTGTGTATTCATTAATGGTCGTGATCATGCCAACAACTGTCCATCAATGCACTACAGACCAATCGAGGATTTTTACCACATCATTTGTAACATTACTATTAATGATTACAATCAATAGTCTCTCGTCATAATCATACCAAGTCCATCTATACCTTCACATGCGGCGCCCCCAAAATTAGGTATACATCACCCATCTTGGGTAGTCGGATACATGGTATGTAATTCAAATACAACTTACTAATATAACTATCGGTATGCGATCGACATAAAAGCGTGAGTTTGAATACAAATATTGTCTACTAGATATTATACTGAAACTCGAAAGGAGTCCTCATTACAATTATTATCACACTATTTCACAAAATAATGAGAACTACTAATGCTATCCTCTGGACCATTACTCCGTTCCCAGACTTCGTCCCAATTTATGTTCTCATTTCACGAAGAGAACAATGAAAAGAAAGGGTGAGCTCAACTAGCCCAATAAGAAATATTATGACTAAGATAATGCGAGAATAAATTATCAATAGCCTTCAACAAATGTTAAACCGATAAAATATAATAAACATCAAGTTTAACTGCGGTGAACAAGCAATCCATTAAAAGAGTCAAGTAGAAAATAAAATCTACTATCTTTTATGATTTAAAGGTTTTTCATCACTATTATATATTGAGACTCGACTTTAATAAATATTCCACATCATCGAATCACCCCTCACACTACTGGCCAGGATATTCTTTAAGATCACGACCACAATTATTCATGCATCACGGCGAGAATAGTTGTGTATTCATTAATGGTCATGATCATGCCAACAATCATCCATCAATGCACTACTGACCAATCGAGGATTTTTATCATATCATTTGTAACATTACGGTTAATGATGATTACACCGAATAGTGCTCGGTCATAATCATACCAAGTCCATCTATGCACTACAGAATACAGGATGACTTTCAACATAATATAAACATGAGGATGATGACAATGATATAAGAATTCAATAAAACAAGTTCAAGAATTATTTTATCCGAGAATTATTAACGTCCAAATTATCAACACGATAATCTTTGTTTTGTAGAGTAAAATTTAAGAATGATCGTAAGAATATTTCCATGAAAGATCTTTGGATGAAACGCAAATATCGAGGATATTCTACTAATTTCATGGAGTATAGAAGTCAAAGTTTTAACCAATTTGGGTATAATAAAAAAATGGAATAACAAAAGAAATCACCACGTAAATGCGATAGGCCTTGCAGGCGGGTTATTCCAACAGAATAATAAATAACGGAACCAGTCCCAAGTAAAAGCATGCACGTGGATGTTCCAACGAATAATAATAAAGATTTTAACCGGTCCGTGTAAAACACACATGACGAGGATGTTCCAATGAGAATAATAATAAAGATTTTACCCAGTCCTGTAAAACACACGAGCATGGATGTTCCAATGAATAATAATAAAGAGCGGAACCCGTCCCAAAACACACGATGTGGATGTTCCAAATGAATAATAGAAGAATGTCACCAAGTATAGGGTAAATCACAGTATACTGAGTTATTCCAATGTAATAATAAGCAATGGAATAACAACAGTTCTCTTCGTGAATAAGAAAGAATAACACCCTTACATTTGGTAGGAGATTGAATACTGCATGAGTGTAGTAACAAAATACTCTTATTCTTTCTCTTATTCTTCTCTATACTTTCTCTCTCTAAAAGCTTGAATGAATTAAGTGAAAAATAATGAAGCATTAGGCCTCTATTTATAGAAGATTTCTAGCTTAACACCCCATGTATGAAAAGCGCAGTGGCTCGACGACCGGTGATGTGAAAAGAAAAGTGGTTCGGCGCTTCAGTAATGTGAAAAGCGACAAGTGGTTTGACGCGTCTGTAATGTGAAACGACAAGTGGTTCGGCACTTTTATAATGTGAAACGACAAGTGGTTCGGCGCTTAATGTGAAACGACAAGTGGTTCGACGCTTTGGTAAAGGTAATTACTATTGATTTAAGGTAATTACTATTCACAAAGGTAATTACTATTGACGAAGGTAAATCTATTGATGAAGAGACTCTTAGATGATGACATACGGGCCCCCCATAAAATAATCAAACTTACCACAAACGTCTCATAATGCACTCTTTATATACATTAAGGATTGAATAAATATTACCACAAATCATTTTATTTTTAATCAACACATTTTTAATCTTTCAACAATTATTAATCATTTATAACTTGTCGTCTCAATTAATAATATAACATATTATACGATGATCTTGTGAGAATAATTGAATCAATAATATAAGAGATATGATCGCAAGAATTCATCATGTAATAATTGAGTATAACTAAGTGACTTCTCACGTAAGATCAATAATCAATACCGTGTCTACTATACAACTACGCGTATTATTGTACTTTCTTTACTAACGGGGTAGTTCAACAGTTTAACGGTAACACCTCTCCCCATTATTTTTATAGAAAGATAATTTTGTCGTTTTCTAACTACGACAACACTTCCGTTAATGGGGTCCACTAATGATTGAGTCAAATCGACGCGAATATTCCCCAACAAAAAAGAATATTCCCCACCAAACGAATATTTTATAACAACTTGCTTACTTTGCAAAATTTATAAATATTACCCACAACTATAACATTATATCAAATTTATTCCATAATATTCAAAAATAATATTTATAGAAAATTCATCTTTATTTATAAAAGTTGGGGTCTTACAACCTCCCTTCTTATGAAATTTCGCCCTCGAAATTAGGGCACGTATCTCGGTATGTCGAAGAGATAAGGATACCTTGATTTCATTTCGATTCTAACTCCCAAGTCATTTCCTCAACATCGTGGTTCCTCCACAAAAACTTTGACTTGAGGTATAACCTTGGAGCGTAGAATATGTTCCTTTTATCCAAGATTTGAACAGAACCTCTTCATACGTCAAATCTTCCGCTATTTCGTCCCGGTTCTAACTTCAATAATGTGGTTCGGGCCTTTCACATATTTACGTAACATGGATATGTGAAAACGTTATGAACACGAGACATACTTGGCGTTAGAAATGAGTCTATAGGCCCACGCCTCCTACTCGATCGAGGATTAAAATGGACCGATGAATCGAGGATTAAGTTTTCCTCTCTTTCCAAATCTTGTAACTCCTTTCCATGGAGCAACTCTTAACAACACATGATCTCCTATATCGAATTCCACGTCCTTTCGATGAAGATCGGCATATAACTCTTTTGTCGATTTTGTGAGGTTTTTATACGTTGTCGGATCGTTTGAATCTTTTCCGTAGTCATACGTACCAACTCCCGGTCCCAACAACGTTGCTTCACCCACCTCATCCCAAAGATACTTGAGAATCGACACTTTCTTCCATACAACACTTCTTGAATGGAGCCACGCCAATACTTGCTTGATAATCATTGTTGTAGGAAAACTCCACCAATGGTAAGAACTTGTCCCAACTCCCTTGAAATCAAGGACACGAGTCTTAATAGATCTTCAAGAGTTTGAATAGTCCTCTCCGATTGTCCGTCTGGCCTGAGGATGATATCTTAGAAGCTAAATCGTAAAATGCATGCCCATAGCTTTTTGCAAACTAACCCAAAATCGTGAAGTGAATCTTGGGTCTCGATCGGAAACTATGGATACTTAGGCGTACCATGCAGATCTTACAATCTCGTTTATGTACATACGAGCAAGACGTTCAAGTGTATAAGTTTCTCGTATAGGTAAGAAATGAGCAAACTTGGTCAATCTATCAACAATGACCCAAATCTCATCAATGGCTTGAGAAACCTTAGGAAGACCGGTAACGAAATCCATGGTAATGTGCTCCCACTTCCATTCTGGAATTTCAAGTGGTTGCAATGGACCTTTTGGTACTTGATGCTCCGCTTTTAACTCGTTGACAAGTTAGACACCTTGAGATAAACAAATACTTATCTCTCTCTTCATATTGCTCCACTAAAATGTATGATTTAATATCATGATACATTTTGGTACTCCCGGGATGGATTGCAAATGGTGTGTTGTGCGCCTCCATCATGATATTATACTTTAAATCGTGGTCGTTAGAACACAAAGTCCGGAGTTGACTTGAAGTATTCCTTCTTCATCGATTCTTGCTTCCTAAGATAAAGCACCTTCGCGCACATTCTTCCTCATACGCATCGACTCCGGGTTTGTAGCTTGAAAGCGACTTTAACTTTATCGATTAAAGTCGGTTCTACTCGTATACTCGCTATCATCACACGCGTCCCTGAGTCTTTAACTCTATCTCCATCCTTTGCAAGTCACACAAAATGGGCCTTACGTTGACAATATCGCACTTTCGTGCTTGCATATGATCTTCTACTCAATCGTCGCCATTACCACGTTCGCTTTTCGGGATGGTATTGGATGGTATGATCATAATCTTTCAACAGATTCAAGCCAATGTCGTTGTCGCGTGTTGAGTTCCTTTTGAGTGAAGAAATATTTGAGGCTTTTATGATCCGTAAAGATCTCCACTTTCTCCCCATACAAGTAATGCCTCTAAATTTTAAGTGCAAAAGATAACAAATACGCTAACTCTAGATCATGAGTAGGATAATTCCTCTCATATTCTTTGAGTTGTCGCGAGGCATAAAGCTATAAATTTTCCATGTTGTATGAGAACACATCCCAACCCTTTGCCGAAGCATCACTATAGATGACAAATCCTCCGAGCCGGATGGTATTGTCGTAACAGTCTTTGAAATAAGTCTCCTCTTGAGTTCTTGAAAACTCCTCTCACATTCTTCGCTCCAATAGAACTTTGTATCTTTTCGAGTCACCGAGTCGATGGAGTAGCGATTCGAGAAAATCCTTCCACAATCTCCGATAATAACCAATTTAAACCGAGAAAGCTACGTCTTGGTCATTGATTTAGGTTGTTCCCGACTTTGAATAGCTTCAATCTTTCTTTGGGTCAACAGATATTCCATGACTTGATACCACGTGCCCAAGGAATGCTACTTCTTCAAGCCGAACTCACATTTCTTCAACTTGGCATAAAGCTTATATTCACGAAGAAGCTTTTGGAGTGTCATCCTCAAGTGTTGCTCATGATCTTCACGACTTTTGGAATAAATAAGGATGTCATTAATAAAGACGACCACAAAGTGATCTAAATATTCCTTGAATACTCGGTTCATCATATCCATGAAGGCGGCGGGAGCATTAGTCAATCCAAAGGACATGACTAGAATTCATAATGCCCGCATCGAGTTCGGCGAAGCCGCCTTTGGAATGTCGGTGGTTCTAATCTTCAATTGGTGATATCCGGAACGAAGATCAATCTTTGAAAAGAATTTGGCTCTTTAAATCGGGTCAAATAGGTCATCAATACGTGGCAATGAATACCTATTTTTGATGGTGACATGATTCAACTCCCGATAATCAATAAAAGTCGCATACTCCCATCTTTCTTCTTCACGAATGAACAGGAGCACCCCAAGGAGAAGTACTTAGGACGAATAAAGCCAATGTCTAACAATTCCTGCAGTTGGGTCTTTAACTCCACGAAGTTCAATAGAGCCATTCGATATGGGGCTTTGAAATAGGTTTTGTCTGGGTTCAAGGTCGATACAAAATTCAATTTCACGCCTGGGGGTAGGCCAGAAGTTCTTCTGGGAATACGTCGTGAAATTTATTAACAATAGAAATATCGTTCAAAACCGACGTATTTTTGTTTAAATCTCGTGACGAGCTAAAGAAAGCTTGACATCCATTTTTCAATAAACGAATAGCTTTATGGCTTGAGATGATCGTGATTGATTTTAATGGGTTGGTCGTTTGAATTCGCATAATAGGTTGATTAGGAATATAAAAGCTAACAACCTTACGAAAACAATCAATTTTTGCATGATAAGTAGTTAACCAATCAATCCTAGAATCACGTCAAATGCAAGTATTTTAATGAAATAAGATCGATTGCGGTAATGTGAGGGTACCGATTTGAACCAAACAAGACTTATAAACGATGGATGTAATGAAGGTTTCTCCCAACGGAGTTTCCACAGATAAGTCAAAGTCTAATTTCTCCTGAGTCAAATTTAATCGATGGCGCAAGTAGGAGAAATAAAAGAATGGGTAGAACCGGTATCAAATAAAGTATAGACTTCATTAGAGTTTATGATAAGCTTACCCGTGATGACCTCATTCGGTTCCTTGCTTTCTTTAGGAGGTCACAACAAACGCCTCCTCAGCACTACTGGTTTTGACTTTTACGGGATGGCCTTTGGTGCCTCCATCCTAGTTGAATTTGTCTTCATAAATGACAAAATCGAGCTAAGTGACCTTCTCTTCCACAATTATAACATCTTTGGACTGGCATTTAGCGCAGCTTTGATCGATGTGTCCCTCTCTCTCCGCATTTGAAGCATATGATAGGTGGTCTTTCTCCTTCCTTAACAACGGGTCTTTGGTCTTGACATCTTTCCATCATTGTTGAATCTCCTTTTCTTGAAATGTCCATTCTTATTGTTTTGGCCCCGATTACCACCGGGTGGTTACCATATCTCGCCTTTATTGATTCCCTCTACGCTTGTTGTCACCGCTTGATGACTACTCTCGCCGGGTATTATAATTTTGCCACGCTTCTCTTTTAGTTCGTTGACTCATTATCGCGCTCCCACTAATCGAGCCCTATTTACAACATCCGAATACAAACACGCTTTATGAGAAATAAGATGTTGGCGTATCTCCGACTTCAAACCTCTTAAAAACATTCGCGCATTCTCTCTTTCATTATCCACCAAGGGGACGAACCGTGATAACTCCGCAAATTTTAAGCGTCGTATTGCGACACGGTCATATTCTTTTATTCCAACTTGATAAACTCCACCTCCTTCATGTATGGCGAATACTCTCGGAAAGTATTTGTCGTTGAATGACTCCTCGGAACTTCTCCCAAGATATCTTGATCAAGAAGTTTGAGTACGTTTCTGATTCCCACCAAGAATCTTTCTCCGCAAGCAATGTAGAAAGGCGTGAAGGAACCTTTTGCTCCTCGAGCATCCCAAGACATCAAATATCTTGGTAATCTGCTTTATCCATGCTTCCGCCGAAGTGGTTTTGGCTCTCCCTTAAACTCCCGGTGGTCCCAGCTCCTTGAATTGTTTAGCGGTGACCGCTTCGAGAGTTTTTCGTGTTTCCACCTACGCTTTGGGACAGAGTCGCTCTCGCTTTCATTGTTGCATAAATTGCATAAAGCCTCTGAACATTTGATCATTCATCATTTGGTCGGTGTTATTGTTTACGTGAGGATTGTCGCCTTCGATGCACATTATCCCGATTATTGATATGTGGTGAATCAACGATCGCTGCCTCCATTCTTATTCTCAACATTCTCGGATGTCATTTTCGAATCATCGCCACAAAACAAAAGGTTAATTGACATTTAACAAATTATCCCTATATTCTCACCAACCAATAAAATAAAGACATAAACTTAGGTAGGTCATATACTAACGAAGGTATTCCCCTGCCTCTCCCTCCTAGTACTTATTCTCACATCTTAGCCAGGATCATATCCTCGAGCTCGATACTGTTGTGACGCGCCCAAAAATTAGGTATACAACACCCATCTTAGGTAGTCGGATACGTGGTATGTAATTTAAATACAACTTACTAATATAACTGCTGTGTACGATATTTACATAAACCGTGAGTTTGAATACAAATATTGTCTACTAGATATTATACAAACTCAAAAGGAGTCCTCATTACAATTATTATCACACTATTTCACGTAATAGTGAGGACTACTAATGCTATCCTCCGGACCATTACTCCGCTCCCTCGACTCGTCTCAAATGGCTATGTTCTCATTTCAAGAGAAAAAAGTGAAGAAAGGGGTGAGCTCAACTAGCCCAATAAGAAATATTATGACTAAGATAATGCGTAATAAATTATCAATAGCCTTCAAAGAAAGTTAAACCGATAAAATATAATAAACATCAAGTTTAATCTGCAGTTGAACAAGCATCCATTAAAAAAGAGTCAAGTAGAAAATAAAATCTACTATCTTTTATGATTTAAAAGGTTTTTCATCATTTGTTATAGCCGAGACTCGACTTTAATAAATATTCCACATCATCGAATCACCCCGCACTACTGCCAAGGATATTCTTTAGTATCACGACCACAATTATTCATGACTACGACCCAAGAATAGTTGTGTATTCATTAATGGTCATGATCATGCCAACAATCATCCATCAATGCACTACTACCCTAATCGAGGATTTTTATCATATCATTTGTAACATTACTGGCCATGATTACACCGAATAGTCTCTCGGTCATAATCATACCATGTCCATCTACACTACAGCCACGTATGACTTTCAACATAATATAAACATGAGGATGATGACAATGATATAAGAATTCAATAAAACAAGTTCAAGAATTATTTTATCCGGAATTATTAACGTCCAAATTATCAACACGATCTTTGTTTTGTAGAGTAAAATTCAAGAATGATCGTAAAAATATTTCCATGAAAGATATCTTTGGATGAAACGTAAATATCAAGGATATTCTACTAATTTCATGGAGTATAGAAGTCAAAGTTTTAACCAACCGGGTATAATAAAAAATGGAATAACAAAAGAAATCACCACGCATGCGATAGATCACTTACAGTGAGTTATTCCAATGAGAATAATAAATAACGGAACCAGTCCTGTAAAAACGCACGACGTGATGTTCCAACAGAATAATAATAATAAAAAGCGGAACCAGTCCTGTAAAACACATGAGCATGGATGTTCCATTAGAATAATAATAAAGAGGCGAAACCAGTCCTGTGTAAAACACATGCATGTGGATGTTCCAATGTAATAATAGAAGAATGTCACCAAGTATAGGTAAATCAAGCGTATCAAAAGTTATTCCAATGTAATAATAAGCGATGGAATAACAACAGTTCTCTTCATGAATAAGAAAGAATAACACCCCTTACATTTGGTAGGAGATTGAATACTGCAGCAGTGTAGTAACAAAATACTCTTCTTCTTTCTCTCTTATTCTCTATACTTTCTCTCTAAAAGCTTGAAGGAATTCGTGAAAAATAATGAAGCATTAGGCCTCTATTTATAGAAGATTTCTAGCTTAGCACCTGCCATGTGAAAAGGCAAGTGGCTTGACGACTGGTGATGTGAAAAGAAAAGTGGTTCGATGCCTATAATGTGAAACGACAAGTGGTTCGGCCTTTGAATGTGAAACGACAAGTGGTTCGACGCCTGGTAAAGGTAATTACTATTGACGAAGGTAATTACTATTCACAAAGGTAATTACTATTGACGAAGGTAAATACTATCGACGAAGAGACTCTTAGATGATGACATATATGGCCCCCATAAAATAATCAAACTTACCACAAACGCCTCATAATGGACTTCTTTATATACATTAAGGATTGAATAAATATTACCACAAATCATTTTATTTTTAATCAACACATTTTTAATCTTTCAACAATTATTAATCATTTATAACTTGTCGCCTCAATTAATAATATAACATATTATACGTATTGATCTTGTGACAATAATTGAATCAATAATATAAGAGATATGATCAAAGTGATTATCAGAGCAATAATTGAGCATAAATGTGAGTGACTTCTCACGTAAGATCGATAATCAATACCGTGTCTTTCTTATACAACCACGCCAGACATCTTGTACTTTTTACCACCGGGTAGTTCAACAGCTTTTAATTGAATAACACCTCCGCCGTTATTTTTATAAAATATTTTTGTCGCTTTTCTCAATTCGATAATAATTACATTATGGGGTCCACCAATGATTGAGTAGTTATGCGAATATTCCCTAACAAAAAGAATATTCCCCACCAAATGAATATTTTATAACAACTTGCATACTTTGCAAAATTTATAAATATTACCCACAACTATAACATTATATCAAATTTATTCCATAATATTCAAAAATAATATTTATAGAAAATTCATCTTTATTTATAAAAGTTGGGGTCTTACACTACAGACCCACGAGATGACTTTCAATATAATACAAACATACGAGGATGATGACAATGATATAAGAATTCAATAAAACAAGTTCAAGAATTAATTTATCTAGGAACCAATAACTTCCAAATCGGCAACACGATCTCGCTTTTTGTAAAGTAAAATTCAAGAATCTTCGAGAAGAATATTTCCATGAAAGGATCTTTGGATGAAGCGCAAATATCAAGGATATTCCACTAATTTCATGGAGTATAGAAGTCAAAGTTTTAACCAACCGGGTATAATAAAGAATGGAATAACAAAAGAAATCACCATGCAATGCGATAGGCCATGCATGACAGCGAGTTATTCCAATGAATAATAAATAACGGAACCGTGTCCTGCGTAAAAGCGCATGCATGGATATTCCAACGAATAATAAAGAATGGAACCAGTCCGTGTAAAACACACAAAAGCAGGATGTTCCAATGAATAATAATAAAAAGACGGAACCGGTCCTGTGTAAAACACACGATAGGATGTTCCAATGAATAATAATAAAGAAGCGGAACCGGTCCTGTGTAAAACACACGACGTGGATGTTCCAACAGAATAATAATAAGATTTTAACCAGTCCTGTGTAAAACACATGCATGTGATGTTCCAATGTAATAATAGAAGAATGTCACCAAGTATAGGGTAGATCACAGATATCAAAGTTATTCCAATGTAATAATAAGCAAATGGAATAACAATGATTCTCTTCATGAATTAAGAAAGAATAACACACCTTACTTTTGGTAGGAGATTGAATACTGCAGAGTGTAGTAACAAAAAAATACTCTTCTTCTTTCTCTCTTATTCTCTATATACTTTCTCTCTAAAGCTTGAATGAATTCGTGAAAAATAATGAAGCACTAGGCCTCTATTTATAGAAGATTTCTAGCTTAGCACCTACCATGTGAAAAGGCAAGTGGCTTGACGACTGGTGATGTGAAAAGAAAAGTGGTTCGACGCCTGTAATGTGAAACGACAAGTGGTTCGACGCCTGTAATGTGAAACGACAAGTGTTTTGACGCCTGTAATGTGAAACGGCAAGTGGTTTGACGTCTGGTAAAGGTAATTACTATTGACGAAGGTAATTACTATTCACAAGGGTAATTACTATTGACGAAGATAAATACTATTGATGAAGGTAATTACTATTCACAAAGGTAATTACTATTGACGAAGAGACTCTTAGATGATGACATATGGGCCCCCATAAAATAATCAAACTTACCACAAACGCCCCATATAATGTACTCTTTATATACATTAAGGATTGAATAAATATTACCACAAATCATTTTATTTTAATCAACACATTTTTAATCTTTCAACAATTATTAATCATTTATAACTTGTCGCCTCAATTAATAATATAACATATTATCTGATGATAATCTTGTGAATAATTGAATCAATAATATAAGAGATATGATCAAAGAATTATCAGTAGCAATAATTGAAAGCGTAAAGTGACTTCTCAATGTAAGCATCAATAATCAATACCGTGTCTTCTTATATGACAACCACGCCAGACATCGTACTTTTTTTACCACCGGTAGTTCAACAGCTTTTAACGGTAACACCTCCGTAGTTTATTTTTATAAAATATTTTTGTCGCTTTCTCAATCCGACAATAATTACATTGTGGGGTCCACCAATAATTGGTAGTTATACGAATATTCCCTAACAAAAAGAATATTCCCCACCAAACGAATATTTTATAACAACTTGCGTACTTTGCAAAATTTATAAATATTACCCACAACTATAACATTATATCAAATTTATTCCATAATATTCAAAATAATATTTATAGAAAATTCATCTTTATTTATAATAGTTGGGGTCTTACATAGTGCCTTTCCATTCTCCTATAAATAGAAGCTTATTCCTTCATTATTTCTTACAAATTCACTGAAACTCCAAAGAGAGAAATTATAGATAAACTATAGAAAAGTATTCTGCTACTTCCCTACTCTTATATTCAGTTTCTTTTAAAGGTAAGGGTGTTATTTCTTTTGTATTCAAGAGAGAACTTACATTATTCCATTTCTTTATTGCTCATTGGAATAACTCAGTATAATGTACTACCCTATACTTGGTGACATTCTTCTATTATTCTGTCTTTATTATTCTGTTGGAATATCCTGTCTGTGTATTTTACGTGAGACCTGGTTCCATTATTTATTATCTCGCACTTATTATTACATTGGAACATCCTCGCTTGCGGTGAATTTCACCTAACTTTGGTTCCGTTATTTATTATTCATTGGGAATAACTCATCTGCAAGCGGTCTCTATCGCATGCATGGTGAATCCTTCTATTATTCCATTCTTTATTATTCTGTGGGAATAACCTGTCTATGTGGGTTACCACATGTATGGTGAATGATCCTTTATATTCATTCCTTATTAAAATGTGAAAATGATCTGTTTACGTTGATTATGATGAGAGTTATAATAAAAGTATTGGACTGATAAAAATCATGGGTATATGAAGTATTAGTAAGTGTTATGATGAGTTATGTTGGTTATTATGTGAAAACATGAAAGTTTCTTAGAAATCACAAAGGGTTGAAAAATCAGATTTTGGTAAAAACGTAACATGAAATTTAATTGACCATATCTCCTATTATATTTCGAATTTTTGAGTGTGGTCAAGTCCTAGAGTTAGATCTATGAGTCTTATAACTTATCCAAGTGGAATCACTGGAAAAGGTATTGTATATTTTTGTGGGGACCGATTTTAGTAAAGGAGGCAAAAGTCGTAAAATTTTGAAAAAGCTATTGTCCGATTTTTAAAAGGGCATTTTCGTCCACTTAAATTATGAGAAAAGTTCTAGTCTTTTGGGACATAAAATTATATGGTATAAATAACATCCTGTTCAAAAATGAGCTCATTCTCGACTTAAAATGAGCAAGTTATGACCATTTCAATATTTAGGTTTTTTCGCCTAAAAAATGCTATAACCTGAGTTCTATAACTCAGATGAGCATGAAATTTAAACCGAAGCTCACGTTAACATGTGTAAGATTCTCGCCAAGATTTGGGAATTTTGGAGTTAACCTTGAGGTAGCTAATTTCTTAAAGAATTAATTACAAATTGATTTTTGAAAAATAGTAAATGAATTTTAAAATTTCGAGAAAAAATATATGTTCAATATGGGACTATATTATGCTTAATCCCGAAAAAGAATAATTTTTGGAACCGATTTGGTATTTTTCATGAAAATAATTTAATTCTGAGCATATGAGTTAAATATGTTATCGAAGTTGAAGAATTGGTAAATATGATTTTAGGGCTTGAAAATCCTATATAAAGTATGTGCGTATTTTTTTTATGAGTAATTTGATTTAGTTGATGAAATGCTTATAATATTGTCATCATCCTTATATTTATATTATGTTGAAAGTCATCGGTGGCTCAGAAAGTGCATAGATGGACTTGGTATGATTATGATTAGGATCATTCGGTATAATCATGGTAGTAATGTTACAAATGATGTGGAAAAAGTCCTCGTTGGCGTAGTGCATTGATGGACGCTTTTGGTATGATTATGGCTATGGATTCTCTTCTTGGCCAGGGTGCAAAGATGAATTGTTTTATAAAGACGATCAGATCGGTTGATGAAAACACGATTATTTTTTCTTGGTAGTGCATGGATAATTCGTGGTTGTGATACTAAAGAATATCCTCGGCCTATAAAGGTATGGATGATTTGATGATGTGGATTAATTATTGAAATGAGTCTCAACAATGAAATATTAATTCATGGATGTGATAATAATGAATATCCTCGGCCGTAGTGCGTGGATAGTTCATGGATGTGATATTAACGAATATCCTTGGCCGTAGTGCAGGGATGATTCGATGACGTGGATTAATTATTGAGCTAAGTCCCAGCAATGAAATATTAATTCATAGATGTGATAATAATGAATATCTTTGGCTGTAGTGCAGAGATGATTTAATTAGTATGATTATGAGCAGAAATTGTGATTTGGTATAACCATGATTTTTGATGTTTCAGGTGATGATAGGTGATGAAAATTATCTTCGTCCTGGGTGTAAAAAGGAATTCAGAATCACAATTATGATTATCAGTTATTCATATGATTGTGGACAAGAATTGTTGATTGATGTTACAGGATAAAAATTATTGGTGGACTTTTAACATGGAGAAGATAATAGACCTAATAATCTATTTGACTCTTTTAATGGATTGCTTCGTTCAACGCAACTATGGTTGAAAAGTTTTATCATCTACCATATGTTCTAAATCTCTACGAGTTATTATTAATGAAAACTATTGATAATGTAATTATCTTTAGTCATGATATTCTTTCTTTATCGGGCTAGTTGTGCTCACCCTTTTGCTTCACAATTCCTTTCGTGTAGTAAGAGTGTAAATTTGGGTGAATGAGCGGGGATAACAGGGAATAGAATTGGTCTATAGTCATTGAGGTTCTCCTAAATAGTATGGAAATAATTTAATTTTAGATAAGTATGTCGTATTGTATATGTCATTTGATATTTAACTTTGGTGAACCAAATAGGGTGAGGTGAACCCAACTTTGGAAGGGTGTTTTGTCACTATCATACAAGATGTCTAAAGACATACAACCTCGTGTTATCATAAGACAGGGTTGTACACATCCACTTGTTAAGTATATCTACGAGCACTACCTATATGATCTTGGAGTTTATTTGAAACATAATTTCCACTTGGAGACAATGGAGATAGTTATATGCCAATAGAAGACTCACCATTGGAAAGAAGATGATAGTAATCTTCTCGTTTTTCTTTGGGGTCTATTGGGTCAACCAAGGATAATTCTGTGGACATATGATATCTACCATAACTGTAAGACCCCGAATTTTATGAAATAAAAGTATTCAATTTTTCTATTCAGTAAATGGTTAAATTGATAAAAGTTAAAGTTAAGGGTGATATATGAATTTTTTTTCAAAATACACAAGTGGTTATAAAATATTCATTGTTGTTTGAGAATATTCGTTTGGGTCGTGGAATATTCTTTTCGTTGGGAATATTAAATGCGACGGCCTTGATCATTTAGGGGCCCCATAATGTAATAAGCGCTTTCGATGGAGAAAACGACAAATTTGAGTTTTTATAAATAACTAGGTAATAATCGTTCATCAAGTAACACTTTGTTGGAATACCCTTGGTTGGTAAAGTAAAGTAATACGCGTTGTTGCACAAGAAGATGCTACAGTATTACAAGATATTTTTTTTTCAATTATTGATTCTTACGTGAGAAGGCACTACTCGATAATTGTTACGATAATTACCGCTCAATATTTTATTTTATTGATTCAATAATTGCCGTGTGTTGATATTTTATTATTGTTGTTCAATAATTATCATTTGCACAATATTTTCCATTATCGGATCAATAATTCATATTATTTGAATAATATTATTAGATAACATTATTGGCAATGTCTAGAAAGTTACATCGAGGAGGTTTGGTCACCTAATTGCGGCGCCAATGAAGGAGAAATTCTTATTGAAAGCCCCTCTTCCTGAGGAACTACCGGTTGTCATAAATGTGATTACAGTAATATTGTTTGTGAATAATTAATTATTGATTCATATGATAAGAAAATATTTATTTGATGTGTATATAAATGATGGATTTATTTATGTGGTTATAAGTGAAGGAATTAATGATGAGGTGTTTTATCGTTATTTGTTGAAATGGAGAACAAAATATGGGATTTTCGGAAAAAATTAGTTTATTACTTGATTTTGTAAAATCCATAACTCTTTAATATATAATGAGTTAAGAGATGAGCCATATATCAAAAGAAAGCCCTAGAAGTAAGCTAATCAGAGAAATTTGAATCACCCAAAAAATTCTTTGTAGATATTTCGTGGTGAAATTTTGAATGAAATCGTCCAAGGACTAATAGTCCGAAAATCGTTGTTCTTCACTATATTATGTGAGTTATAAATTTTGATCCGACCGTTGGATCGTTGTAATTTTGGATATGTTATACATATATAAGTTGAGTATATGTCCACAAATTTTGAACCGTTAAAATGAACGTATGATTTGTTATGAATTTTAAGAGGTAACCGATTCGGAAATTAGGTTTTGGTGGAAAATTCTAGAATTAAGTGGGCCCCACTCTTGGTTGTTGGGGAAGATGGCTGATTTTTGGTGGGTGGAATAGTAGCGAGTAAAGCCATCGTGTAGCAGGCGTCAAGTCTCTGCTTGGTGGGCTAACATTTTCCTATAAATAGAGGGCTAAGTTAGAATTGAAAATCACACCGTAAACAAAGTTTTCTCTCTTTCTCTCTAGATTATTGAGTGTAATTTGTGAGTATTTAGATACTTGGTGAGTTGATATTCATCGATGCAAGTTTCCTTGATAATATATCCGATATCCCGCCGTAAGTCTTTTTTCTTTTGAGGTAAGGATAGTAAGGGATGTTATTTTCTTCTCGGATGATATTATTTCTTCAATATCATTATCTTTGAAATGTTGATCTGAAGTTTTATCAAATTTGGAACTTTTTCATGTCGGGTTACTATTCATGAGTTACTATTCATGGGTTACTATTCACGAGTTACTATTCACGAAGATTCTTATTCACGAGTACTATTCAATGAAGCGTGAAGATGTTTTTTGTGGAATTTCTATCTTTTGGTGTTTGAGTTACTATTCACGATACTCTGGCCTATTCACGATATCTGACTATTCACGAATACTAAGACTATTCAATCGAAAAATGAAAATTTTTCTTTTCGACTAAAATATCTATTCGGATACTAGCTTTCATTGTATCCATGTTTTGATCATTCTTGAATTTTACACCACTATGATTATTTTGAGGTATTTTTGGATGTATAGATTGAGAGTTATGAATTTTATGAGAAAAGACTATTTTAAAAGTAATCGCTTATAACTCCTTGCGGTTAACTCCAAAATTGATGAAATTTTTATTGAGAGTACATCTATATAATATCGATTATTACTCTGTGAATTTCTAATTTTTGGATAAAAGTACAATTTATGATAAATGTTTAAATATTCTATGGTTTTGGCCATATGAAAAATAGTAAATGAATTTTTAAAATTTCAAGAAAAATATATGTTCAATATGGGACTATTTTATGCTAAATCCCGAAAAGAAATATTTTTGGAACCTGATTTGGTATTTTCATGAAAATGTTCTAGTTATGAGTAAATGAATTAAATATGTTATGTGAAGTAAGAAAATTAGAAAATATGATTTTATGGTTTGAGAATCATATATGAGGTATATCTGATTTTTGATGAGGGTTTTGGTTATTGGTGATGAAATTTTATGAGTTTGGCATTTTATGATGATTAAATGCATTAATTAGTAAAGTGTAAACAATTTAATTAAATTGTTTATAAGTTTAAGAAATGATTAAAATATTATTATAATATTAATAATATTAGATTATGAGATTTCTAAGTGATTTATAACATTTGGATTAAGGTGTTATAAATATGGATATGACTTGTTGATGAATATCTCTTTGCTTTCAGAAATCAAAAGATGAATTATTGATGAATATCTTTGGCTCGTAATGCAAAGATGACTTTGTTGTTGAATATCTTTTGCTTTGTAGTGCAAAGATGAATTATTGATGAATATCTTTGGCAGTAATGCAAAGATGACTTGTTGTTGAATATCTTTTTTGCTTTGTAGTGCAAGATGAATTATTGATGAATATCTTTGGCTCGTAATGCAAAGATGACTGTTGTTGAATATCTTTGCTTTGTAGTGCAAAAGATGAATTATTGATGAATATCTTTGGCTTGTAATGCAAAGATGACTTGTTGATGAATATCTTTAGCTTTGTAGTGCAAAGATGAATTATTGATGAATATCTTTGGCTTGAATGCAAAGATGACTTGTTGATGAATATCTTTAAATTTGTAGTGCAAAGATGAATTATTGATGAATATCTTAGGCTCGTAATGCAAAGATGACTTTTGTTGTTGAATATCTTTAGCACCGTAGTGTAAAGATGAACTGTTGATGAATATCTTTGACCCGTAGTGCAAAGATGAATTTATTAAGTATGATTATGAGCGAGAACTGTGATTTGGTATAACCATGATATTTGATGTTTCAGGTAAAGACAGGTGATGAAAATTATCTTCGTCCTGGATGAGAAGAGGAATTTAGAATCACAATTATGATTATGAGTTATTCATATAATTGTGGAAAGGAACTGTTGATTGATGTTACAAGGATAAAATATTGTTGGTGGACTTTTAACGTGGAGAAGACAATAGACTTTATAGTCTATTTGACTCTTCTAATGGATTGCTCATTCCGCTGCAACTATGGTTGAAAAGTTTTATCATCTACCATATGTTCTAAATCTACGATTTATTACTTGATGAAGACTATTGATAATTTATTTATCTTTAGTCATAATATTCTTTATTGAGCTAGTTGTGGTTTCACCCTTTTGTTTCACAATTCCTTTCGGAGTAATAAAAGTGTAGTTTGGGTCGAGCGGGGATAGCAGGGAATAGAGTGGTGGTCTATAGATGTTGAGGTGAGGTGAATTTAACTTGGAAGGGTGTTTTGTCACTATCATACAAGATGTCTAATGACATACAACCTCGTGTTATCATAAGACACGGTTGTGCTCATCCACTTCTTTGAGTATATTTACAAGCACTACCTATATAATCTTGGTGTTTGTTTGGAGTATAATACCCAATTAGAGACAGTGGAGATAATGATATGTCAAGAGAAGACTCACCATCGGGAAGAATATGATAGTAATCTTCTCGTTTTTCTTTGGGGTTTATTAGGTCAACCAAGGATAATTACGTGGCCATATGATATCTACCATAACCTAAAAAGCACGGCCTCCCATATATGAAGGTTTCCTCGAGCACTTCCCAAAGATTCTAATTTCTAAAATGCTTTTTATTTGTACCTTTATGTAAGGTGTCATGGTGACGTGTTATCCAAGTTGGTGTCCAGAGTTACATTGGTATATATTGGTATCCAAACTCACAAAGATATGTGTTGTTGTATTTTGCACGACAATTGTTGTAATAAAGTTGTAGTTATTTACGCACCACGTATTTAACGACTCGTAATAGGTTGGATGGAATGGACCTATTTTGGGGTTGTTACATTTGGTATCGAGCTATAAGTAAAGAGCCCCGAGCCTCTCACCGGTGACTTCCTCGTTGATGGGGATGCACCGCCGGACTCTCCGTAGGGACGCCTGCTCATGGTGGCAAACCGATAGAGTACCATTGTGAGGTGTCATCCCACTATTGGGACACGAGTTACATTTGGTATCGGAGCTTAGGATATGATCTCTGGCGGAGATCGGGGAATAAAACTAGGAGGGAGAGATGAGTAAATCCTTCGCTAGTGTGTCCTACCTAAGCTTATTTGTTGGTCACCATAATATCGAGATATTATGTGATATGTTAATTTGCTCAATTAACCTTTGTTTTGAAGTCATATTCTAGAATGATATTTGAAATACGGGGAGATGAAAGCAATGGAGAAATCATGATGACAGGGGAGATAGAATCAAAATGAAAACAAGGTATTCTCAACTCTTTGAAATACTGTGTACGTAAATTTCGGGACGAAATTTCATAAGGAGGGAGATTGTAAGACCCTCGAATTTTATGAAATAAAAGTATTCAATTTTTCTATTCAGTAAATGGTTAAATTGATAAAAGTTAAAGTTAAGGGTGATATATGAATTTTTTTTCAAAATACACAAGTGGTTATAAAATATTCATTGTTGTCGGAGAATATTCGTTTGGTCGTGGAATATTCTTTTCCGTTTGGGAATATTAAATGCGGCACAAGCGATCATTTAGGGGCCCCATAATGTAATAACCGCTTAGGATGGAGAAAGCGACAAATTTGAGTTTTTATAAATAATCTACAGTCGTTATCAATTAACACTTTGTTGGAATACCCTTTGGTAAAGTAAAAATGTAATGCGCGTTGTTGCACAAGAAGACACGGTATTGCATGATATTTTTTTCAATTATTGATTCTTACGTGAGAAGGCACTACTCAATAATTGTTACAGTAATTACTGTTCAATATTTTATTTTATTGATTCAATAATTGCTGTGTTGATATTTTATTATTGTTGTTCAATAATTATCACTGCACAGTATTTTCCATTATCAGATCAATAATTCATATTATTTGAATAATATTATTAGATAACATTATTGGCAATGTCTAGAAAGTTCATCGAGGAGAGGTTTGGTCACCTAATTGCGCCACCAAGAAGGAGAAATTCTTATTGAAAGCCCCTTGCTCCTGGGAACTACTTTGGTTGTCATAAATGTGATTACGTAATATTGTTTGTGAATAATTAATTATTGATTCATATGATAAGAAAATATTTATTTGATGTGTATATAAATGATGGATTTATTTATGTGGTTATAAGTGAAGGAATTAATGATGAGGTGTTTTATCAAGATTTGTTGAAATGGAGAACAAAATATGGGATTTTCGTAAAAATTAGTTTATTACTTGATTTTGTAAAATCCATAACTCTTTAATATATAATGAGTTAAGAGATGAGCCATATATCAAAAGAAAGCCCTAAAGTAAGCTAATCAGTAGAAATTTGAATCACCCAAAAATTCTTTGTAGATATTTCGTGGTGAAATTTTGAATGAAATCGGTCCGAAGGACTAATAGTCCAAAAAATCGTTGTTCTTCACTATATTATGTGAGTTATAAATTTTGATCCGACCGTTGGATCGTTGTAATTTTTGGATATGTTATACATATATAAGTTGAGTATATGTCCACAAATTTTGAACCGTTAAAATGAACGTATGATTTGTTATGAATTTTAAGAGGTAACTCGATTCGGAAATTAGGTTTTGGTGGAAAATTCTAGAATTAAGTGGGCCCCACTCTTGGTTGTTGGGGAAGATGGCTGATTTTGGTGGGTGGAATAGTAGCGAGTAAAGCCATCGTGCGAGGTCAAGTCTCGCTTGGTGAATAACATTTTCCTATAAATAGAAGGCTAAGTTAGAATTGAAAATCACACCGTAAACAAAGTTTTCTCTCTTCTCTCTCTAGATTATTGAGTGTAATTTGTGAGTATTTAGATACTTGGTGAGTTGATATTCATCGATCTGCAAGTTTCCTTGATGTCATATCCGATATCCCGTCGTAAGTCTTTGCTTCTTTTGAGGTAAGGATAGTAAGGGATGTTATTTTCTTCTCGAGATGATATTATTTCTTCAATATCATTATCTTTGAAATGTTGATCCAAGTTTTTATCAAATTTGGAACTTTTTCATGTCGGGTTACTATTCATGAGTTACTATTCATGGGTTACTTATTCACGAGTTACTATTCACGATTTACTATTCACGAGTACTATTCATGAAGCGTGAAGATGTTTTTTTGGAATTTCTATCTTTTGGTGTCTGAGTTACTATTCACGATACTCAAGACTATTCACGATATCTGACTATTCACTATTCACGAATCAAGACCTATTCACCTAAAAAATGAAAATTTTCTTTTCGACTAAAATATCTATTCGGATACTAGCTTTTCATTGTATCCATGTTTTGATCATTCTTGAATTTTACACCACTATGATTATTTTGAGGTATTTTTTGGATGTATAGATTGAGAGTTATGAATTTTATGAGAAAAAGACTATTTTAAAAGTAATCGCTTATAACTCCTTGCGGTTAACTCCAAAATTGATGAAATTTTTATTGAGAGTACATCTATATAATATCGATTGTACTCTGTGAATTTCGAATTTTTGGATAAAAGTACAATTTATGATAAATGTTTAAATATTCTTGGTTTTGGCCATACTGAAAAATAGTAAATGAATTTTTAAAATTTCAAGAAAAATATATGTTCAATATGGGACTATTTTATGCTAAATCCCGAAAAAGAAATATTTTTGGAACCGATTTGGTATTTTTCATGAAAATGTTCTAGTTATGAGTAAATGAATTAAATATGTTATGTGAAGTAAGAAAATTAGAAAATATGATTTTATGGTTTGAGAATCATATATAGGAGGTATATCTGATTTTGATGAGGGTTTTGGTTATTGGTGATGAAATTTTATGAGTTTGGCATTTTATGATGATTAAATGCATTAATTAGTAAAGTGTAAACAATTTAATTAAATTATTTATAAGTTTAAGAAATGATTAAAATATTATTATAATATTAATAATATTAGATTATGAGATTTCTAAGTGATTTATAACATTTGGATTAAGGTGTTATAAATATGGATATGACTTGTTGATGAATATCTTTAAAGTAGTGAAAAAGATGAATTATTGATGAATATCTTTGGCTCAGAATGCAAAGATGACCTGTTGTTGAATATCTTTAGCCTGTAGTGCAAAGATGAATTATTGATGAATATCTTTGGCTTGTAATGCAAAGATGACTTGTTGTTGAATATCTTTAGCCTGTAGTGCAAAGATGAATTATTGATGAATATCTTTGGCTCGTAATGCAAAGATGACTGTTGTTGAATATCTTTAGCTTTGTAGTGCAAGATGAATTATTGATGAATATCTTTGGCTTGTAATGCAAAGATGACTTGTTGATGAATATCTTTAGCTTTGTAGTGCAAAGATGAATTATTGATGAATATCTTTGCTTGTAATGCAAAGATGACTTGTTGATGAATATCTTTAGCACATGAGTGCAAAGATGAATTATTGATGAATATCTTAGGCTCGTGAATGCAAAGATGACTGTTGTTGAATATCTTTAAATTTGTAGTGTAAAGATGAATCTGTTGATGAATATCTTTGACCCGTGGGTGCAAAGATGAATTTATTAAGATGATTATGAGCAGGCTGTGATTTGGTATAACCATGATATTTGATGTTTCGGGTAAAGACAGTGATGAAAATTATCTTCATTCCCGGATGAGAAGAGGAATTTAGAATCACAATTATGATTATGAGTTATTCATATAATTGTGGAAAGGAACTGCTGATTGATGTTACAAGGATAAAATATTGTTGGTGGACTTTTAACGTGGAGAAGATAATAGACTTTATAGTCTATTCGACTCTTCTAATGGATTGCTTCGTTCACCGCAACTATGGTTGAAAAGTTTTATCATCTACCATATGTTCTAAATCTCCGATTTATTACCGATGAAGACTATTGATAATTTATTTATCTTTAGTCATAATATTCTTTTATCGAGCTAGTTGTGCTCACCCTTTTGTTTCACAATTCCTTTCGTGTAATAAAAGTGTAGTCGGGTCGAGCGGGGATAAGCGAGGGAATAGAGTGGTGGTCTATAGATGTTGAGGTGAGGTGAATTTAACTTGGAAGGGTGTTTTGTCACTATCATACAAGATGTCTAATGACATACAACCTCGTGTTATCATAAGACATGGTTGTGCTCATCCACTTGCCGAGTATATTTACAAGCACTACCTATATAATCTTGGTGTTTGTTTGGAGTATAATACCCAATTAGAGATAAATGGTGGAGATAATGATATGTCAAGAGAAGACTCACCATTGGGAAGAATATGATAGTAATCTTCTCGTTTTCTCTTTGGGGTTTATTGATCAACCAGGATAATTACGTGGCCATATGATATCTACCATAACCTAAAAGCACGGCCTCCCATATATGAAGGTTTCGAAAGCACTTCCCAAAGATTCTAATTTCTAAAACAGCTGCAGTTTTGACTGTACCTTTATGTAAGGTGTCATGGTGACGTGTTATCCAAGTTGGTGTCCAGAGTTACAGTTGGTATATATTGGTATCCAAACTCACAGCATATGTGTTGTTGTATTTTGCACGACAATTGTTGTAATAAAGTTGTAGTTATTTCTGTACCATGTATTTAACGACTCAGAATAGGTTGGATGGAATGGACCTATTTTGGGGTTGTTACAATAACTTAGACGCATGGCCTCCGATGTACGAAGGTTTCATTGAGCACTTCCCAAAGATTTTAATTCTAAAAATAGTTTTTGACTATACTTTTATTTAAAGTACCATTGTAAGGATGTGGTCGAGGCACCATGAGAGTTACATACATTGTATTAAAACTCACAGTTAACTGTGGTCGTATTCTACACGATAGTTCAACAACTGTATAAATGAAGTTGTATTTGATTTATGTACCATGTATTTGGCAACTCAAAATGGGTGATGAATACCTATTTTGGGGGCGTTACAGTTGGTATCAAAGCTTAGGGATATGATCCCTGGCTAGGATGTGAAACAAGAACTAGGAGGGGAGAGATGAGGAATTCCTTCGCTAGTATGACCTACCTAAGTTTATTTGGTATTTAATTGGTCGGTCAGAGTATAGGGATAATATGTAGCATGTCAATTAACACTTATTTTGAAACTGTATTCTAGAATGATATCTGAAATACAGGAGATGAGCAATGGAAAAATCATGATACAGAGGATATAACTGGGAAGGTACAATCCGAAAAGAAAGCAAGGTATTCTCATCTATTCGAACTACCAGGTACATAAATTTTGAGGGTGAATTTTCATAAGGAGGAGAGATTGTGAGACCCCGAATTTTATGAAATAAAAGTATTCAATTTTTCTATTTTGGTAAATAGTTAAATTGATAAAAGTTTAAAGTTAAGGGTGATATTTGAAAAAATTTCAAAGTAAGCAAGTTGTTATAAAATAATCGGTGGTAAAATATGCGTGGTTGCATAGTAGCACACGGTATCGATTATTGATGCTTATTTGAGAAGTCACTCAGTTATACTCAATTATTGCTACAGTAATTGCTGCATCATATCTCTCATATTATTGATTCGATTATTGTCACAGTATCATGTGCATAATATGTTATTTTGTTAAATCAATAATTGAGACGACAAGGTTATTAATATTATTATTTGCAATATTAACGATGTCTAGAAGTTCTGTCAAGGAGAGGTTAGATAATCTAATTGCGTGCCAATAGAGAGAAATCCTTATTGGAAAGCCCCCTCTTTCTTGTGAACGACCTGGTCGATTAATATTGTGAATTATAATAAATATGATAAATGTTGTTAAAATTATTAAGGTGATTTTTATGAAGTTTGCTTATTTTATGGATCTACATTTACCCATTTTTCAAAAATAATCGGTAGAAAATTTTTAAAGGTGGGGCCCACATGTGGGGCCCATATGTGTTGAAAAATTGATTTTAGAAATGGGGGTGGGAGGGAGTTAATATATATATGTGAGGTGTGTATATAGATATATGTATATATTATATGTGTGAGTGGAAAATGGTGGGGGAAAAGAAAGAGTGGAAGTGATGTGTGTATGATTGTAGTATATATGTTTATTATGTGAGTGAAAAATGGTGGAGGAATGAAGTTGAGGTAATTAGTATTATATATATATATATATATATATATGTTTATAACATGTGGGTTTATATATATATATATGTATTATATTTTGTCTTTCTTTGTTATGATTGGTTGAAGGTTTGACAATTTGAATATGTAGTATCAAAATTTTCATCCGTGAGTCTTTGAATTATTTCATCTGTGAAGAAATCCTTACACAGTGCCTTTCCATTCTCCTATAAATAGAAGCTTATTCCTTCATTATTTCTTACAAATTCACTGAAACTCCAGAGAGAGAAATTATAGATAAACTATAGAAAAGTATTCTGCTACTTCCCTACTCTTATATTCAGTTTCTTTTAAAGGTAAGGGGTGTTATTTCTTTTGTATTCAAGAAGAGAACTTCAGTTATTCCATTTCTTTATTGTTCAGTTGGAATAACCTGTATACGTGGGCTACCCTATACTTGGTGACATTCTTCTATTATTCTGTCTTTATTATTCTGTTGGAATATCCTGTCTGTGTATTTTACGCCAGACCTGGTTCCATTATTTATTATCTCGCACTTATTATTCTGTTGGAACATCCTGTCGGTGTGAATTTCACCTAACCTGGTTCCGTTATTTATTATTCTGTTGGGAATAACCTGTCTGTGCGGTCTCTATCGCATGCATGGTGAATCCTTCATTATTCCATTCTTTATTATTCTGTGGGAATAACCTGTCTATGTGGGTTACCACATGTATGGTGAATGATCCTTTATATTCATTCCTTATTAAAATGTGAAAATGATCTGTTTACGTTGATTATGATGAGAGTCATAATAAAAGTATTGGACTGATAAAAATCATGGGTATATGAAGTATTAGTAAGTGTTATGATGAGTTATGTTGGTTATTATGTGAAAACATGAAAGTTTCTTAGAAATCACAAAGGGTTGAAAAATCAGATTTTGGTAAAAACGTAACATGAAATTTAATTGACCATATCTCCTATTATATTTCGAATTTTTGAGTGTGGTCAAGTCCTAGAGTTAGATCTATGAGTCTTATAACTTATCCAAGTGGAATCACTGGAAAAGGTATTGTATATTTTTGTGGGGACTGATTTTAGTAAAGGAGGCAAAAGCTGTAAATTTTGAAAAAGCTATTGTCCAGATTTTTAAAAGGGCATTTTCGTCCACTTAAATTATGAGAAAAGTTCTAGTCTTTTGGGACATGAAATTATATGGTATAAATAACATCCTGTTCAAAAATGAGCTCATTCTGACTTAAAATGAGCAAGTTATGACCATTTCAATATTTAGGTTTTTTCGTCTAAAAATGCTATAACCGGAGTTCTATAACTCCGATGAGGATGAAATTTAAACTAGAAGCACACGTTAACATGTGTAAGATTCTGCCAAGATTTGGGAATTTTTGGAGTTAACCTTGAGGTAGCTAATTTCTTAAAGAATTAATTACGAATTGATTTTTGAAAAATAGTAAATGAATTTTAAAAATTCTGAGAAAAATATATGTTCAATATGGGACTATATTATGCTTAATCCCAGAAAAGAATAATTTTTGGAACTGATTTGGTATTTTTCATGAAAATAATTTAGTTACGAGCATATGAGTTAAATATGTTATGCGAAGTTGAAGAATTGGTAAATATGATTTTAGGGCTTGAAAATCCTATATAAAGTATGTGCATATTTTTTTATGAGTAATTTGATTTAGTTGATGAAATGCTTATAATATTGTCATCATCCTCATATTTATATTATGTTGAAAGTCATCGGTGGCCTGTAGTTCATAGATGGACTTGGTATGATTATGACACTCAGGATCATTCTATTATAATCACGACCGTAATGTTACAAATGATGTGGAAAAAGTCCTCATTGGCCCGTAGTGTATTGATGGACAGTTTTTGGTATGATTATGGCTATGGATTCTCTTCGGCCAAGGGTGCAAAGATGAATTGTTTTATAGCACGATCAGGACTGTTGATGAAAACACGATTATTTTTTGCCGTAGTGCATGGATAATTCGTGGTTGTGATACTAAAGAATATCCTTGGCCTATAGTGCAGGGATGATTTGATGATGTGGATTAATTATTGAGCTGAGTCTCAACAATGAAATATTAATTCATGAATGTGATAATAATGAATATCCTTGGCCCGTAGTGCATGGATAGTTCATGGATGTGATATTAACGAATATCCTTGGCCGTAGTGCAGGGATGATTCGATGACGTGGATTAATTATTGAGCTGAGTCCCAGCAATGAAATATTAATTCATAGATGTGATATTAATGAATATCTTTGGCTGTAGTGCAGAGATGATTTAATTAGTATGATTATGAGCAGAAATTGTGATTTGGTATAACCATGATTTTTGATGTTTCAGGTGATGATAGGTGATGAAAATTATCTTCGTCCTGGGTGTAAAAAGGAATTCAGAATCACAATTATGATTATCAGTTATTCATATGATTGTGGACAAGAATTGTTGATTGATGTTACAGGGATAAAAAATTATTGGTGGACTTTTAACATGGAGAAGATAATAGACCTAATGGTCTATTTGACTCTTTTAATGGATTGCTCATTCCGCTGCAACTATGGTTGAAAAGTTTTATCATCTACCATATGTTCTAAATCTCTGAGTTATTATTAATGAAAACTATTGATAATGTAATTATCTTTAGTCATGATATTCTTTATCAATAGTTGTGCTCACCCTTTTGCTTCACAATTCCTTTCAGGTAGTAAGAGTGTAGCTGGGTCGAGCGGGGATAACAGGGGAATAGAACGGTGGTCTATAGCTGTTGAGGTTCTCCCTAAATAGTATGGAAATAATTTAATTTTAGATAAGTATGTCGTATTGTATATGTCATTTGATATTTAACTTTGGTGAACCAAATAGGGTGAGGTGAACCCAACTTTGGAAGGGTGTTTTGTCACTATCATACAAGATGTCTAAAGACATACAACCTCGTGTTATCATAAGACAGGGTTGTACACATCCACTTGTTAAGTATATCTACGAGCACTACCTATATGATCTTGGAGTTTATTTGAAACATAATTTCCACTTGGAGACAATGGAGATAGTTATATGCCAATAGAAGACTCACCATTGGAAAGAAGATGATAGTAATCTTCTCGTTTTTCTTTGGGGTCTATTGGGTCAACCAAGGATAATTCTGTGGACATATGATATCTACCATAACTTAGACGCATGGCCTCCGATGTACGAAGGTTTCATTGAGCACTTCCCAAAGATTTTAATTCTAAAAATAGTTTTTGACTATACTTTTATTTAAAGTACCATTGTAAGGATGTGGTCGAGGCACCATGAGAGTTACATACATTGTATTAAAACTCACAAGCTAATCGTGGTCGATTCTACGATAGTTCAACAAATGTATAAATGAAGTTGTATTTGATTTATGTACCATGTATTTGGCGACTCAAAATGGGTGATGAATACCTATTTTGGGGGCGTAGATTAGTATCAAAGCTAGGATATGATCCACAGCTAGGATGTGAAACAAGAACTAGGAGGGAGAGATGAGGAATTCCTTCATTAGTATGACCTACCTAAGTTTATTTGGTATTTAATTGGTCGGTCAGAGTATAGGGATAATATGTGGCATGTCAATTAACACTTATTTTGAAACTGTATTCTAGAATGATATCTGAAATACAGGAGATGAGCAATGGAAAAATCATGATACAGAGGATATAACTGGGAAGGTACAATCCGAAAAGAAAGCAAGGTATTCTCATCTATTCGAACTACCAGGTACATAAATTTTGAGGGCGAATTTTCATAAGGAGGAGAGATTGTGAGACCCCGAATTTTATGAAATAAAAGTATTCAATTTTTCTATTTTGGTAAATAGTTAAATTGATAAAAGTTTAAAGTTAAGGGTGATATTTGAAAAAATTTCAAAGTAAGCAAGTTGTTATAAAATAATCGGTGGTAAAATATGCGCGGTTCAGATAAGCATAGTACACTGCAGTATCGATTATTGATGCTTATTTGAGAAGTCACTCAGTTATACTCAATTATTGCTACAGTAATTGCTGCATCATATCTCTCATATTATTGATTCGATTATTGTCACAGTATCATGTGCATAATATGTTATTTTGTTAAATCAATAATTGAGACGACAAGGTTATTAATATTATTATTTGCAATATTAACGATGTCTGAAGTTACATCGAGGAGAGGTTAGATAATCTAATCATGCGTGCCAATAGAGAAATCCTTATTGAAAGCCCTCTTTCTTGCGAATCGACACAGTCGATTAATATTGTGAATTATAATAAATATGATAAATGTTGTTAAAATTATTAAGGTGATTTTTATGAAGTTTGCTTATTTTATGGATCTCACATTTACCCATTTTTCAAAAATAATCTAGAGAAAATTTTTTAAAATTGGGGCCCACATGCTAGGGCCCATATGTGTTGAAAATTGATTTTAGAAATGGGGTGGGAGGAGTTAATATATATATGTGAGGTGTGTATATAGATATATGTATATATTATATGTGTGAGTGGAAAATGGTGGGGGAAAAGAAAGAGTGGAAGTGATGTGTGTATGATTGTAGTATATATGTTTATTATGTGAGTGAAAAATGGTGGAGGAATGAAGTTGAGGTAATTAGTATTATATATATATATATATATATATATGTTTATAACATGTGGGTTAATATATATATATATGTATTATATTTTGTCTTTCTTTGTTATGATTGGTTGAAGGTTTGACAATTTGAATATGTAGTATCAAAATTTTCATCCGTGAGTCTTTGAATTATTTCATCTGTGAAGAAATCCTTACACAGTGCCTTTCCATTCTCCTATAAATAGAAGCTTATTCCTTCATTATTTCTTACAAATTCACTGAAACTCCAGAGAGAGAAATTATAGATAAACTATAGAAAAGTATTCTGCTACTTCCCTACTCTTATATTCAGTTTCTTTTAAAGGTAAGGGGTGTTATTTTTTTTGTATTCAAGAAGAGAACTTCTGTTATTCCATTTCTTTATTGTTCATTGAATAACTCAGATAACGCTGCTACCCTATACTTGGTGACATTCTTCTATTATTCTGCCTTTTATTATTCTATTGGAATATCCTCATCATGTATTTTACGCCGCACTGGTTCCATTATTTATTATCCCGCACTTATTATTCTCATTGGAACATCCTCGCTTGCGGTGAATTTCACCGACTTTGGTTCCGTTATTTATTATTATTCGCTGGGAATAACCTATCTGTGCGGTCTCTATCGCATGCATGGTGAATCCTTCTGTTATTTCATTCTTTATTATTCTATTGGAATAACCTGTCTATGTGGGTTACCATATGCATGGTGAATGATCCTTTATATTCATTCCTTATTAAAATGTGAAAATGATCTGTTTACGTTGATTATGATGAGAGTCATAATAAAAGTATTGGACTGATAAAAATCATGGGTATATGAAGTATTAGTAAGTGTTATGATGAGTTATGTTGGTTATTATGTGAAAACATGAAATTTTCTTAGAAATCAGAAAGGCTTGAAAAATCAGATTTTGGTAAAAACGTAACATAAAATTCAATTGACCATATCTCCTATTATATTTCGAATTTTTGAGTGTGGTCAAGTCTTAGAGTTAGATCTATGAGTCTTATAACTTATCCAAGTGGAATCACTGGAAAAGGTATTGTATATTTTCGTGGGGACTGATTTTAGTAAAGGAGGCAAAAGCTGTAAATTTTGAAAAAGCTATTGTCCAGATTTTTAAAAGGGCATTTTCGTCCACTTAAATTATGAGAAAAATTCTGGTCTTTTGGGACATGAAAGTATATGGTATAAAGAACATCCTGTCCAAAAATGAGCTCATTCTGACTTAAAATGAGCAAGTTATGACCATTTCAATATTTAGGTTTTTTCGTCTAAAAATGCTATAACCGGAGTTCTATAACTCCGATGAGCATGAAATTTAAACTGGAAGCTCATGTTAACATGTGTAAGATTTTGCCAAGATTTGGGAATTTTTGGAGTTAACCTTGAGGTAGCTAATTTCTTAAAGAATTAATTACGAATTGATTTTTGAAAAATAGTAAATGAATTTTAAAAATTCTGAGAAAAATATATGTTCAACATGGGACTATATTATGCTTAATCCCAGAAAAGAATAATTTTTGGAACTGATTTGGTATTTTTCATGAAAATAATTTAGTTACGAGCATATGAGTTAAATATGTTATGCGAAGTTGAAGAATTGGTAAATATGATTTTAGGGCTTGAAAATCCTATATAAAGTATGTGCATATTTTTTTTATGAGTAATTTGATTTAGTTGATGAAATGCTTATAATATTGTCATCATCCTCATATTTATATTATGTTGAAAGTCATCTGTGGCCTGTAGTGCATAGATGGACTTGGTATGATTATGACCAGGGATCATTCGGTATAATCATGACCGTAATGTTACAAATGATGTGGAAAAAGTCCTCATTGGCCCGTAGTGCATTGATGGACAGTTTTTGGTATGATTATGGCTATGGATTCTCTTCGGCCAAGGGTGTAAAGATGAAATGTTTTATAGCATGATAAGGACCGTTGATGAAAATAAGATTATTTTTTGCCGTAGTGCATGGATAATTCGTGGTTGTGATACTAAAGAATATCCTTGGCCTATAGTGCAGGGATGATTTGATGATGTGGATTAATTATTGAGCTGAGTCTCAGCAATGAAATATTAATTCATGGATGTGATAATAATGAATATCCTTGGCCCGTAGTGCATGGATAGTTCATGGATGTGATATTAACGAATATCCTTGGCCGTAGTTGTGACGCCCCCAAAATAGGTATACATCACCCATTCTGAGTTGTTAATACATAGTATGTAAACAACTACATCTTTATTATTACAACATATAAATCGTGAGTTTAAATACGTATATTGTCATCTGTGACAATATCTACGCCGCAAATAAATCCCCATCATAATTATTGATACATTATTTTACAAAATGGTGAGGACTACTAAACAACTCTCTGTAAACCTTCATTCCATACCCCACTAAGACTCGCTACATTCTCGCCTCCCGAGAAGAAAAATGGAACAACAAGGAAAAGGGTGAGCTCAACTAACCCAAGAAGAATATTATGACTAAGATAATATACAACAAATTATCGTTAGTCTTCAACAGGAAAAATCTAATAGAATACAATAGACAACACAAGTTTTAAATCAATATTCGCAATGAAATAATAATTCATTGTAAGAGTTAAGCGAGAGAATGCAAACTACTATCTTCTATGTATGAATTTAAAAGTTCATCGCTCATCTTTTATCCCCGTAATATCAATCAATATACATCCGAATCAAATATTCATCTTTGCACTACAAAGCCAAAGATATTCATCGATTGGTCATGTTCATCTAAACACTGCTCATCTTTGCACTACGGCCAAAGATATTTATCGAAATCATTCATCTTTGTGACTACAGCCAAAAAGATATTCAATAATATCATTATTTAAGACCGAGGATGATGAAAAATATTTTTAAAGAAACGAATCCAAAGAAACAAAATGACAAGGATTAAGGATTAAGGATTCGTGACTTTGTTTTATCCATGTCCAAAAATACCTCAAAAATAATCATAGTGGTGTAAAATTCAAGAATGATCAAAACATGGATATAATCAAAGCTAGTATCCACAATAGATATTTTGGGACGAAAAGGAAAATTTTCATTTTTCGATGAATAAAGGTCAGATTCGTGAATAAGATCAGATATCGTGAATAAAGCCATATACGTGAATAAGAATCTCGACACCAAAAGTTCCAAATTTGATAAAAACTTCAGATCAATATTTTAGCATAATGATATTGAAGAAATAATATCATTACCAAAAAAATAATATCCCTTACCTCACAAAGACAAGATTTCTAGTCAAACACCTGATATAAAGCATGACTTGAACTCAGCAATCAGATAGCAATACTCAAAATATACTCAAAATACTCACAAGAATATGCTCGATAATATAGAGAGAAAAACTTCAATTTCGGTGTGATTTTCAATTCTAACCTAAACACTCTATTTATAGGAAAATGCTTAAACACCAAAGTAGAAAATTTAATATAATATTAATATATATAAATTTTTTCACGCACACACTCTTATAAACCTGAAATCACTCATTTCAACAACCAACCAAGCCCACCAAACATATCAAAATATTTTTCTAATTTAAATTATTTTAAACTTCCAAAATCAATTATTTCGGAGCTTCTGAACTTCAATAATTCATAATAAATAGTCCTTTATCAGAAAAATTCAAATCTCGCATTTTTTATAGGAAATCCAATTCTCTACAACTTTGCAGAAGAAATTTTTTCCAAATTCCAAACAGAAAATGACCGAAATCCACAAACGGATGATTTTAGAGGCTATAATCAAATTTCAGTCAATAAATGGGGTCCACCGACATGTTTAACATGTTTTAAACATTTATTGCAATAAAAATACTCTTCCTCCACGTATACTCATATATCCCACATTCGTTGTAAAAATATCACCATTATTATATTATTAAAATAATATATTTAAATGAATTATTTTATCGTAAAAAGATAAAATATTAATTTTCAACAATTGTCACATTAAAAATTTTCTCCATCTATATCCACATAAAATCAATATTTTCCTCATTATATAAATCAATAATTAATTATTCACAAATAATATTACAGAATCACAAAGATCGGGCAACCAGCCGCTCCGAGAGCAGGGGCTTTCCAATAAGAATTTCTCCTTACCTGCCGCAATTAGGTGACCAAACCTCTCCTGTAGATGTAACTTTCTAGACATTGCCAATAATGTTATCTAATAATATTATTCAGATAATATGAATTATTGCTTCGATAATAAAAAATACTGTAAACGACAATTATCAAACAACAAAGAATATAAAATATCAACGCAAAGAATTATTAAATCAATAAAATAATCGAACAAAGAATTATCGTAACCATTATTTAGTAGTGCCTTCTTACGTAAGAATCAATAATTGGTGCAATACCGCAAAGCTACTTGTGTTTTAACCAATTTAGTATTTTAACAAAGATAATTCAGAATAACTACGCCTGCTATTTTTAAACAACTTATATTTGTCGCTTTCTTCATCCAATCGCTTTTCACATGGGGCCCACAAAGATCATACTGTACTATCGTATGAATATTCCCCGACATCAAGAATATTCCACGACCAAACGAATATTCCCCGACAACAATGAATATTTTATAACCACTTGCTTATTTTGAAATATTTATGATTTTACCCATAACTATCCACATTAATCAAATCAACCCTTACTATTTCAAAATAATAAATAGAGAAAATTAAATTTCATTAATAATAAGTTGGGGTCTTACAAGAAGTGCAAGTGTGACGCCCCCAAAATAGGTATACATCACCCATTCTGAGTTACAATACACGGTACGTAAAAACTATAACTTTATTATTACAACAAGAAAAGCTGTGAGTTTGAATACAAATATTATCTTCTGATAATATCTATACTCAAATAAATCCTCATCACATTTATTGATACATTATTTTACAAAAATGGTGAGGACTACTAAACAACACTCTCTGAACCTTCATTCCATACCCCTACTGTACTCGCTTATATTCTCGCCTCCTAAGAAAAAAATGGAACAAAAGGAAAAGGGTGAGCTCAACTAGCCCAAGAAGAAGAATATTATGACTAAGATAATATACAACAAATTATCATTAGTCTTCAACAGGAAAAAAAAATCTAATAGAATACAATAGACAACAAGTTTTAAATCAATATTCGCAATGGAAATAATAATTCATTAGAAGAGTTAAGAGAGAATGCAAACTACTATCTTCTATGTATAAATTTAAAAGTTCATCGCTCATCTTTTATCCTCAGAACATCAATCAATATACATCTCGAATCAAATATTCATCTTTGCTTCTACAGACAAAGATATTCATCGATTAGTCATGTTCATCTAAACACTGCTCCTCTTTTACTACTTCGGCCAAAGATATTCATCGAAAATCATTCATTTTTGCACTACAAAAGCCAAAGATATTCAATAATATCATCATTTAAGACCAAAGATGATGAAAATATTTTTAAAGAAACGAATCCAATGAAACAAAATGACAAGGATTAACGATTAAGGATTTGTACTTTGTTTTATCCACGTCCAAAAATACCTCAAAAATAATCATAGTGGTGTAAAATTCAAGAATGATCAAAACATGGATACAATCAAAGCTAGTATCCAGAATAGATATTTTGGATAAAAAAGAAATTTCATTTTCTAATTGAATAGTGCGGTATTCGTGAATAGTCTTGTCGATATCGTGAATAAGAATTCAGACACCAAAAGATAGAAATTTCCCAAAAAACATCATCACGCTTCGTGAATAAGAACTCGTGAATAAGTAATCTCCGACATAAAAAAGTTCTAAATTTGATAAAATTTCCAACCAATATTTCAAAGATAATGATATTGAAGAAATAATATCATTTGTTCATCTTTTTCTTTCTCCGCCGGGTTATCGTTGTTTTGTTGACTACCATCTCCTAGATGATCCTCGGTTGTGGTCCCTCACCACCGTGCACTCGTTATCTCGCCTAATAATTGGGCCTGCTTACAACATCCGAATAGAGAGAAAATTTATGAGAAATGAGATACTTGACGTATCGGGTTTCAAACCTCTAAGAAACATCCGCGCATCGCTCCTCATTCTCCACCAAATGAGGTGCAAAGTGGATAACTCTGCAAACTTTGCCTCGTCATACTAAGACACCGCCATGTTGTTTTGCTCTAATCGATGAACTCCACTTCCTTCATACGACGAACACTTTCGTGAAAGTATTTGTCATTAAATAGTTTCTGAAATGTCTCCCAAGACATACCGAAGTGCGGCCGGATGGGTACGCTTCACGGACTCACATCGAGAGTATGCCTCGCCACTTTTAACATAAAGGTGGCGAATGGAACCTTCTGTTCCTCCGTGCATCCCAAGACATCGAATATCTTGGTAATTTGCTTGACCCATGTTTCCGCCATGATCGGATCCGCTTCCCTTAAATTCGGTGGTCCCAACTCTTTGAACTCGCTTGACCGTGATAACCCGTGAATTGCTATCATTTCTCTCCTCAGATTTTGAACACGAAGTCTCCTCAAATGCGATTTTGCATGAACTCGCAAAAAGCTTCTAAACATCCCCTCGTTCATCATCTCGCTTTCGGTGGTGGTGTTCACAGGAGGAACATTGCCACTGTTGCACGCTTCTCCTCGTTGGTGAGTACAGCGCGTCTCCACGGTCTCATTTCCATTGTTAATATTCTCAATTGACATTCTCAAATACCGCCATAAAACAAGGGTTAATTAAGGAAATCAATATATCACATAATATCCCTATATACCGACCAACTAACAAATAAGCTTAGTAGGACACACTAGCGAAGGATTTACTCGCTCTCCCTCCTAGTTCTATTCCCCGATCTCCGCCAGAGATCATATCCCTAAGCTCGATACCAACCGTGACGCCCCCAAAATAGGTATACATCACCCATTCCGAGTTGTCAATACATGGTACGTAAACAACTACAACTTTATTATTACAACAAGAAATCGTGAGTTTGAATACAAATATTATCTTCTGCACAATATCTATACTCAAATAAATCCTCATCACATTTATTGATACATTATTTTACAAAATGGTGAGGACTACTAAACAACTCTCTCTAAACCTTCATTCCATACCCCGACTGACTTTTCGCTTATATTCTCACCTCCCGAGAAGAAAAATGGAACAAAAAGAAAAGGGTGAGCTCAACTAGCCCAAGAAAGAATATTACGACTAAGATAATATACAACAAATTATCATTAGTCTTCAACAGGAAAAAAATCTAATAGAATACAATAGACAACAAGTTTTAAATCAATATTCGCAGTTGAAATAATAATTCATTAGAAGAGTTAAGTAGAGAATGCAAACTACTATCTTCTATGATAAATTTAAAAGTTCATCGCTCATCTTTTATCCCCTCAGAACATCAATCAATATACATCCGAATCAAATATTCATCTTTGCACTACAGCCAAAGATATTCATCACCGGTCATGTTCATCTAAACACTGCTCATCTTTGCACTACGGGCCAAAGATATTCATCGAAATCATTCATCTTTGCACTACAGCCAAAGATATTCCATAATATCATCTTTTAAGACCGAGGATGATGAAAATATTTTTAAAGAAACGAATCCAAAGGAAACAAAATGACAAGGATTAAGGATTAAGGATTCGTACTTTATTTTATCTACGTCCAAAAATACCTCAAAAATAATCATAGTGGTGTAAAATTCAAGAATGATCAAAACATGGATACAATCAAAGCTAGTATCCAGAATAGATATTTTGGATAAAAAAAGAAATTTCATTTTTCGGTGAATAGTGCGGTATTCGTGAATAATGTCGATATCGTGAATAAGTAACTCAGGCACCAAAAGATAGAAATTTCCCAAAAAAACATCATCACGCTTCGTGAATAGTACTCGTGAATAAGAATCGTGAATAAGAACTCATGAATAGTAACTCAGACATGAAAAAGTTCCAAATTTGATAAAATTTCCAAACCAATATTTCAAAGATGGTGATATTGAAGAAATAATATCATTTGAGAAGAAAATAACATCCTTACCTCGAAAGATCAAGATTTCTAAATTTGAAACAATATATATAAATGACTTGAACTTGCACCGTATAGCAATACTCAAAGTATACTCAAAATACTCACAAGAATACGCTCGATAATATAGAGAGAGAAAACTTCAGTTTCTGGTATAATTTTTAATTCTAACCTAACACCCTATTTATAGGAAAATGCTTAGAACGCCAAAGCAGAAAATTTAATAAAATATTAATAAATTTATATAAATCATACGCAAACTTAAAAATTCTGATTTCAGCATATTTTGCAACACATGTGCCTACCAACCACCCACAATAACGTTTTTGTTATTTTAAACAATTAAAACTTCCAAAAATCAATTATTTCGGAACTCCGAAACTTCAATAATTCACAATAAATAGCCCTTTTGTCAAAAAATTTGAAACTCGCGTCTTTCGATAGGAAATTCAATTCTCTACAACTTTGCAGAAGAAAGTTTTTCCAAATTCCAAACAAAATTTGACCGAAATCCAAAACCAAGCGATTTTACAAAGCTATAATCAAATTTCAATTCAATAAATGGGGTCCATTTACATGTTTAACATGTTTTAAACATTTATTGCAACAAAAATACTCTTCCTCCTCGTATACTCATATATCCCACATTCGTTGTAAAAATATCACAATTATTATATTATTAAAATATAATAATATATTTAAATGAATTATTTTATCGTAAAAGATAAAATTTCAATTTTCAACAATTGTCACATTAAAAATTTTCTCCATCTATATCCACATAAAATCAATATTTTCCTCATCATATGAATCAATAATTAATTATTCACAAATAATATTACGAATCACACAATATTGACAACCGTGCGCCTTGTGAGAGGGGCTTTCCAATAAGAATTTCTCCTTATCGGCGCCAAGAATTAGGTGACCAAACATCTTCTTGCAGCGTAACTTTCTAGACATTGCCAATAATGTTATCTAATAATATTATTCGGATAATATGAATTATTGCTTCGATAATGAAAATATCTTCGTATAATGACAATTATCAAAACAACAAAGAATATAAAATATCAACGCAGCAATTATTAAATCAATAAAATAAAATAATCGAATAAGAATTATCGTAACCATTATTGAGTAGTGCCTTCACGTAAGAATCAATAATAATTGTGCAATACCGTGTATCTTCTTGTGTTTTAACCACCGAGTATTTTAACAAGATAATCTGAATAACTACGCCAAGTTATTTTTAAACAACTTATATTTATCGCTTTCTTCATCCAATCGCTTTTCAAGCATGGGCCCATATACATGGTCATGCTACTGGCGTCAAATTTAATATTCTCGACAGCGTTATGAATATTCCACGACCAAACGAATATTCCCCGACAACAATGAATATTTTATAACCACTTGCTTATTTGAAATATTTGCGTATTTTACCCATAACTATCCACATTAATCAAATCAACCCTTACTATTTTGAAATAATAAATAGAGAAAATTAAATTTCATTAATAATATGTTGGGGTCTTACAACAAGGATGATTCGATGACGTGGATTAATTATTGAGCCGAGTCCCAGCAATGAAATATTAATTCATAGATGTGATAATAATGAATATCTTTGGCCGTAGTGCAAAGATGATTTAATTAGTATGATTATGAGCAGAATTTGTGATTTGGTATAACCATGATTTTTGATGTTTCAGGTGATGATAGGTGATGAAAATTATCTTCGTCCTGGGTGTAAAAAGGAATTCAGAATCACAATTATGATTATGAGTTATTCATATGATTGTGGACAAGAATTGTTGATTGATGTTACAGGGATAAAACATTATTGGTGGACTTTTAACATGGAGAAGATAATAGACCTGATGGTCTATTTGACTCTTTTAATGGATTGCTTATTTCGCTGTAACTATGGTTGAAAAGTTTTATCATCTACCATATGTTCTAAATCTCTGAGTTATTATTAATGAAAACTATTGATAATGTAATTATCTTTAATCATGATATTATTCTTTACTGGGCTAGTTGTGCTCACCCTTTTGCTTCACAATTCCTTTCAGGTAGTAAGAGTGTAGCTGGGTCGAGCGGGGATAACAGGGGAATAGAACGGTGGTCTATAGCTGTTGAGGTTCTCTCTAAATAGTATGGAAATAATTTTATTTTAGATAAGTATGTCGTATTGTATATGTCATTTGATATTTAACTTTGGTGAACCAAATAGGGTGAGGTGAACCCAACTTTGGAAGGGTGTTTTGTCACTATCATATAAGATGTCTAAATACATACAACCTCGTGTTATCATAAGACAGGGTTGTGCACATCCACTTGTTGAGTATATCTACGAGCACTACCTATATGATCTTGGAGTTTATTTGAAACATAATTTCCACTTGGAGACAGTGGAGATAGTTATATGCCAAGAGAAGACTCACCATTGAAAAGAAGATGATAGTAATCTTCTCGCTTTTCTTTTCAGGGTCTATCATTCAACCAAGGATAATTCGTGGACATATGATATCTACCATAACCTAGACGCATGGCCTCCCATGTACGAAGGTTTCATTGAGCACTTTCCAAAGATTTTAATTCCAAAAATAGTTTTTGACTATACTTTTATGTAAATTACCATTGTAAGGATGTGGTCGAGGCACCATGAGAGTTACATACATTGTATTAAAACTCACAGTTAACTGTGGTCGTATTCTACACGACAGTTCAACAGTTGTATAAATGAAGTTGTATTTGATTTATGTACCATGTATTTGGCGACTCAAAATGGGTGATGAATACCTATTTTGGGGGTGTCACACATCAGGTAGCAGGTCAAGTCTGCTTTGGCGGGCTAACATTTTCCTATAAATAGAGGGCTAAGTTATAATTGAAAATCACACCAGAAACATAAGCTTTCTTTCTCTATATTATCGAGCGTATTTTGTGAGTATTTAGATACTTTGAGAGTTGTTATTCAGTACAAGTTTCGTTTAGCATCACATCCGACCTTTCATTCCGAAGTACTGTTTCTTTGAGGTAAGGGATGTTATTTTCTTCAATATCATTATGCTGAGATATTGTTATGAATTTTATTGTGGAATTTCTACCTTTTTGTGTCGGGGTTATTATTCACGTAAATTACCAAGATATTCGATGTCTTGTGCTACACGGAAGAACAAAAGGTTCCATTCGCCACCTTTATGTTCCGTGGTGAGGCAAATTATTGGTGGGTGTCTGTGAAACGTACCCATCCAGCCGCACTCAACATGTCTTGGGAAAGATTTCAGAAACTGTTCAATGACAAGTAATTTCCTGAAAGTATTCGTCATATGAAGGAGGTAGAGTTTATTAGACTGGAACAAAATAACATGATGGTGTCCCAGTACGTGGCGAAGTTCACGGAGTTATCTAGGTTTGCACCTCTTTTGGTAGAAAATGAGGAACGTATGACGCGGATGTTTCTGAGAGGTCTAAAACCCGAGATTCGACAATATCTTGTCTCTCATAATTTTTTTTTATATTCAGATATTGTAAACATGACTCAATTATTAGAACGTGATAACGAGTATGTTCAACCGAAGGACCACAACCAGGGTCATACCGGTGACAGCAGTCATCGAAGCGATGATAACCAGCGAGGAGGGAAGAATACGGACAAAAGAGGTAACCACTCAGGTGGTCATCGTAGCCATGATAATAGGAGAGGTGAGTCAAGTGGAAATTTCAAAAAGAGGAGATTCAACAATGACGGGAAGACATCAGTGTAAGACCCCAACTTATTATTAATGAAATTTAATTTTCTCTATTTATTATTTTGAAATTGTAAGGGTCGATTTGATTAATGTGGATAGTTAGGGGTAAAATACGTAAATATTTCAAATAAGCAAGTGGTTATAAAATATTCATTGTTGTCGGGGAATATTCGTTTGGTCTTGGAATATTCGTGATCGTCGGGAATATTCGTATTTACTGCAGAAACCATGTGTGGGCCCCATAACGGAAAGCGATTGGATGAAGAAAACGACAAATATAAGTTGTTTAAAAATAACGGAGTAGTTATTCTTATTAATACTATTAAAATACTCGGTGGTTAAAACACAAGAAGTTATACTCAGTATTGCACCAATTATTGATTCTTACGTAAGAAGACACTACTCAATAATGGTTACGATAATTACTTTGCTCATATTTTATTTTATTGATTTAATAATTGCTGCGTTGATATTTTATATTGTCATTGTTTCAAAATTGTCATTACACGGTATTTTCATTATCGAAGCAATAATTCATATTATCCGAATAATATTATTAGATAACATTATTGGCAATGTCTATAAAGTTCATACAGGAGAGGTTTGGTCACCTAATTGCATGCGCCAAGAAGGAGAAATTCTTATTGGAAAGCCTCCTTCCTGTGGAACTGCCAAAAATATTGTGATTACAGTAATATTATTTGTGAATAATTAATTATTGATTCATATGATGAGGAAAATATTTATTTTATGTGGATATAGATGGAGAAAATTTTTAATGTGACAATTGTTGAAAATTGAAATTTTATCTTTTTCTGATAAAATAATTCATTTAAATATATTATTATATTTTAATAATATAATAATGGTGATATTTTTACAACGAATGTGGGATATATGAGTATACGAGGAGGAAGAGTATTTTTGTTGCAATAAATGTTTAAAACATGTTAAACATGTCGATGGACCCCATTTATTGACTAAAATTTAATTATAGCCTGTAAAATCGTCCGTTTATGGATTTTGGTCAATTTTTGTTTGGAATTTGGAAAAACTTTCTTCTGCAAAGTTGTAGAGAATTGGATTTCCTATAAAAAATCGCGAGTTTCAAATTTTCTGACAAAAGGGCTATTTATTGTGAATTATTGAAGTTTTGAAGTTCCGAAATAATTGATTTTTGGAAGTTTTAATTGTTTAAAATAACAAAAACGTTTTTGTGGTTGGTTGGTAGGCACATGTGTTGCAAAATATGTTGAAATCAGAATTTCCAAGTTTGCGTATGATTTATATAAATTTATTAATATTTTATTAAATTTTCAGCTTTGGTGTTCTAAGCATTTTCCTATAAATAAGGTGCTTAGGTTAGAATTGAAAATCACACAAGAAATCAAGTTTTCTCTCTATATTATCGAAATATTCTTATGAGTATTTTGAGTATACTTTGAGTATTGCTATACTCATTGCAAGTTCAAGTCATAGCCTTATATTCTTGTTTTCAAATTTAAAATCTTGATTTTTTTGTAGGTAAGGATGTTATTTTCTTCTCAAATGATATTATTTCTTCAATATCATTATCTTTGAAATATTGGTTGGAAATTTTATCAAATTTGGAACTTTTTATGCTCTGAGTTACTATTCACGAGTTACTATTCACGAGTACTATTCACGAAGCGTGATGATATTTTTTTGGGAATTTTTATCTTTTGGTGTAAGTTTTTTATTCACGTATCTGACCTTACGATATCTGACACATTCACGAATCTGCTTTATTCAAAAAATGAAATTTCTTCTTTTTGTCCAAAATATCTATACGGATACTAAACTTTGATTGTATCCATGTTTTGATCGTTCTTGAATTTTACACCACTATGATTATTTTTGAGGTATTTTGGGCGTGGATAAAACAATCTGAATCCTTAATCCTTAATCCTTGTCATTTTGTTTCCTTTGGATTCGTTTCTTTAAAATATTTTCATCATCCTCGATCTTAAATGATGATATTATGGAATATCTTTGGCACATAGTCACGATGAATATCTTTGGCCGTAGTGTAAGATGAACATGTGTTTAGATGAACATGACCAATGATGAATATCTTTGGCACATAGTGCAAAGATGAATATTTGATTCGAGATGTATATTGATTGATGTTACGAGGATAAAAGATAGAGCGATGAACATTTAAATTTATCATAGAAGATAGTAGTTTGCATTCTCTCTTAACTCTTCAATGAATTATTATTTCATGCGAATATTGATTTAAAACTTGTTGTCTATTGTGATTAGATTTTTTTTCCTGTTGAAGACTAATGATAATTTGTTGTATATTATCTTAGTCATAATATTCTTTCTTGGGCTAGATTGAGCTCACCCTTTTCTTTTTGTTTCCATTTTTCTTCTCATATAAGCGAGTCAGTGGGGGTATGGAATGAAGGTTAGAGAGAGTTGTTTAGTAGTCCTCACCATTTTTGTAAAATAATGTATCAATAAATGTGATGAGGATTTATTTGAGTATAGATATTGTCTAGAAGATAATATTTGTATTCAAATCTCATTTCTTGGGTAATAATAAAGTTGTAGTTTTTACACTGTAATCACAACTTTCAAATGGGTGATGATACCTATTTTGGGGCGTCATCATCACCCAACACCAACAAAACAAAAATTATAGGGAGAAAACGCACCGCCGCTTAGATGCTACAGATGCGGAAAGGAGGGACACATAAGTCCAAACTGTTCACAACTGTGACGCCCCCAAAATAAGTATACATCACCCATTATGAGTTGTCAATACATGGTACAGAAACAACTACAACTTTATTATTACAACATATAAACTGTGAGTTTAAATACAGATATTGTCATCTAGACAATATCTACACGCAAATAAATCCCTATCATAATTATTGATACATTATTTTACAAAAATGGTGAAGACTACTAAACAACTCTCTCTAGAACCTTCATTCCATACCCCGACTAATACTCGCTACATTCTCGCCTCCTGAGAAGAAAAATGAACAACAAGGAAAAGGGTGAGCTCAACTAGCCCAAGAAGAATATTATGACTAAGATAATATACAAAAATTATCGTTAGTCTTCAACAGGAAAAATCTAATAATACAATAGACAACAAGTTTTAAATCAATATTCGCAATGAAATAATAATTCATTAGAAGAGTTAAGTAGAGAATACAAACTACTATCTTCTATGTGTGAATTTAAAAGTTCATCGTCTATCTTTTATCCCTGTAATATTAATCAATATATATCTGGAATCAAATATTCATCTTTGCACTACAGGCCAAAGATATTCATCAGTTGGTCATGTTCATCTAAACACCTGTTCATCTTTGCACTACGGGCCAAAGATATTTATCAAAAATCATTCATCTTTGCACTACAGGCCAAAGATATTCAATAATATCATCATTTAAGAATGAGGATGATGAAAAATATTTTTAAATAAACGAATCCAGTGAAACAAAATGACAAGGATTAAAGATTAAGGATTCGTACTTTGTTTTATCCATGTCCAAAAATACCTCAAAAATAATCATAGTGGTGTAAAATTCAAGAATGATCAAAACATGGATACAATCAAAGCTAGTATCCACAATAGATATTTTGGGACGAAAAGGAAAATTTTCATTTTTCGATGAATAAGTTGTCAGATTCGTGAATAAAGGCTCAGATACGTGAATAAGAATCTCACACCAAAAGTTCCAAATTTGATAAAAACTTCAGATCAATATTTCAAAGATAATGATATTGAAGAAATAATATCATTACCAAAAAAAAATATCCCTTACCTCACAAAGACAAGATTAAGTTGAAACACCTTTGATATAAAGCTATGACTTGAACTTGCACCAGATAAAGAATACTCAAAATACTCACAAGAATACTTCGATAATATAGAGAGAAAAACTTCAGTTTACGGTGTGATTTTTAATTTTAACCTAAGCACCCTATTTATAGGAAAATGCTTAGAACACCAAAGTAGAAAATTTAATATAATATTAATATATATAAAATTTTTCCTACGCACACTCTTATAAACTGAAATCACTTCATTTCAACAACCAACCAAGCCCACAAAACATATCAAAAACGTTTTCTAATTTAAATTATTTTAAACTTCCAAAATCAATTATTTTGAGCTTTCTAACTTCAATAATTCATAATAAATAGCCCTTTATCAGAATTCATAATTCAATAATTCAATTTGAAACTCGCGATTTTTTATAGGAAATTCAATTCTCTACAACTTTGCAGAAGAAAGTTTTTCCAAATTCCAAATAGAAATTGACCAAATCCACAAACTGACGATTTTACGTGCTATAATCAAATTTCACCAATAAATGGGGTCCAATTTACATATTTAACATGTTTTAAAACATTTATTGCAACAAAAATACTCTTCCTCCTCAGATACTCATATATCCCACATTCGTTGTAAAATATCACCATTATTATATTATTAAAATAATATATTTAAATGAATTATTTTATCGTAAAAAGATAAAATATTAATTTTCAACAATTATCACATTAAAAATTTTCTCCATTTATATCCACATAAAATCAATTTTTTCTCATTATATATATCAATAATTAATTATTCACAAATAATATTACAGAATCACAAAGACTTGCAACAAGGTCGCTCCTGTGAAAGAGGGGCTTTCCAATAAGAATTTCTCCTTACTAAATACAAATTAATTAGGTGACCAAACCTCTCCTTAGATGTAACTTTCTAGACATTGCCAATAATGTTATCTAATAATATTATTCAGATAATATGAATTATTGCTCGATAATGAAAATACCAGATAATGACAATTATTGAAACAACAACAATATAAAATATCAACGCAACAATTATTAAATCAATAAAATATCGAATAAGAATTATCGTAAACCATTATTGATTAAAGGCCTTCTTACGTAAGAATCAATAATTGTGCAATACCGTAGTGCTACTATATTTTAACCAATCGAGTATTTTAACAAGATTAATTCAGAATAACTACGCCAGCTATTTTTAAACAACTTATATTTATCGCTTTCTTCATCCAATCGCTTTCCGCTATGGAGCCCACAAAAGATCGCTACTGTCGTTGCATTTAATATTCCCTCGACAAAGCAAAGAATATTCCACGACCAAACGAATATTCCCCACAACAATGAATATTTTATAACCACTTGCTTATTTTGAAATATTTATGATTTTACCCATAACTATCCACATTAATCAAATCAACCCTTACTATTTCAAAATAATAAATAGAAAATTAAATTTCATTAATAATAAGTTGGGGTCTTACATTATATATATATATATATATATATATATATATATATATATTTTAATTGGTTTGATTATTGATTGGAAAAAATAATTTCATCCGATTGATTGCATAAATAATTTTCCTTGTACAGTACCCTTCCATTCTCCTATAAATAGAAGTTAATTCCTTCATTATTTCTTACGAATTCACTGAAACTCCAGAGAGAAAAATTATAGAGAAACTATAGAAAAATATTCTGCTACTTCCCTACTCTTATATTCAGTTTCTTTTACGGTAAGGGGTGTTATTCTTTCTTATTCATGAAGAGAACTATTGTTATTCTATTTCTTATTATTCTTTTGGAATAACCTATATACGCGGGCTACCCTATACTTGGTGACATTCTTCTATTATTTTGTCTTTATTATTCTGTTAGAATATCCTGTCTGTGTGTTTTACACCGGACCTGGTTCCATTATTTATTATTCCGTCTTTATTATTCTGTCGGAATATCCTGTCTGTGTGTTTTACACCGGACCTGGTTTTATTATTTATTATTTTGTCTTTATTATTCTGTTGGAATATTATGTCTGTGTGTTTTACACTGGACCTGGTTCCATTATTTATTATTCCGCACTTATTATTCTGTTGGAACATCCTCACTTGCGTGAATTTCACCGACTTCGTTCCATTATTATTATTCTCATTGAATAACTTCGTCATGCGGGCACCGCATGCATGGTGATTTCTTTTATTATTCCATTCGTTATTATACTCAGTTGGTTAAAATTTTGACTTCTATACTCCATGAAATTGTTGGAATATCCTTGATATTTGCGCTTCATTCAGTATTTTTCATGAAAATATTCTTCTGAGCATTCTTGAATTTTACCCTACAAAGCAGTATCATGTTGACAATTTGGACGTTATTAGTCCCTAAATAAATTAATTCGTGAACTTGTTTTATTGAATTATTACATCATTGTCATCATCCTCATGTTTATATTTTTTTTTTTGAAAGTCATCTGTGGCCTGTAGAGCATGGATGGACTTGGTATGATTATGACCAGGGATTATTCGGTGTAATCATGACCGTTGTGACGCCCCAAAATAGGTCCATTCCATCCAACCCATTCTGAGTCGCCAAATACATGGAACAGAAATAACTACAACTTTATTATTACAACATGTAAACTGTGAGTTTAAATACAGATATTGCCATCTAGACAATATCCACAAGCAAATAAATCCCCATCATAATTATTGATACATTATTTTACAAAAATGGTGAGGACTACTAAACAACTCTCTGTAACCTTCATTCCATACCCCGACTAAGTACTCGCTACATTCTCGCCTCCGAGAAGAAAAATGGAACAACAAGGAAAAGGGTGAGCTCAACTAGCCCAAGAAAGAATATAATGACTAAGATAATATACAACAAATTATCGTTAGTCTTCAACAGGAAAAATCTAATAGAATACAATAGACAACAAATTTTAAATCAATATTCGCAGCTGAAATAATAATTCATTAGAAGAGTTAAGTAGAAATGCAAACTACTATCTTCTATATATGAATTTAAAAGTTCATCGTCGATATTTTATCCCCGTAACATCAATCAATATATATCTCGAAATCAAATATTCATCTTTGCACTCACAGTGCCAAAGATATTCATCACCGGGTCATGTTCATCTAAACACTGCTCATCTTTCAAGGCTTACGGTCCAAAGATATTAATTAGTCGGCCATGTTCATCTCAACACTGCTCATCTTTGCACTACTGCCAAAGATATTCATCAAGAAATCATTCATCTTTGCACTACAGCCAAAGATATTCAATAATATCATCATTTAAGATCGAGGATGATGAAAAATATTTTTAAAGAAACGAATCCAAAGAAACAAAATGACAAGGATTAAGGATTAAGATTCGTTACTTTGTTTTATCCATGTCCAACAATACCTCAAAAATAATCATAGTGATGTAAAATTCAAGAATGATCAAAACATGGATACAATCAAAGCTAGTATCCGTAATAGATATTTTGACGAAAAGAAGAAATTTCATTTTTCTATGAATAAGGTCAGATATCGTGAATAAAGGCCGATACGTGAATAAGAATCTCGACACCAAAAGATAGAAATTCCACAAAAAACATCTTCACGCTTCATGAATAGTACTCGTGAATAAGAACTCGTAAATAGAACTCATGAATAAGAACTTCGTGAATAAGAACTCATGAATAAGAACTCGTGAATAAGAATCATGAATAGTAACCCCTCGACATGAAAAAGTTCCAAATTTGATAAAAGTTCCAACCAATATTTCAAAGATAATGATATTGAAGAAATAATATCATTTGAAGAAGAAAATAACATCCCTTACCTCGAAAGACAAGATTTAGTTGAAACACCTGATATAAAGCTATGACTTGAACTTCAGACCGTATAGAAATACTCAAAGTATACTCAAAATACTCACAAGAATACGCCGATAATATAGAGAGAAAAAACTTCAGCTTCAAAAGGATTTTCAATTCTAACCCAAGACCCTATTTATAGAAATTGCTTGTAACACCAAAAGTTATAAATTCAATATAATAATATTATATATAAACAAAATTCATACGCCCACATCTTGAATCTGAATTCAGCCACCATGCACATGTTAAATATTCCCACAACATATAAAAAAACGTTTTTGTTGATATAAATAATTAAAACTTCCAAAAATCAATTATTTTGAGCTTTCTAACTTCAAAAATTCATAATAAATAGCCCTTCTATCAGAAAATTTGAATCTCGCGAGTTTTTATAGGAAATTCAATTCTCTACAACTTTGCGTAAGAAAGTTATTCTAAATTCCAAACAAAAATTGACCGAAATCCACAAACTACCGATTTTACAAAGCTATAATCAAATTTCACCAATAAATGGGGTCCACCGACACAAAAAATGTGTTTAATCATTTAATGCAACAAAATACTCTTCCTCCTCATATACTCATATATCCCACATTCATTGTAAAAATATTACCAAGTAATATATTATTAAAATAATATATTTAAATGAATTATTTTATCGTAAAAAGATAAAATATTAATTTTCAACAATTGTCATTTTAAAATTTTTCTCCATCTATATCCACATAAAATCAATATTTTCCTCATCATATGAATCAATACTTAATTATTCATAAATAATATTACGTAATCACAATATTGACAACCAGCGGGTTCTGAAAGAGGGGGCTTCCAATAAAGATTTCTCCTTCTTTGGCGCAATTAATTAGGTGACCAAACCTCTCCTTAGACGTAACTTTCTAGACATTGCCAATAATGTTTTCTAATAATATTATTCAGATAATATGAATTATTGCTTCGATAATGGAAAATATTCGTAATGACAATTTATCAAAACAACAAGAATATAAAATATCAATGCAAAGAATTATTGAATCAATAAAATAAAATATCGAATAGTAATTATCAGTAATAATTATCGAGTAAGTGCCTTCTTTACGTAAGTATCAATAATTGGTGCAATACCGTGCTATCATCTTGCTCAACAACGCCAGATTAGTGTGTTTTAACCAACGGGTATTCCAACAAGATAATCTGTGAATAACTACGCCTGTTATTTATAAAACAACTTATATTTGTCATTTTCTTCATCCAATCGCTTTCCTCGCATGGGACCCATTAAAAGATCACACCGCCGTACAAATATTCCCGACAAAGAGGAATATTCCACCACCAAACGAATATTCCCCGACGATAATGAATATTTTATAACCACTTGCTTATTCAAAATATTTGCGATTTTACCCATAACTATCCACATTAATCAAATCGACCCTTACTATTTCAAAATAATAAATAGAGGAAAATAAATTTCATTTATTAATAATTTTGGGGTCTTACAACCATAATGTTACAAAAAGATGTGATAAAGTCCTCATTGGCCGTGAGTGCATTGTGTGGATGGGTTGTTGGCGTAATGATCATGATCGATGAATACACGAATATCCTCGCCCAGTAGTGCATGGATAATTTGTGGTCGCGATACTTAAGAATATCCTCGGCGTAGTGCGAGGGTGATTCGATGATGTAGATTATTTATTAAGCCGAGTCCCAAATGATAAAAGTGATGAAAAACCTTTTAAAACATAAAAGATAGTAGATTTTATTCTCTACTTGACTCTTTTAATGGATTGCTTGATCCGCCGCAGCTTAAACTTGATGTCTATTGTATTTTATCGGTTTAACATTTGTTGAAGACTAAAGATAATTTATTCTCGCATTATCTTAGTCATAATATTTCTTCTTGGGCTAGTTGAGCTCACCTTTCTTTCAATCGTTTCTTCGAAAATGAGAACGAAATGACGAAGCCTGGGAACGAAGTGATGTTCGGATGATAGTGTTAGCTAGTAGTCCTCACTATTCTGTTAAATAAGGTGACAATAAATGTATTGAGGACTTATTCGAGAGTGGATATTGTGCTGTGAAGGCAATATTTGTATTAAAACTCATAAGATGTATTTTATCGCGGCTTTTTACACGATCGTTGTATAATTAAGTTGTATTTGAATTTTGTACCATGTATTTGGCGACTCGTAATAAGTGATGTATACCTATTTTGGGGCGCCACAAATATCTACAAATGATGCTTCGTGCAAAGGGTTAGGATGTGTTCTCATGCAACATGGGAAAGTCATAGCTATGCCTCATGACAACTCAAAGAATATGAGAGAGAATTATCCTACTCATGATCTGGAGTTAGCGGCGCATGCTTTTTAACGTTGAAAATCTTGAGACACCGCCATACGGGGAGAAAGTGGAGATTTATACGGATCATAAAAGCCTCAAATATTTATTCACCCAAAAGAACTCAACATGCAAAGAACGACGTTGGCTCGAGCCATTGAAGGATTACGACCATAGCATTCAATATCATCCTCGAAAAGCAAACGTTGAAGGCGATGCATTGAGTAAAAGATCGTATCGCGGCATGCGAAGTGCGATGTTGTTAACACAAAGACCCATTTTATACGACTTACAAAGGATGGAGATAGAGTTAAAGACTCCAGGGACCCACGTGATGATGGCAAATATACGAGTAGAACTGACTTTAATTGATAAAGTTAAAGCTGCTCAAGCTACAGACCTGGAGCTGATGCGTATGAAAAAGAAAGTGCAAGAAGGCTCTATTCCAGAAGCAAGAATCGATGAAGAAGGAATACTTTGAGTTAACTCCAGACTTTGCGTTCCTAACGATTCTAACTTGAAGCATAGAATCATGATGGAGGCACACAACACACCATTTGCAATCCATCCTGGGAGTACCAAAATGTATCATGATCTTCGACATACATTTTGGTGGAGTAATATGAAGAAAGAGATTGCGGAGTTTATCTCGAGGTGTTTAACTTGTCAACGTGTAAAGGCGGAGCATCAAGTGCCAAAGGGTCCATTGCAACCACTTGAGATTCCTAAATGGAAGTGGGAACACATTACCATGGATTTCGTTACAGGTCTTCCTAAGGTTTCTCAAGGCATAGATGCGATTTGGGTTACAGTTGATAGATTAACCAAGTCTGCTCATTTCTTGCCTATACGTGAGACTTATTTCCTTGAACGTCTTGCAAGTATGTACGTAAATGAGATTGTGAGACTGCATGGCATGCCAGTATCCATAGTTTCAGATCGTGACTCAAGATTCACTTCATGATTTTGGGTTAGCTTGCAGAAAGCTATGGGGACGGATTTACGATTCAGTTCAGCATACCATCCTCAAACGGACGGACAATCGAAAAGAACTATTCAAACCCTTGAAGATTTATTAAGACTCTATGTCCTAGATTTCAAAAGAAGTTGGGATAAGTACTTGCCATTGGTTGAATTCTCTTACAACAACAGTTATCAAGCAAGTATAGGCATGGCTCCATTTGAGGCGTTATATGGATTTAAAGTGTCGCTTCTCCAAAGATCTTTGGGATGAGGTGGGAGAAAGCAACGTTGTTGGGACCAGAATTAGTACGCATGACTACAGAAAAGATTCAAATGATCCGGCAACGTATAAAGACCTCACAAGATCGACAAAAGAGTTATGTTGATCTTCATCGAAAGGACATGGAATTTAATATTAGAGATCATATACTATTACGTATTGCTCCATGGAATGGAGTTACAAGATTTGTGAAGAGAGGAAAGCTCAATCCACAATTTGTTGGACCATTTGAGATTCTTGACTGAATAGGAAATGTGGCCTATAGACTCGCATTACCTCCAAGTATATCTCGTGTTCATAATGTTTTTCACATATCTATACTTCGTAAATATGTGAAAGACCCAAACCACATTATCAGATTAGAACCAAAGATAGATAGAAGATTTAACGTCGAGGAGGTACACACAAGATATTGGATAGAAAGAGTATATCCTACTTAACAAAGGTTATACCACAAGTCAAGGTTTTGTGGAGGAACCATGCTATTGAGGAAATGACTTGGGAGTTGGAATCAGAAATGAAAGCGAGGTACCCTCACCTTTTCGAAACATCAGGTACGTACGTCAATTTCGTGGACGAAATTTCATAAGGAGGGGAGGTTATAAGACCCCAACTTATTATGAATAAAATTAAATTTTCTCTATTTATTATCTTGAAATAATAAGAAGTTAATTTGATATAATACTTTGATTACGGGTGAAATGTGCAAATTTTACAAAATAAGCAAGTGGTTATAAAATATTCATTTTGTCGGGGAATATTCGCATTTACTACAAGCAGCCCATTCGTGATAATGTAATAACTGCTTGGATGAAGAAAACGACAATTTTGAGTTTTTATAAATAACTACGTAGTTGTTACTGCTAACACCGTTGGAATATCCGGTGGTTAAAATACGTGAATACTGGCATCGTTTAAGAAAGATACCAGATTGCATGCAAGATTTTTAAATTATTGATTCTTATGTAAGAAGGCACTACTCAATAATTGTTATAGTAATTACTTTTTAATATTTTATTTTATTGATTCAATAATTGCTGTGTTGATATTTTATATTATTATTGTTTCAATAATTGTCACTGCACAGTATTTCCCATTATCAGATCAATAATTCATATTATTTGAATAATATTATTTGATAGCATTATTGGCAATGTCTAGAAAGTTTTGTCTAAGGAGAGGTTTGGTGTAAGACCCCAACTTATTATAAATAAAATTAAATTTCCTCTATTTATTATTTTGAAATAGTAAGGGTTGATTTGATTAATGTGGTTATTTATGGGTAAAATGCGCAAATATTTCAAATATGCAAGTGATTATAAAATATTCATTTTATCGGAAAATATTCGTTTGGTCGTGGAATATTCTTATCGTCGGGGAATATTCGCATTTACGGAGCAAATTTTGTGTGGGCCCCATAACTAAAAGCGATTGGATGAAGAAAACGATAAGTATAAGTTGTTTATAAATAACTATATAGTTGTTACTGCTAATCACTGTTGAAATACCCTAATGGTTAAAATATAAGAAGACACAATTGATTGCACTAATTATTGATTCTTACGTAGGAAGGCATTACTCAATAATTGTTACAGTAGTTACTGTTCAATATTTTATTTTATTGATTCAATAATTGCTACGTTGATATTTTATATTATTGTTGTTTCAATAATTGTCACTACACAGTATTTTCATTATCAGATCAATAATTCATAATATTTGAATAATATTACTAGATAACATTATTGGCAATGTCTAGAAAGTTCTGTCTAAGGAGAGGTTTGGTCACCTAATTGCGCGCCAGTAAGGAGAAATCCTTATTGGAAAACCCTCTATTTCCTGGAAACTGTCTGGTTGTCAGTATTGTGATTCTATAATATTACTTGTGAATAATTAATTATTGATTTATATGATAAGGAAAATATTCATTTTATATGGATATAGATGGAGAAAATTTTTAATGTGACAATTGTTAAAAAATTGTTATTTTATCTTTTCTAATAAATAATTCATTTAAATATATTATTATATTTTAATAATATAATAATGGTGATATTTTTGCAATGAATGTGGGATATATGAATATATGAGGAGGAAGAGTATTTTTGTTATAAAAGTTGTTTAAAACATGTTAAACATGTCTGTGGGCCCATTTCTTGACTGAAATTTGATTATAGCCTATAAAATCGCCCGTTTGTGGATTTCGGTCAGTTTCTGTTTGAATTTGGAAAAACTTTCTTCTGCAAAGTTGTAGAGAATGAAATTTCCTATGGAAAAGATATAAGGTTCTAATTTTTCAGATAAAAGAGCTATTTATTATGAATTATTGAAGTTCCGAAGTTCCGGAATAATTGATTTTTGGGAGTTTTTATTATTTTTATTAAGAAAAACGTTTTTATTGATTTTAGTGAAAGGGGACCACTTGTTTGGCTGATGATTTGAATCTATGAAAGTATGCGTAGGAAATTATAATATATATATATATATATATTAATATTTTATTAAATTTTCTGCTTTAGTGTTCTAAGCATTTTCTTATAAATAGGGGCTTTAGTGTCCTAAGCATTTTCTGCTTTATTAATATTTTGCGTGAGTTATAATTTTTAATCCGACCGTTGGATCGTTGTGATTTTTGGATATGTTATACATATATAAGTTGAGTATATGTCCACAAATTTTGAACCGTTAAAAATGAGCGTATGATTTGTTATGAATTTTAAGAGGTGACTGATTCGGAAATTAGGTTTATAAATGATTTTGGTGGAAAATTCTAGAATTGAGTGGGCCCCACTTGTGGTTGGTGATGAAATGTGCTGAATTTTATTTCAAATGTGGTGGATGGCAATAGTAGCGAGTAAAAAGCCATCAGTGCAATCAAGTCAAGTCTCTTGGTACGGCTAACATTTTACTATAAATAGAGGGCTAAGTTATAATTGAAAATCACACCAGAAACATAAGCTTTCTCACTTTCTCTCTCTATATTATCGAGCGTATTTTGTTAGTATTTAGATACTTTGAGAGTTGTTATTCAGTACAAGTTTCGTTCAGCATCTCATCCAACCTTTCATTCCGAATTACTGTTTCTTTGAGGTAAGGGATGTTATTTTCTTCTTAAATGATATTATTTTCTTCAATATCATTATGCTGAGATATTGTTATGAATTTTATTGTGAAATTTCTACCTTTTTGTGTCGGGGTTACTATTCACGTATACGACACTATTCATAAATACGACACTATTCACCGAAAAAAGAAATTTTCTCTTTTTCTTCCTAGATGTCTTTTATGGTTACTATCTTTGATTGTATCCATGTTTTGATCTTTATTTTTGAATTCTACTCCACACTTGGTTATTATGGAGTATTATTGAATTTGGATAAACCAAATACTTAATCCCTAACATTTGTCCTTCCGTCTCACCGGATTCGTTCTCTCTAAATGTTTTCATCATCCTCACCCCTTAATGGTGATACTTGATGAATATCTTTGGCTCAGAAGTGCGAGAGATGAATGATTACTCGATGAATATCTTTGGCCCGTAGTGCAAAGATGAACAGGTGTTGAGATGAACATAACCAACTGGTGATACAAATGAATATCTTTGGCCCGTAGTGCAAAGATGTAACTTGATTGATGTTACATGGATAAAATATTGATGATGGACTTTTAAATTCATAGATGATAGTAGATTTCATTCTCTACTTAACTCTTCTAATGAATTGTTGTTTCCGCTGCAGTTGTTGATCTAAAACTTGTTGTCTATTATATTCTATCAGATTTTTCTTTGTTGAAGACTAAGGATAATTTGTTGTATATTATTTTACTCATAATATTCTTTACTGGGCTAGTTGAGCTCACCCTTTTCCTTTTTGTTCTATTTTTCTTCTCAGGAAGTGAGAATTTAGCTGGGACTAGCTGGGGTATGAAGTGATGATTGAAGATAGCTGTTTTAGTAGTCCTCACCATTTTGTAAAATAGTACAACAATAATTATAATGAGGACATATTTGGATGTGAATATTGTCTAGAAGACAATATTTATATTTAAACTCACAGTATGTGTTGTCGTATTTTGCACGACAATTGTAATAATAAAGTTATAGTTGTTTTCTGTACCATGTATTTGACGACTCAGAATAGGTGATGTATACCTATTTTGGGGGCGTCATAGTAGTTGTTACCGTTAACACTGTTGGAATACCCGATGGTTAAAATACAGTAATACGCGTGGTTGCACAGTAGCACACAGTATTACACTTTATTTTTGAATTATTGATTCTTATGTAAGAAGACACTACTCAATAATTGTAACATTAATTACTGATCAATGTTTTATTTTATTGATTAAATAATTGTCAAAATTGATATTTTATATTATTGTTGTTTCAATAATTGTCACCGCATAAAGATTTCCCATTATCGCATCAATAATTCATATTATTTGAATAATATTATTAGCTAGCATTATTGGCAATGTCTAGAAAATTCAGTCAATGAGAGGTTTGGTCACCTAATTGCGCTACCAAGAAGGAGAAATCCTTATCGGAAAGCCCCCTCTTCCTGTGAATGGTCCGGTTGTCATTATTGTGATTCTGTAATATTATTTGTGAATAATTAATTATTGATTTATATGATAAGAAATTTTTTATTTTATGTGGATATAAATGATGGATTTATTATTTTATGTGGTTATAAATGAAGGAATTAAAGCTGAGGTGTTTTATCAATATTTTGTCGGAATGGAGGTATTAAAAATCATCCGTTTGTGGAATTCGGATATTTTATATTTGAAATTTGGAAAAACTTAAAACTACAAAGTTGTAGAGAATTCGATTTCGTATGAAATGGACATAAAATTAGTATTTTTCTGATAAAAGGGCTATTTATTATGAATTATTGAAGTTTCTGATTATTGTTAAAATATTTTGGAAATTTCTAGAATTGGTGGGCCCCACTTTTGGATGGTGAGAAATGTGCTCAAATTTTATTACAAATATTGTGGGTGGCAATAGTAGCATGTAAAGCCATCAGTAAAGTGTCAAGTCTGCTTTTTTGCGTACAAGATTTTCTTATAAATAGGTGCTTAGGTTAGAATTGAAAATCACACTAGAAACATAAGCTTTCTCTCTCTATATTATCGAGCGTATTTTTATGAGTATTTAGATACTTTGAGAGTTGGTATTAAGTACAAGCTTTATTAAGCATCATATCCGATATTCCATTTTGAAGTACTATTTTTTTGAGGTAAGGGATGTTATTTTCTTCAATATCATTATGCCGAATTATTGAGATGAGATTTATTGTTGAATTTCTATCTTTTTGTGTCGGGGTTACTATTTACGTATACGACACTATTCACCAAAAAATGAAATTTTCTCTTCTTTGTCCTAGATGTCTATTATGGTTACTATCTTTGATTGTATCCATGTTTTGATCTTTATTTTGAATTCTACTTCACAATTGGTTATTATGGAGTATTATTGAATTTGGATAAATCGAAATACGAATTCCTAATATTTGTCCTTTTGTCTCACCGGATTCGCTTTTCTAAAATATTTTCATCATCCTCATCCTTAATGGTGATATTTCGATGAATATCTTTGCCTATATAGGCAAAGATGTATGATTACTCGATGAATATCTTTGTCCGTAGTAAAGAGATGAATGTGTTGAGATGAATATGACCAACCTGATGATACAAAAATGAATATCTTTGGCCTGTGAGTGCAAAGATGAATATTTGATTCAAGATGTATATCGATTGATGTTACAGGATAAAATATTGATGATGAACTTGTAAATTCATAGATGATAGTATATTTCATTCTCTACTTAACTCTTCTAATGAATTGTTGTTTTCGCTGCAGTTGTTGATCTAAAACTTGTTGTCTATTATATTCTATCAGATTTTCCCCTGTTGAAGACTAAGGATAATTTGTTGTATATTATCTTAGTCATAATATTCTTTACTGGGCTAGTTGAGCTCACCCTTTTCTTTTTTGTTCCATTTTTCTTCTTAGGAAGCAAGAACATAAGCAGAACCAAATGAGGTATCGAGTGATGGTCCTGACATATTGTTTTAGCGATCCTCACTATTTTTGTAAAATAAAGGCATCAATAATTATAATGAGGACTTTATTTGGGTGTGAATATTGTCTGAAGACAATATTGTATTTAAACTCACAAAGATGTGTTGTCGATTTTGCACGATAATTGTAATAATAAAGTTGTAGAAATGCTTTTCACTCATGTATTTGGCGACTCATAATGGGTGATGTATACCTATTTTTGGGGCGTCACACCAACAGTATCAAAAAGTATTGTGAAAATATCAATGTTCTATATAAATATTAATACAACTATATAACAAGTTAAGATGAAATCTTATCCAACTTAATTTAACTGATCATTTTATGGGTAATTTGGACATTAACTTATAATTCTCAAATACACATTACATAATTATAGTAACGGAAAGGATCAAAGGCTTATCCCTTGATCCTACATACTATGCATACCCCCTTTAGCGATGATTCAGTTCGTCGCTATATGTTGTCTGTCGCTAAAAGTTAAGACGGTGATTATTTGATATAGCGACGGACCAAAACAGGCACGGTTCGTCTCTAAAGGGGGTAAGTATGGTGTGTAAAATAAAGGGGTGAGTTCTTGAAATGGGTTAATTATAGTACTAGATGTTCAAATTCAATGAATATAATTATAATTTGATATATATAAATGTATACATTAATCTCACAGTAAAATAAAAAAATGTTATAAAAAGTATTAATGATATATATATATATATATAATCTAAAAGATAAATTTACAATTGAATTGTTTTGATAAAAATATATATTACTCCTTCTGTCCCGAATTATCTGCTGTTTTAGCAAAAAAAAAATTGTCCCACAATATCTGTTTTTTTAAGATTCCAATGCATTTTTTCCCTTTGTTTTCCAAATTTGCCCCTTTACCCTAATTATTGATAGTCATTACTCTCATTCATGCCTCTCCTCTTTTTTAAACATCATTTCATATTCCCACCAATAAGGATTCACGCCTCTTTTTTCTCCAATTCTCTTTCACTCATACTTTCTCTCTTTGCAAACTCTTTTGGGTATTGGAGCCGCTGCTCTCTCTCTCTCTCTCTCTCTCTCTCTCTCTCTCTCTCTCTCTCTCTTCAATTAATCATTGTTTCTCTTCAAGCTAGATCCTTTTCATATTCTCACCAACTGTTTTGTGGGATTTTGGTGGAAAACAAAAAAAATCAGCACAAAGGGTATTTTAGTATGTTTATCATACATATTGGTATCTGTGTGAAACTCTGTAATGTTGAGATAATTCGGATTGGGGGATATAATAATACATGTTCAAATACAATGAATACAATTGTAATTTCATATCTAAATATACATGTATGCATGAATCTCACAACAAAATAAAAGAAAAGTCATATATAAAGTATTAATGTCAACTTGTTTTTTTTTAATATATTATATAATTATAAATATGATTGAAATAATCCGGGTTAAATCTCGAGTTAAATCTCAAGTCCCGTTTTTGTGTCTTTACCTCCGATAATTCGATCGGATGACCTGACCCGAGCTTTTGAGAGTAAGCTTTGATACCATATGAAATAACACAAGTCAAATCCCGAGTCCGAATCGAATCGAATCAAATTCATACAAATAAGATCTTAAATTACTGGCCCAATATTATTTTTTGGAGTCATTTTAACGTACCACATGCTCTCATTCAAAAGGTTATGACTGAATGTATAATTGTTAGTAATTTAATTTTTTATACACAAATAAATTTTTTCCTATCTTTCGACATGAAACTGAAGTGTTACAATGATACTGATACAAATTATTTTCAATAATATTATATATGTATTATGTAAAAAAAAATCAAAATTTTGTGAAAAAAATATATAGACCAACTCTTTGACGTACAAACTATCAAACTTGTATATAATTATAATAATATATTGGGAAGGGGTTTGAACGCACTAGTACAATTATTGTGTTTTGGATAAATATTAAATAATTAAAGAAATTAATATTTGTATATGGGTGTGCTCTCATGTAATAAATAATGTAAATAAATTGAGTGAGTATTTATGTGACATTATTAAATAAAAAAATTAGTCTCCATTTATTAGGAGAACAGATTTTTTGTCCTCAAATTCTCTATTTCATTTGTGTTCCCCACTTATATTTTAACACATATCATTTTATTTAATTTTAAAATTAATTAGTGTTAAATAAGAGATTATGTGTCGAAATTTAAGTGGAGTGACATAAAAAAACAAAAAATTTAGGGGGAGAAGATCTGCTCTCATTTATTAGTTGGTTATAAGCGGTAATGTGATGTGATGGTGAAATATATACCCACCAAAATCATCACTATCATTTAGGCCTTTATGTCAAATCCAAAACTAGTAGTAAAAAATGGGAGTAGGCCCTGAAAAACAATTTCCTATGCACCAAATAGTTGACCCTGCATTATTATGTTCACACACAGGAATTGAGGAAATATGCTTAATAAGCTTTTTGTTTGTTTTGTACTCCTTGACCATCTTTATTATTATTATTTTAAGTAATTTAATGTTAAATATCTATATATATATATATATATATATTTTATAATAATTTTAGTATTAATTATTATATTTTTATTTATGTGAAATATAAATTATTTTATTATATTTGTTAATATGCACAAAAAATCAATTAATTTTTTTTTTTGATTATGAAACGAAAGGAGTATTAGTTTTTGTGAAACAAGAGCTGCTCCCCTCCTCCTAATTTATTTCCTGTATACTTACAAATTCAGCTGCACATTATGTCTAAATAGATGTGTGTGTTTCTTTACCTCTTAAAAGTTCTCGTGAGCAGCTCTCAACATTAATATTAATTTATGAGTTTGTTCGCGTGTCATTATTCTACTCTAGTAGGAGTAATGATTTGATTTGAGTTGAGTTGATGCATGTAAAACATTTGTTTTACTTTTACGCACACGTAACAGTGACCTGCCACAACTTTCTGCTATTGACTAAAACCATTAACTATTTTACTTAAACAATTCCACAAACTAACAAAAAAGACAAGCAGACATATTATTATACCACAAACTAATAAAATTATTAACTACTTTATCTAAACAATTCCAAAACTAATAATAATAATAATAATAATAATAATAATAATAATTTCAAAATAATAATAATAATAAAATACTATTAATAGTAATAATTTTAAAATTCTGTTTTTAAAAAAGCTGCTTTTTAAAAAAATTTGTTTTTTCAAAAAGTCTGTTTTTTAAAAAAGATGTTTTTTAAAAATTCTGTTTATTAAAATTCTATTTTTTAAAAGTCTGTTTTTAAAAATTTCTATTTTTTTTAAAATCTGTTTTTAAAAAAACCATTTTTTAATAATAGAATTTTTAAAAAATTAACATTTTTAAAAAAATTAACATTTTAAAATTCAGTTTTTTAAAAAGCTGTTTTTTAAAAAAATTGTTTTTAAAAATCACATTTTTTTAAAACAGCTGTTTTAAAAAAAAATCTGTATTTTAAAATTCTTAATTTTTAAAAAGTCTGCTTTTAAAAATTCTATTTTTTTAAAAATAGAATTTTAAAAAAATTTAACGTTTTTTAAAAAATTAGTTCAGTTTAAAAAAAATAAAAAATTCTATTTTTATAAAAAATTAACGCTTTTTAAAATTAACGTTTTTTTAAAAAAACATAATTTTTTAAAAAAATATTAGTTCAGTATAAAAAAAATAACTTTTTTTAAAAAAATTTAAAAATGGAAGAGTTAAAAATTTAAAAATTTACTCGCAACATTCTCGCATCCTAAGAAGAAAAATGGAACAAAAAGGAAAAGGGTGAAATTAATCAAATTTCAAAGAAAGAATATTATGACTAAGATAATATAGTAACAAATTATTGTTAGTCTTCAACAGAAAAAAATCGATAAAATACAATGAGACAACAAGTTTCGAGATCAATATTCACAATGAAAACAATAATTCATGTAAGAGTTACGTAGAGAATGAAATCTACTATAATCTATGAATTTAAAAGTCCATCATCAATATTTTATCCTCGTAACATTAATCAATATTCATCTTGAATCAAATATTAATCTTTGCACTACATGCCAAAGATATTCATCAGTCGGTCATGTTCATCTCAACACTTGTACATCTTTGCACTACAGGCCAAAGATATTCATCAAAAATTTATTCATCTTTGCACTACAGGCCAAAAATATTCAGTAATACCATCATTTAGAACTGAGGATGATGAAAAATATTTTAAATAAAACGAATCCAGTGAAACAAAAGAGCAAATACAAACATACCCAATTATTATAAGATATCAATGATCAAAACAACCCCGAGTGTGAACGAAAATATACGAACAATGGTACAAACGAATAAAGTCTCCAAAATATATTGACACGATTAACTTGTTCAAAGAGTACAAATACGAATTCAAATATCAACGCCAAAATGAAACTATCTCAATAATTTTGACAACAAGGAATAATCCCGAGAGGCAATACCAAATTTCTAAACGAGAATAAATCGAGCGAATTAAATTTAAACGAATATCGCTGAAAAAGTACGGAATCCGTACCTTAATATGGTACCAAAATAATTCGCCGAATCTAAATATCACCCGCTAAACTCCCCCAATCCGATCTAATTATCAAAATAAAATATAAAGCATATAATTAAATTACGAACTCATACAAATTATATTTTCATAAATTCAATAAATTTTAATATACTATATTCACTTTGTACTCAAAAGATATATTTTAATTATAATAACAATATTATAATATTATTTATCATTTTCCCTTATTAAAATTTCTCTCAAATCTTTTAAATATATATATAACAAAATTATGTATAAAAATATATATATATATATATATATATATATATATAAAGTTCAAAGATGAGGATTAGGTTATAAATATATATATATATATATATATATATATATATATAATCAATTTATCGGATCATGAATCTAATATATATATATATAAACGTAATGCTCATAAAGAATATATATATATATATATATATATATATATATATATATCATATATCTCAACTACAAATTAAAATTTCATTAACAAATTTAATTAATCAAACTATAATAAAATTTTAAAATAGATTATAAATACAACAAAAATATAGATGGTAGTTACAGTAACAAAATAATTGTTTTGTATTCAAAAATAGTCCAATAATTACATTTGAGAAGAAGAATATGATGAATAAAGTTTAAAGATCTTGGTCTCAAACCCTTTTGCAATCCCAGTTACGTTCCCTCGTTCCCTCTTGCGTCTCCTCCTTTTTCTTCCGTTATAATCTTACAACTCCTCATACGTAATAAAGTATAACTAGGTTTTAGCTATTTAATTATTAATTAATATGTTTTATTAACACCCTTAATTTTATTAGGATTTAAAATTACACAATTATAAATTTGACCCAATTAATTTAAAAGCCCAAATTAATGTAATCCTTTACTTATCATGGTCCACATAAATTAAATAGAATCTGACCCAAACATAAGGAAAACCCAATTAAATATTTTAAAGCTTACTTAATTATTTTATTATTATTTTATTGGGTATTACATCACCTTTCCTTTAAGAAGGATTCCGTCCCCTAATCAAAAGAACAAAACGCATTCTAAATTTTCAAAAGATGTGGATATTCCGCCAATAGACTCCTCCATCTCCCAAGTAGCTTCCCCGCCCAAATGGTTTTTCCACAAGACTTTAACAAAAGGAATTGTTTTCCTCCTCATAATTCGCTTTGACGATCTAGAATCGCCTTCGGCTTCTTCCTCACAAGTAAGATCTTCTTGAATCTTATGTAACGTATTATCATACATGAAGCGGATGATAGTTATATTTCCTTAACATTTGAAACATGAAAGATATTATGCACATGAGATAACTGTGGAGGCAAAGCCACCCGATATGCCACTTCTCCAACTCTCTCAAGGACTTTAAAAGGGCCAATGAAACGCGGACTAAGCTTCCCTTTCAAACCAAACCTTCGAACACCTTTCTATGGAGAAACTTTCAAAAACACGTGTTCACCAGGTGTGAATTCAAGAGCCCTCCTTTGAATATCAGCATAACTCTTTTGTCGCGATCTAGCTTCTTTCAATTTTTCTTTAGCCACTGCTACCTTCTCCGTAGTAATCCTAACCAAATTGGGTCCTTCTATTACCCTTTCTCCAACCTCATCCCAACAAGTCGGAGCTCGACACTTCTTACCATATAATACTTCAAAAGGGGCCATACCAATACTAGCTTGCCAACTATTATTGTATGCGAACTCCACCAAACTCAAATAATCATCTCAGTTCCCTGTCCATTCTAAAACACATGATCACAACATGTCTTCTAAAGTCTGAATAGTTCTCTCTGATTGTCCATCTGTCTGCGGGTGAAAAGTTGTACTATAATTGAGCAGCGTTCCCCAAGCTCGTTGAAATCCTTTCCAAAATCGAGAAGTAAACCGCGGATCCCGATCCGAAATAATAGAAACTGGAGTCCCATGAAGCATAACAATCTCACGTTGAAAAATATTTGCTAATTTATTTATCGAAAAATCCTCACGAATAGCTAGAAAATGCGCCGATTTGGTCAAACGATCCACTACCACCCAAATAGCATCATTCTTTTTAAGAGTCCTCGGTAATCCAATCATAAAATCCATCGAAATGTCATCCCATTTCCACACGGAATCTCTAATCATTAACAAAAACACCGTGCCTCGATGCTCTATTTTCACTTGCTGACAAGTAAGACATTTACTCACAAATTCAGCTACATCCCTTTTCATTCCACTCCACCAGAAATTCTCCTTCAAATCTTTATACATCTTTTTAGACCCCGGATGAATAGAAAATGGTGAAATATGAGCTTCAGTTAACACTGCCTCACGAATCACTGGATCCACTGGAACACATAACCGTTTACCGAGCCATATCACACCTTGCTCATCAATGCAAAACTCTAGCTGCCTACCCTCATTCATATTCTGCGCTACAGCCCACAACTCGCCATCCTCCTTTTGGGCTTCTTTGATACGCAAAATAAGAGAAGGTTTCACCCTCATACCTGCTACCAACCCATCATAACCTCTAGCATATAGCTCCAAACCCACACGCTCCATCTCCGAGATAAGTTGAGGTTGTGTAACCAAGGCAGCTACACTCCCTGAACTTTTTCGACTAAGAGCATCTGTAACCACATTAACCTTACTGGGGTGATACTGAATTCTAGCATCATAATCCTTAAGAAGCTCCAACCAACGCCTCTGTCTCATATTAAGCTCCTTTTGAGTAAAAATATATTTAAGGCTCTTGTGGTCGGTGAAAATGTCACAAGTCTCTCCATATAGATAGTGTCTCCAAATCTTTAGGGCAAAAATAATTGCTTCTAACTCTAAGTCGTGGGTAGGGTAATTCACCTCATAAGGTTTAAGTTGTCTGGAAGCATAAGCAATTACCTTACCATTTTGCTTTAAAACACACCCTAATCCTTTCTTGGAAGCATCACTGTAAATATGATAACCTCCTGTCCCCGACGGTAATGTAAGCATTGGAGCCGACACAAGCCTCTTCTTAAGTTCTTCAAAACTTTTCTCACGTTTCTCATTCCACACAAACTTTATGCCTTTCTTCATGAACTGAGTTAATGGCAAAGCTAACAAAGAGAAACCTTCCACAAATCGCCTGTAGTACCCTGCCAAACCCAAAAAACTCCTTACTTCAGTTACCATGGTAGGTCTTGGCCAATTAGTGATAGCCTCAACCTTCACAGGATCCACCTTAATACCTTCAGCAGACACGACATGTCCCAAAAATGCTACCTGTTCTAACCAAAATTGGCATTTGGAAAACTTAGCATATAACTTATTCTTCTGCAGAACCCCCAAAATAGTACGAAGATGCTCTTCATACTCCTCCTTAGACTTAGAATACACCAAAATGTCATCAATGAAGACAATGACAAATTGGTCCAAGTACTCGCTAAAAACCCGATTTATCATATCCATAAACACCACTGGAGCATTAGTCAACCCAAATGACATCACCAAAAACTCATAAAGCCCATACCGAGTACGAAAAGCTATTTTTGGAATGTCCTCTTCCCTTACCCTCAACTGATGGTACCCCGACCTCAAATCTATCTTTGAGAAGAGCTTTGCCCCTTAGAGCTGATCAAATAGGTCATCTATCCATGGCAATGGATATCTGTTCCTGATAGTGATCCGATTTAGCTCCCTATAATCTATACACAATCTCATAGATCCGTCCTTCTTCTTCACAAACAAGACTGGAGCACCCCATGACGATACACTCGGTCTAATGAATCCACGATCTAACAACTCTTGCAATTGTTCCTTCAACTCCTGTAACTCTAATGAAGCCATTCTATAGGGTGCCTTAGAGATAGGTTCCGCTCTAGGAATGAGCTCAATAGTAAATTCAACTTCCTCGGTGGCAATCTCGGCAGATCTCAGAAATACCTCGTGAAATTCTCGCACAATTGGATAGTGATCAAGTTGGGGCTCATCCCTCGAGGTATCCTTCACATAAGCCAAATAACAATCACGCCCCTTAGCAATCATTTTGCTCGCCTTCAAAGCTGAGATCAACTTTACAACACCATTCGACTTTGAACATTGAAACTCGAATTCGGAGTGTCTAAGGGTCCAAAAATAACTTTCCTCGCCTGACAATCAATAGTGGCTCGATGCTTACTCAACCAATCCATACCTAAGTTAATATCAAAATCATGCATCACCATAGGAAGTAAGTTAGCTGCGTACACTCTCTTCCCTAACTTCAAAGGACACTCGCGAAAGTGCTCAGAAATAATCACAGAATTTCCCATCGGGGTAGAAATAGACAAATGAGGATTTAATATTTGAGAAGACACTCCAAGATGATGAACAAATGAAAGTGCAACAATAGAGTGTGTAGATCCAGTGTCAAACAAAACTGATGCCTCACGATTTCCTACAAGAAGGATGCCTGAAATAGTACTCTCAGGTTTGGGCACTTTGATTAGTCATCAATGCAAACACTCTCCCACCAAAGTTGTCATACCACCACCATTACCAGCATTACCGCCTCCTTCATTACCACGCTGAACCGTGCAGTCCCTTGCTCTGTGTCCCATCTGTCCACATAAGAAACAAGCCCTTGTATCTCTATAAGACGCCTATATCGAGATGATACCCACCACAAGTAAGACATGGACCAAAGTGGAAGTGACAAAAGGTTCTTGATTGCCCCACTTTCTTTGGTCCCGGATATCGCCCGAAATTTGACCTGTTGGCGATGTTGACCACGATTTTGATTCTCACTTGAAACCCCTTACGCTTGAAATCCCCTATTTTGATACTACCCTCCATCTTGCCATCGACCTACATCGACCTCCACGACCACCTCGCAGATTGGGTAAGCAAAATCCTTCAAGGATTAAATCACGACCGATGGAGGCTCATTCCAATTATTTTGCCTTTTATTCGATTTACCTAAATCGCCCCATTCCTTGCCCTTGTTGGTCATCTCTATCTCTCTTTCGACTCCCATCTGATTTGGAAGCTCGAAAGTCTTTGTGCTCCATTTCCACACTCTTAGCTGCATTGGCCACCTGTGATACATCTGCAAATATGGTGTGGATGATCGATCTCCTATACTCATATTTCAAGGCCCATTTGAACTTTTACTTCACCAGTAGCAATTTTTCAGCTATTGAACCCGCATAAAACCAAATGAATCCTCAGAAACCTCGTTATGAAATCAGTAATAGTCTCATCATCCTTCTGCCGAATGGACACAAATTCTGTAAGACACCAACTTTTATGAATAAAGATAAATTTTCTATAATTATCATTTTTTTAAATATTATGGAATGAATTTGATATAATGTTATAGTTGTGGGTAATATTTAAAAATTTTGCAAAGTACGCAATTTGTTTATAATATTCGATTGGTCGGGGAATATTCGTACGGCGACACAATCATTGGTGAACCCCACAACGGAATTATTGTCGGATTGAGAAAATGACAAAAATATTTTTTATGAAAATAACGACGGAAGTTTTACCGTTAACTGTTGAAACACCCGGTGTTAAAGTACAGAATACGCGTGGTTGCATAAGTAGCACTACAGTATTGATTATTGATGCATACATGAGAAGTCACTCGGTTTTGTTCAATTATTGCTACAAAGAATTCTTGATAGTATTTCACGTTATTTAATTCAATTATTGTCGATATTATATAATTGAGACGCATGAAGTTATTAATATTATTATTTACAATATTAACGATGTCTAAAGTTCTACCAATGAGAGGTTTGGTCACCTAATCATGGCTACCAATAGGGAGAAATCCTTATCGAAAAGCCCTCTTTTCTTGGGAACGACACATTGGAATTAATATTGTAAATTATAATAATGATGATAAATGTTGTTAAAATTATTAAGGTGATTTTTATGAAGTATTTGATATTATTATATGGAACCCCCCATTTACCCATTTTTCAAAATAATCTGAAGGAAGTTATAAAGTATATATATATATATATATATATATATATATATATATTTGACATGTGTGTGTGTTTTCGTGTGTGTAAGAGTGTGTGTGTGGTAGTGGGTTTTGGTGGGTGAATGGATTATATGTTTTAATATGAAAGAGTTTTTGGTGGGTGGTGGTAAGTATTTTATATATATGTATGACATGAATTGATATTGGTGGGGAAATGATGTTTGTCGGAAGGTGGAGTCTAATATGGGGTATATATATATATATATATATATATATATATATATAAATAATAGAAGTGGCCAATATGTTGTTTTATATAATATATATATATATATATATATATATATAAGCTGTCGTTGAATTAAAGGAATTCACATGTGGGATAATTACGTTGCGTCTAAAAAAAAATTTTCCTTTCGCCCGTGACTCTACAAAATTATTTCGTTCATGAACAGTGTCCTTCCATTCTCTTATAAATAGAAGCCCATTCCTTCATTATTTCTTACGAATTCACTGAAACTCTAGAGAGAGAAAATTATAGAAAGAAAGAAGAAGAGAAATCTGCTACCTCTCTTTTCCTATATCAAGTTTCTTCTAAGGTAAGGGGTATTTTTTTTTATATTCATGAAGAGAACTTCTGTTATTCCATTCTTTATTATTCTGTTGGAATAACCTGTATACGCGGTCTAACCTATACTTGGTGATTTCTGTTGTTATTCCATTCTTTATTATTTTGTTGGAACATCCTGTCATGCATGCGTTATCGGACCGGGTTCCATCTTTATTATTCTATTGAAATATCACATGCATGCGTTTCTGTTTGGACTTGATTTCCTTATTTATTATTCTCGTTGAATAACTTTTGCCTATCGCCAAGTACCGCATGCATGGTGATTTCGTTGTTATTCCATTCTTTATTATTCTTTGAATATCCCGTCTTGTCGTATTACGCTGACCGTTCCGTTATTTATTATTCTGGAATAACCTCGTCATCGCAATCTACCGCATGCATGGTGATTTCTTTGTTATTTCATTCTTTAGTATACTCAACCGGTTAAAGTTTTGACTTATACTCCATGAAATTAGTGGAATATCCTTGATATTTCAAGCTTCATCCAATTACCTTTTATGGAAATATTCTTCCGAGCATTCTTGAATTTTACTTTACAAAGAAGTATCATGTTGACAATTTGACGCGTTATTAGTTCTGAATAAGTTAATTCTTGAACTTGTTTTATTGAATTCTTATATCATTGTCATCATCCTCATATTTATATTTTGTTGAAAGTCATTTGTGGCCTGTAGTGCATAGATGGACTTGGTATGATTATGACCAAGGATTATTTGATGTAATCATGACCGTAATGTTACAAATGATGTGGTAAAAGTCTTCATTGGCTCGTAGTGCATTGATGGACAGTTGTTGGTATGATCATGACCATTGATGAATACACAAATATCTTTGGCCCGTAGTGCATGGATAATTTGTGGTTGTGATACTAATGAATATTCTTGGCCATAGTGCAGGGATGAAGTGGATTATTTATTAAGCCGAGTCTCAGCGATAAAAATGATGAAAAACCTTTTAAATCTAAAAGATAGTAGATTTTATTCTCTACTTGACTCTTCTAATGGATTGCATGTTCCGCTGTAGTTAAACTTGATGTCTATTATATTTTATCAGTTTAACACCGTTGAAGACTAATGATAATTAATTCAGCATTATCTTAGTTATAATGTTTGTTACTGGGCTAGTTGAGCTCACCCTTTCTTTCACTGTTCTCTTCAGGAAATGAGAACGTAGCCGGGACTAGTCGGGGAACGGAGTGACGGTCCGAGATGATAGTATTAGTGTCCTCACTATTCTGTTAAATAGTGTGACAATAAATGTAATGAGGACTTATTCTGAGAGTGGATATTGTCTAAAAGACAATAATTGTATTAAAACTCACAGCTCTCTTGTTGTATATTAAAGATTATATATGTATTCGGTACCATGTATTTGGCGACTCAGGATAGGTGATGTATACCTATTTTGGGGCGTCACAAATTCCCTGATGTATGCATCCCTATCAGCGTTTGGGAAATACTACTGATAGAAAAGGTCACAAAAACTGCTCCATATGAGTCCATCCATAAATCCATCTCCCTGTGTAGCCTTCAACGATTCCCACCATCGCTGAGCATCATCCTCTAGCTTATATACTGCTAATCTCACCTTCTGATTTTCGGTACACCCAATAACATCAAAAATCTTCTCCAAGTGGGCGATCCGAGCCTCTCGCATCAATTGGAGTTGGAGCAAAACGAAAAGAGTTGGGCTTCTGCTTAATGAACCTCTCCAATAACACATACAACGGCTGTACTTGCTGACCCACTTGATCCTCGAGAGGAACATTCTGCTCATGTTGTGGTATCTCTACATCATCCCCCATGCAATTTACGTTATGATTTCCATGCATCTGCGGAATACCTTGCATAGCCTGTGCCACAGCCTGCGTAACTGCCTCATTCACCATTGCTGCTACCATAGCCGGGGTTATTGTCGCATTACCCTGATTCCCATCGTTTCCACCTTGGTTAACAGCCTCAACCTGAGGCTGCCTTTGACCCCTCCTACCGTTATTACCCTGCCTCCCAGCAATTCTCGAAGACCTACAAGCTATCTATAATACAAAACAACAAATAAGAACAAACAGATCAAAACAAATAATCAAGGCCAAATTTATGCAGAACGAAAATCAAACGCAATACAAATCTTATATCTACCCAGTGGTCTACCCATAACTCACAGGTCAAGCCTAAAAGGCAATCTACAAGATCATAACCTAAGCTCTGATACCAACTCTATAACACCCCCTTTCCCAAACGGAAAAAAGGGATGTCACGCACAAACATAATAAATACAAACCTCAATCTCAAAATATCTCCAATGAAATTGAACACTAATTGTCACATACTCCAGTTTAAATAGAAGGAACTCCACACTTACTTAATCTCTACTAATAAGAAATAAATGCCAAAATGGCCCAAACATCCATTAACAAAATATTGAGAACAGCAAGTCTAATAATAATTCTAAAAAACTAATCTACTCATTTGGATCAAAGGTAGCTCTCATCCCACATATCCTGATCACCCCTGATTACCTGCCGAAAAAAAAAACACAGCGTGAGCCAATTGCCCAATACGGATATGAATATGAATAAATATATCACAATAAGTAATGAATCTAAAAGAGTTGAATGAATGAACACATGTGAATTACAAACGAATTACGAATAGATCAAAATTTGAGAGTCCATTTACAAATGACTAACACTGTCAATCGAATAATTATAGCCAAAAGAATCCCAAACAAATAAGGCTGAATCAAATGGTTGTAAGATAAAAATTTTATACTGAGCTCAAATACAAATAGCCAAAGGCTAACAAAATACATCGGTACCATGATGTATACAAATCAAATCGGATAGTACGCACGACACATACGTCACTAATCCGCTAAACAAATCGAATCAAATCAAATCTTTGGGTCGAATTCCACATACGATCACGAACAAATATATCAAATGGCCAAAGCTCATACTCCGAGTATACAAAAGGATACGCCGTGGACTAATCACACCGCCACGGAAGGTGTCATGCCCTTGTGTCAAGAGGACATGCATGTGGTACCCCCACAGGTGGTTAGCTCAAGTATACCCTAAGGATCAAACTACAAAATGTAAGCCAAAAGGGGTTCAAATCACAAGGCTTACATGACCATATTCAAATGAAATCGAATTATTAAATACAAACATACCCAATTATTATAAGATATCAATGATCAAAACAACCCCGAGTGTGAACGAAAATATACGATCAATGGTACAAACGAATAAAGTCTCCAAAACATATTGACACGATTAACTAGTTCAAAGAGTACAAATACGAATTCAAATATCAACGCCAAAATGAAACTATCTCAATAATTTTGACAACAAGGAATAATCCCGAGAGGCAATACCAAATTTCTAAACGAGTACAAAACGAGCGAAATAAATTTAAACGAATATCGCTGAAAAAGTACGGAATCCGTATCTTAATATGGTACCAAAATAATTCGCCGACTCTAAATATCACCCGCTAAACTCCCCCAATCCGATCTAATTATCAAAATAAAATGTAAGACCCCAGCTATTATAAATAAAGATGAGTTTTCTATAAATATTATTTTTGAATATTATGGAATAAATTTGATATAATGTTATAGTTGTAGTAATATTTATAAATTTTTGCAAAGTATGTAAGTTGTTATAAAATATTCGTTTGGTGGGGAATATTCTTTTGTTAGGAATATTCAGTAAAAGCTACTCAATCATTGGTGGACCCCATTAATGTAATTATTGGATTGAGAAAACGACAAAATATTTTATAAAAATAACTACGGAGGTGTTACCGTTAAAACTGCGCTGAACTACCCGGTGGTAAAAGTACGAATACGCTGTGGTTACATAGTAGACACTCAGATTGATTATTGATGCTTACGTGAGAAGTCACTTTCAAATTTATGCTCAATTATTACTCACATAATTGCCGCATCATATCTCTTATATTATTGATTCAATTATTGTCACAAGATCATCATCAGATAATATGTTATATTATTAATTGAGACGACAAGTTATAAATGATTAATAATTGTTGAAAGATTAAAAATGTGTTGATTAAAAATAAAATGATTTGTGGTAATATTTATTCAATCCTTAATGTATATAAAGAGTCATTATGAGAGACGTTTGTGGTAAGTTTGATTATTTTATGGGGGGGGCCATATGTCATCATCTAAGAGTCTCTTCACAATAGTAATTACCTTTGTGAATAAGTAATTACCTTCGTCAATAAGATTTACCTTTGTCGATAGTATTTACCTTCGTCAATAGTAATTACCTTCGCCAATAAGTAATTACCCTTGTGAATAGTAATTACCTTCATCAATAGTAATTACCTTTACCAGACGTCAAACCACTTGCTGTTTCACATTACAAGCGTCCAAACCACTTGTCGTTTCACATTACAAAGCGTCGAACCACTTGTCGTTTCACATTACTGAGCGCCGAACCACTTTTCTTTTCACATCACCAAATCAAGCCACTTGCCTTTTCACATGGTAGGTGCTAAGCTAGAAATCTTCTATAAATAGAGGCCTAGTGCTTCATTATTTTCACGAATTCATTCAAGCTTTAGAGAGAAAGTATAGAGAGATAAGAGAAAGAAGAAGAGTATTTTTGTTACTACACTACTGCAGATTCAATCTCCTACCAAAAGTAAGGGGTGTTATTCTTTCTTATTCATGAAGAGAACTGTTGTTATTCCATTGCTTATTATTCTCATTGGAATAACTTTTGTATCTGTGCTTAATTACCTATACTTGGTGACATTCTTCTATTATTCTGCTCGAACATCCCGCTCATGTGTTTTTACACCGGACTGGTTCCGCTCTTTATTATTATTCTCATTTGAAATCATCACATGCATGTGTTTTACACCGGACCGGTTCCGCTCTTTATTATTATTCATTTGGAACATCCTCGTGCATGCGTTTTACGGCGGACTTCGGTTCCGTTATTTATTATTCTGTTGAATAACTTTTGCTGTATGATCTATCGCATGCATGGTGATTTCTTTTGTTATTCCATTCTTTATTATACCCAAATGGTTTAAAACTTTGACTTCTATACTCCATGAAATTAGTGGAATATCCTTGATATTTGCGTTTTCGAATGGAAGTGGGAGCACATTACCATGGATTTCGCTATCGGCCTTCCTAAGGTTTCTCAAGGCATTGATGAGATTTGGGTCATTGTTGATAGATTGACCAAGTCTGCTCATTTCTTCCGATACGAGAAACTTATACACTTGAACGTCTTGCTCAGTATGTACATAAACGAGATTGTAAGACTGCATGGTATGCCGGTATCCATAGTTTCTGATCGAGACCCAAGATTCACTTCACGATTTTGGGTTAGTTTGCAAAAAGCTATGGGCACAGACTTACGATTTAGCTCGGCATATCATCCTCGAGAGGACGGACGGACGGTCGGGAGAGGACTATTCAAACTCTTGAAGATCTATTAAGACTCGTGTCCTTGATTTCAAGGAGTTGGGACAAGTTCTTACCATTGGTGGAGTTTTCCTACAACAACAAAGCTTTATCAGCAAGTATTGACATGGCTCCATTCGAGCGTTGTATGGAAGAAAGTGTCGTTCCGAAGATTTGGGATGAGGTGGGTGAAGCAACGTTGTTGGGACCGGAGTTGGTACGTATGACTACGGAAAAGATTCAAACGATCCGACAACGTATAAAAACCTCACAAAATCGACAAAAGAGTTATGCTGATCTTCATCGAAAGGACGTGGAATTCGATATAGGAGATCATGTGTTGTTAAGAGTTGCTCCATGGAAAGGAGTTACAAGATTTGGAAAGAGAGGAAAACTTAATCCTCGATTCATCGGTCCATTTTTAATCCTCGATCGAGTAGGAACTGTGGCCTATAGACTCGCTCTACCGCCAAGTATGTCTCGTGTTCATAACGTTTTTCACATATCCATGTTACGTAAATATGTGAAAGACCCGAACCACATTATTGAGTTAGAACCGGACGAAATAGCGGAAGATTTGACGTATGAAGAGGTTCCTGTTCAAATCTTGGATAAGAAGGAACATATTCTACGCTCCATGGTTATACCTCAAGTCAAAGTTTTGTGGAGGAACCACGATGTTGAGGAAATGACTTGGGAGTTAGAATCAAATGAAATCAAGGTATCCTTATCTCTTCGACATACCGGTCGTCGCATTCTAATTTCGAGGGAAAATTTCATAAGAAGGGAGGTTGTAAGACCCCAACTTTTATAAATAAAGATGAATTTTCTATAAATATTATTTTTGAATATTATGGAATAAATTTGATATAATGTTATAGTTGTGGTAATATTTATAAATTTTGCAAAAGTAAGCAAGTTGTTATAAAATATTCGTTTGGTCGGGAATATTCTTTTTGTCGGGGAATATTCAATGCGACGGCTCAAATCATTAGTGGACCCCATAACGGAAGTGTTGTCGTAGTTAGAAAAACGACAAAATTATCTTTCTATAAAAATAATGGCAGTAGAGGTGTTACCGTTAAAACCGCTTGAACTACCCGGTAGTAAAAAAGTACGATGTCTGGCGTAGTTGTATAGTAGCACTACGGTATTGATTATTGATGCTTACGTGAAAGTCACTTAGTTATACTCAATTATTGTTACAATAATTTGCTTGCATCATATCTCTTATATTATTGATTCAATTATTGTCACAAAGATTATCATCACATATAATATGTTATATTATTAATTGAGACGACAAGTTATAAATGATTAATAATTGTTGAAAGATTAAAATGTGTTGATTAAAAATAAAATAATTTGTGGTAATATTTATTCAATCCTTAATGTATATAAAGAGTCTGTTATGAGACGTTTGTGGTAAGTTTGATTATTTTATGGGGGGGCCCATATGTCATCATCTAAGAGTCTCTTCATCAATAGTATTTACCTTCGTCAATAGTAATTACCTTTGTGAATAGTAATTACCTTCGTCAATAGTAATTATCTTTACCAGACGTCGAACCACTTGTCGTTTCACATTACAGGCGTCGAACCACTTGTCGTTTCACATTACAAAAGGCCGAACCACTTGTCGTTTCACATTACAAAGCGCCGAACCACTTGTCGTTTCACATTACAAAAGGCCGAACCACTTGTCGTTTCACATTACAAAAGGCCGAACCACTTTTCTTTTCACATCACCGGTCGTCAAGCCACTTGCCTTTTCACATGGCAGGTGTTAAGCTAGAAATCTTCTATAAATAGAGGCCTAATGCTTCATTATTTTCACGAATTCATTCAAGCTTTAGAGAGAAAAGTATAGAGAGAATAAGAGAGAAAGAAGAAGAGTATTTTGTTACTACACTACACTCTGCAAAGATTCAATCTCCTACCAAATGTAAGGGGTGTTATTCTTTCTTATTCATGAAGAGAACCGTTGTTATTCCATTGCTTATTATTACATTGGAATAACTTTGTATACTGTGATTTTACCCTATACTTGGTGACATTCTTCTATTATTACATTGGAACATCACATGCATGTGTTTTACATGGGACTGGTTCCGTCTTTATTATTATTACATTGGAACATCCTGTGCGTGTGTTTTACAGGACACTGGTTCCGCTTCTTTATTATTATTACATTGGAACATCACATGCATGTGTTTTACAGGACTGGTTCCGTCTTTATTATTATTACTGTTGGAACATCACATGCGTATGTTTTTACAGGACATGGTTCCGTCTTTATTATTATTACATTTGGAACATCACATGCATGCGTTTCTGTGGGACTGATTCCGTTATTTATTATTCTGTTGGAATAACTTTTGCTGTCTTGATTATCGCATGCATGGTGATTTCTTTTGTTATTCCATTTTTATTATACCCAGTTGGTTAAAACTTTGACTTCTATACTCCATGAAATTAGTAGAATATCCTTGATATTTGCGTTTCATCCGATATCTTTTCATGGAAATATTCTTCGATCATTCTTAAATTTTACTCTAAAAAGCGATATCATGTTGATAATTTGGGCGTTAATAATTCACGGATAAAATAATTCTTGAACTTGTTTTATTGAATTCTTATATCATTGTCATCATCCTCATGTTTATATTATGTTGAAAGTCATCTGTGGCACATAGTGCATAGATGGACTTGGTATGATTATGACCGAGACTATTCGGTGTAATCATGACCGTAATGTTACAAATGATGTGATAAAAGTTCTCGATGGTAGTAGTGCATTGATGGACCGATTGTTGGCATGATCATGACCATTAATGAATACACAACTATTCTTGGCCCGTAGTGCATGAATAATTGTGGTCGTGATACTAAAGAATATCTTTGGTAGTAGTGCGGGGGTGATTCGATGATGTGGATTATTTATTAAAGTGAGTCTCATATAAAAGATGATGAAAAACCTTTTAAATCATAAAAGATAGTAGATTTTATTTTCTACTTGACTCTTTTAATGGATTGCTTGTTCATTGCTTAAACTTGATGTTTATTATATTTTATCGGTTTAACCTTTGTTGAAGGCTATTGATAATTTATTACGCATTATCTTAGTCATAATATTTCTTCTTTGGGCTAGTTGAGCTCACCCTTTCTTTCCTTTATTCTCTTGAGGAAATGAGAACATAGGTTGGAACAGTCGAGGGAGCGGAGTAATGGTCGGAGGATAGCATTAGTAGTCCTCACTATTACATGAAATAGTGTGATAATAATTGTAATGAGGACTCCTTTTGAGTTTGTATAATATCTAGTAGACAATATTTTTATTCAAACTCACGATTTATGTCGTATTGTATACCTACGCTTATATTAGTAAGTTGTATTTAAATTACATTACCATGTATCGACTACCCAAAATGGGTGATGTATACCTAATTTTGGGGGCGTCACATAAAATATAAAGCATATAATTAAATTATGAACTCATACAAATTATATTTTCATAAATTCAATAAATTTTATTATACTATATTCACTTTGTACTCAAAAGATATATTTTAATTATAATAACAATATTATAATATTATTTATCATTTTCCCCTTATTAAAATTTCGCAAATCTTTTAAATATATATATAACGAAATTATGGTATAATATATATATATATATATATAATGAATTAGGTGAATCAAAGTTATATATATATAGAATCAAGAGGTAATCTAATATATATATATATATATATATATATATATATATTAAGATTAGCAATGAGGAGTAGGTTATAAATATATACATATATATATATAATCAACTTATTTGGATCATGAATCTAATATATATATATATATATATATATATATATATATCATATGTGACGCCCCCAAAATTAGGTATACGTCACCCATCTTGGGTCGCCACTTACATGGTACATAAATTCAAATACAACTTACTAACCTAACTGTCGTGTACAATACGACATAAACTGTGAGTTTGAATACAAATATTGTCTACTAGATATTATACAAACTCAAAAGGAGTCCTCATTACAACTATTATCACACTATTTCACGTAATAGTGAGGACTACTAATGCTATCCTCCGGACCATTACTTCGCTCCCCGACTCGTCCCAAATGCTATGTTCTCATGTCCTCAAGAGAATAAAGAAAGAAAGGGTGAGCTCAACTAGCCCAAGAAGAAATATTATGACTAAGATAATGCGAATAAATTATCATTAGCCTTCAACAAAGGTTAAACCGATAAAATACAATAGACAACCAGCTTTAATCTGCAATTGAATAAGCAATCCATTAAAAGAGTCAAGTAGAGAATAAAGTCTACTATCTTTTAGGTTTTAAAAGGTTTTCATCAATTTTTATCGGCGAGACTCAAATTTAATAATAAACCACCACATCTAATCATCCCCGTATTACCCGCAGCCAAGGATTTTCATCAAATTATCAATAGTCATGACTATACCGAATCACCCCTCAGTCATAATCATACCAAAACTATCCATCACCGCATTACAGCCCACCGAGGACTTTTGTTACATCATTTATATCAAGTCATGATTATACCGAATGATCCTCGGTCATAATCATACTAAGTTCATCTACGCACGTAAAGCAAAAGATAACATAATATAACATGAGGATGATGACAATGACATATAGTAATTCAATAAAACAAGTTCAAGAATTATTTAATCCATGAATTAATAACGTCCAAATTGTCAATATGATCTTCGTTTTCAGAGAGTAAAATTCAAGAATGATCGTAAGAATATTTCCATGAAAAGATATTTGGATGAAACGCAAATATCAAGGATATTCTACTAATTTCATGGAGTATAAAGTCAAAGTTTTAACCAACCGGGTATAATAAAGAATGGAATAACAAAAGAAATCACCACGCATGCAGATTGCAGATGTACAAAGTTATTCCAACAGAATAATAATAACTAAACCAGTGTCGTGAAATTCACACCGATGCGGATGTTCCAACAGTAATAATAAAGATGGAACCAGATCCTGTAAAACACACGATAGGATATTCCAACAGAATGATAAAGATTTTAACCAGTCCTGTAAAACACACGCATGTGATGTTCCAACAGAATAATAAAAAGCGGAACCAGTCCTGTAAAAAACACACGCATGTGATGTTCCAATGTAATAATAGAAGAATGTCACCAAGTATAGGTAAACTCATGTACAAAGTTATTCCAATGTAATAATAAGCAATGAAATAACATAAGGATTTCACCAAGTATAGGGTATGCCAGCGTATCTGAGGTTATGTATAGGGTATGCCACTTTTACAAAAGTTATTCCAATGTAATAATAATGAATGGAATAATGTAAGTTCTCTTCAAGAAGAAAGAATAACACCCTTCTACCGTAAAAAGAACCTAATATAGAAGTAGTGAAGTAGCGAATACTCTTCTTCTTTCTATAATTTTCTCTCTATAGCTTCTCTCTATAATTTCTCTCTAGAGTTTCAATGAATTCGTAAGAAAATAATGAAGGAATGAGCTTCTATTTATAGGAAAATGGAATGCATAAGAATTAATCCATGAACGGTCCGAGATTGATTTACTTTAATCTGACGGTCCATATTTAAAGAAAAATCTTTTAAATAAAATATAATATATTCTATTTATATAAAAACATTTTACTATGCAAACACTATGCAATACTATGCAAAACACTATGCAAAACACTACTATGCAACACTATGCATAATAAAATATAATATATTCTATTTATAGAATAACTTTAATAAAGTATTCTATTTTATATAAAAGATGTTTCGCTTTTATTACGTTAATAATACGAATAAAACAAAACGTCATTATCGCTTATAATAATTCATATTATTAATCGACAATAATGGAATCAAACCGAGTGACTTCTCACATAAGCATCAATAATCAATACCGTAATGCTACTATGCAACCACATATTCTCGTATTTTTTTACTACCGAAGTAGTTCAACAAGAACTACACAGTAAAACTTCCGCCGTTATTTCAATAAAATATTTTTGTCGTTTTCTCGATCCGGCAATAATTCGCATTATTAGGGTCCACCAATGATTGAGTAGTTGTACGAATATTCCCCGCTAAACCAATATATCCCCACCAATCGAATATAATATAACCACTTGCATACTTTGCAAAATTTATAAATACTACCCACAACTATAATATTATCTCAAATTCACACCATAATATTAAAAATTATTTCGACAAAATTTAAATCTTTATTGATAAAATCTGGGGTCTCACAATCTCCCTCCTTATGAAATTTAAGCCCTCGAAATTAGGGTACGATACTGGTATGATAAAGAGATGAGGATACCTTGAATACCTTTATCGCTTAAAAATATTAAATTCATCTTTGAAATCTTACAAAGCTATTCATTAACAATTCATCTTTGCACTACAAAAGCAAAGATATACAAATCAGAAAACCAATAATGCTAAGACGCAGCGACTTAATAGTATCACGACCACGAATTATCCATGCACCAATCGCCAAGGATATTCGTGTTTTCAATTACTGGCCATGATTATACCGAATAATCCGTGGTCATAATCATACCAAGTCTATCAATGCACTACTACCAAAGATGACTTTTACCACATCAATGAATTAATATTTCATTCTTTGAGACTCACCTCATAATTAATCCATATCATCGAATCATCCCCCACTACGAGCCAAGGATATTCATTAGTATCCGACCACAAATTATCCATGCACTACTACCAAAGATAATCGTGTATTCATTAAGATCACGACCACAAATTATCCATGCACTACTATTAAAGATAATTGTGTTTTCAATTACTATTATGATTATACCGAATGATCCTCGTCATAATCATACCAAGTCCATCTATGCACGTAAGCCACGATGACTTTGAACACATCCATGAATTAATATTTCATTCTTTGAGACTCAAATTTCAATAATTAATCCACATCGTCGAATCATCCCCGCACTACAAAGCTAAGGATATTCATTAAGATCACGACCACAAATTATCCATGCACTACGGCCAAAAGATAATTGTGTTTTCAATTACTAAGCATGATTATACCGAACAATCCTCGGTCATAATCATACCAAGTCCATCTATGCTTTCTACAGCCACGTATGACTTTAAAAAAAATATAAACATGAGGATAATGATATAAAGAATCAATCAAATAAGATAAAGGATAAATATTAAACATTTATAATATAATTTATCCAGATTCAAGAATATCCCCATGTTATCAATCACTTAATAATCTCATAATCTAATATCATTAATATTATACCAATATTTTAATCACTTCTTAAATTTATAAACAATTTATCTCAATTGTTTACGCTTTACCATATAATGCATTTAATCATTCAAAATGCCATACTCATAAGATATCATTACCAATTATCAAATCCTCAAAAAATATGCATATATACTATATATAGGATTCTCTAGCCATAAAATCCTATTTTCAACTTTGTTACTTCACATAACATATTTAACTCATATGTTCGTAACTAAACTATTTTCATGAAAAATACCAAATCAGTCCCAAAAATATTTCTTTTCTGGGATTTAGCATAATATAGTCCCATGATGAAAATATATTTTTCTCGGAATTTTTAAAATTCATTTACTATTTTTTAAAAATCAATTTCTAATTAATTCCTTAAGAAATTAGCTACCTCAAGTTTAACTCCAAAAATTCCCAAATCTTGGCAGGACCTTACACATGTTAACGTGAGATTCTAGTTTAAATTTCATGGTCATCGGAGTTATAGAACTTTGGTTATAGCGTTTTTCGTCGGAAAAACCTAAATATTGAAATAGTCATAACTTGCTCATTTTAAGTCAGAATGAGCTCATTTTTGGACAGGAGATACTTTATACCATATACTTTCATGTCCCAAAAGGCCAGAATTTTTCTCATAATTTAAGTGGCCTAAACAGCCTCTCTAAAATCATGGCAGAAGCTTTTTCGGTTTTTGCAGCTTTGCACTCCTTTGCTAAAATCAGTCCACACAAAAATCTACAACACCTTTTCCAGTAATTCCACTTGGATTAGTTAGGTAACTCATAGATCTAACTCTAGGACTTGACCACATTCAAAAATTCAAAATATAATAGGAGATATGGTCAATTGAATTTCATGTTATGTTTTTCACTAAAATCTGATTTTCAACTCTTTGTGATTTCTAAGAAACTTTCATGTTTTTACATACTAACCAACATAACTCATCATAAAACTTACTAATACTTCATATACCCATGATTTTTATTAGTCCAATGCTTTTATTATGACTTTCATCATAATCCACGTAAACAGATCCTTTTAGTTGAAGAAATATTTGAGGGTTTAAGAAATGGGTTTTTGTATTGGGGTCAATACAAAATTCAATTTCACGCTCTAGGGTAGGCTAGAAAATCTTCAAGAATACGTCCAAGAAATTTATTAATGATAGAAATATCATTCAAAATCATTACTCTCGTCCAAGACTTGGATAAGTACGTCACATTAATACCAACTGTGACTTCTATCCCTTAACCCGGATAAAGACCTCACAATGATACCTATCAACTTGCCATCTTCAACCACGACGTCGCCTACGAAAAGTCCGGCTTTGCATTCCACACAAGGAAGTCAACAACGAAAAGGATCGGGGCTCTTTACTTATGGCTTGATATAATAGTGATTAACTTTAGGGTTTGGTTACTTTGAATTCAGTATAACGAGTTGGTTAGGAATATGAAAGCTAACAACCTTACAAAAGAAATGATGAGTAGTTAACCAATTGATTCCTAAAATCCCATCAAAGGCAAATATTTTCAAAAGATAAGATCGACGAAGTAACGTGAAAATGTTTATTTGAACCAAACAAGATTAATAAACATGAGAGGTAACAAAGGTTTCTCCCAACGAAGTTTCAATAGATAAATCAAAGTCTAATTTCTCCTGAGTCAAATTTAAACGTTGAACGCAAAGCAAGAGAGATAAAAGAATGGGTAGAACCCCAGATCTAATAAGGTATAGACTTAAGAAGAATTTATAATTAACTAACCCGTGCTAACTTCGTTCGGGTTACCCACTTTTCGAGAAGTCACGAAAAACGCTCTTCCTGAAACCATCGACTTTGTTTTGTCCAGATCCGCCTTTGGTGCCACTATCCCAAATTGGACTTGACTTCACTATACGACAAAATCGAGCTAAATGGCCTTCTCTCTTGAAATTTCCACTTATTATCTTTGCCATGATTACCACCGGTGGTTACCATTCTTAGCATGATAATTTCCCCACGATGGTTATCATTGTTACGATAAATTGCCACCAAGATGATTATTATCGTATTATTGGTCGTTACCTTTTGTTTGAAATTTGAATCAACACTCTCATGTGCTTCATTGCTTATCTCAAAGATTTTCGGATGTCATTCTCAAACACCGCCACAAAACAAGGGTTAATTAACATATCACATATTATCCCTATACTCAATGACCGACCAAATAAATACCACATAAACTTAGGTAGGTCATACTAAGCGAAGGAATTCCCGCCTCTCCCTCCTAGTACTATTCTCACATCTTAGCCAGGATCATATCCCTAAGCTCGATACCAACTGACGCCCCCAAAATTAAGTATACGTCACCCATCTTGGGTCGCCACTTACATGGTACATAAATTCAAATACAACTTACTAACCTAACGTAGTCAGGTACAATCGACATAAATCGTGAGTTTGAATACAAATATTGTCTACTAGATATTATACAAACTCAAAAGGAGTCCTCATTACAACTATTATCACACTATTTCACGTAATAGTGAGGACTACTAATGCTATCCTCGGACCATTACTTCGTTCCCCGACTCGTCCCAAATTATGTTCTCATGTCACGAAGAGAATAAAGAAAGAAAGAAAGGGTGAGCTCAACTAGCCCAAGAAGAAATATTATGACTAAGATAATGCGTAATAAATTATCATTAGCCTTCAACAAAGTTAAACCGATAAAATACAATAGACAACCGGTTTAATCTGCGGCGGAATAAGCAATCCATTAAAAGAGTCAAGTAGAGAATAAAGTCTACTATCTTTTAGGTTTTAAAAGGTTTTCATCAATTTTTATCACGAGACTCGACAATAATAAACCACCACATCTAATCATCCCCGTACTACCCACGGCCAAGGATTTTCATCAAATTATCAATGGTCATGACTATACCGAATCACCCCGTCATAATCATACCAAAAACTATCCATCATCGCATTACAGTGCCATCGAGGACTTTTGTTACATCATTTATATCAAGTCATGATTATACCGAATGATCCTCGGTCATAATCATACTAAGTTCATCTATGCACGTAAGCAAAAGATAACATAATATAACATGAGGATGATGACAATGACATAGTAATTCAATAAAACAAGTTCAAGAATTATTTAATCCATGAATTAATAACGTCCAAATCGAATATGATCTTCGTTTACAGAGTAAAATTCAAGAATGATCGGAAGAATATTTCCATGAAAAGATATTGGATGAAACGCAAATATCAAGGATATTCTACTAATTTCATGGAGTATAGAAGTCAAAGTTTTAACCAACCGGGTATAATAAAGAATGGAATAACAAAAGAAATCACCATGCATGCGGTATTGCATGACGAAAGTTATTCCAACAGAATAATAATAATTTAACCAAAGTCGTGAAATTCACAATCGGCTGCGGATGTTCCAATGTAATAATAAAGATGGAACCAGATCCTGTGTAAAACACACGTATAGGATATTCCAATGAATGATAAAGATTTTAACCAGTCCTGTGTAAAACACACGCATGTGATGTTCCAATGTAATAATAAAAATCGGAACCAGTCCTGTAAAACACACGCATGTGATGTTCCAATGAATAATAGAAGAATGTCACCAAGTATAGGGTAAACCAGCAGATACAAAGTTATTCCAATGTAATAATAAGCAATGAAATAACATAAAGGATTTCACCAAGTATAGGGTATGCCACAGCGTATCAAGGTTATGTATAGGGTATGCCACTTTTTACAAAAGTTATTCCAACGTAATAATAATGAATGGAATAATGTAAGTTCTCTTCAAGAAGAAAGAATAACACCCCTTACCGTAAAAGAACCTAATATAGAAGTAGTGAAGTAAGCGAAATATCTTCTTCTTCTTTCTATAATTTTCTCTATAGCTTCTCTCTATAATTTCTCTCTCAGAGTTTCAATGAATTAAATAAGAAAATAATGAAGGAATGAGCTTCTATTTATAGGAAAATGGAATGCATAAGAATTAATCCATGAACGGTCCAGATTGATTTACTTTAATCTGACGGTCCATATTTAAAGAAAAATCTTTTAAATAAAATATAATATATTCTATTTATATAAAAACATTTTACTATGCAAACACTATGCAATACTATGCAAAAACACTATGCAAAACACTACGCAACACTATGCATAATAAAATATAATATATTCTATTTATGAATAACTTTAATAAAGTATTCTATTTTATATAAAAGATGTTTCGCTTTTATTACGTTAATAATACTGAATAAAACAAAACGTCATTATCGCTATAATAATTCATATTATTAATCGACAATAATGGAATCAAACCGAGTGACTTCTCACATAAGCATCAATAATCAATACCGCTAATACTACGCAACCACAACGTATTATCTTGTACTTTTTACTACCGAGTAGTTCAACAAGAACCACGGTAAAACTTCCGCCGTTATTTCAATAAAATATTTTTGTCGCTTTTCTCGATCCGACAATAATTACATTAGGGTCCACCAATGATTGAGCCGTTGTATTTAATATTCCCCGCTAAACCGAATATTCCCCGACCAATCGAATATAATATAACCACTTGCATACTTTGTAAAATTTATAAATACTACCCACAACTATAATATTATCTCAAATTCACACCATAATATTAAAAATTATTTCGACAAAATTTAAATCTTTATTGATAAAATCTGGGGTCTCACATCATATATCTCAACTATAAATCAAAATTTCATTAACAAATTCAACTAATCAAACGGCATAATAAAATTTTAAAATAGATTACAAATACAACAAAAATATAGATGGTAGTTACAGTAGCAAAATAATTGTTTTGTATTCAAAAATAGTCCAATAATTACCTTTGAGAAGAAGAATATGGTGAATAAAGTTTAAAGATTTTGGTCTCAAACCCTTTTGCAATCCCAGTCACGTTCCCTCGTTCCCTCTTGCGCCTCCACCTTTTTCTTCCGTTCTAATCTTACAACTCCTCTTACGTAATAAAGTATAACTAGGTTTTAGCTATTTAATTATTAATTAATATGTTTTATTAACACCCTTAATTTTATTAGGATTTAAAATTACACAATTATAAATTTGACCCAATTAATTTAAAAGCCCAAATTAATGTAATCCTTTACTTATCATGGTCCACATAAATTAAATAGAATCTGACCCAAACATAAGGAAAACCCAATTAAATATTTTAAAGCTTACTTAATTATTTTATTATTATTTTATTGGGTATTACATCACCTTCCCCTTAAAAAGGATTCCGTCCCCGGAATTAAAAGAATAAAACGTACCTAAATTTTCAAAAAGATGTGGATATTCCGCTCGAATAGACTCCTCCATCTCCCAAGTAGCTTCCCGCTCCGAATGGTTTTTCCATAAGACTTTAACAAAAGGAATTGTTTTCCTCCTCATAATCCGTTCTTGACGATCTAGAATCACCTTGGCTTCTTCCTCACAAGTAAGATCTTCTTGAATCTTATGTAACGGGTATTGCACAACATGAAGCGGATGATAGTTATTTTCTTCCTCACAAGTAAGATCTTCTTGAATTTTGCCTTTCCCCAGAATTCTGGTGGTCCTAACTCTTTGAAATGCTTGGCCGTGACAAACCGTGCGTTGTTATCATTTCCACTGGTATTTTCTACACGAGTCTCCCTCGTCTGATTTTGTATGAACTGCAAAAAGCTTCTAAACATTCCATCGTTCATCGTCCCCGATCAAGCAAGTTGTTTACGGAGGAACATTGCTTAGGCACATTGCGTTCTCCTCATTGGTGGGTAAAGGTGTCTCCACGATCTCAATTGCTCCACAGTTAACATTCTCAGTAGACATTCTCAAATACTGCCATAAAACAAAGGTTATTTAAAGAAATCAACATATGACATAATATCCCTATATACTGACCAACCAACAAATAAGCTTAGGTAAGACACACTAGCGAAGGTTTTACTCGTCTCTCCCCTCCTAGTTCTATTCCTCGATCTCCGCTAGAGATCTTATCCCTAAGCTCTGATACCAACTGTGACGCCCCCAAAATAGGTATACATCACCCATTTTGAGTTGTCAATAACATGGTACAGAAACAACTATAACTTTATTAATACAACATATAAACTGTAAGTTTAAATACAAATATTATCATCTAGACAATATCCATACCCAACTAAGTTCTCATTACAATTATTGGTATATTATTTTACAAAAATGGTGAGGACTACTAAAATAACTTCTAGAACCATCATTCCACACCCCGACTAGTACTCGTTACATTCTCGCCTCCTGAGAAGAAAAATGGAACAAAAAGGAAAAGGATGAGCTCACCTAGCCCAGTAAAGAATATTATGACTAAGATAATATAGAACAAATTATCGTTAGTCTTCAACAGGGAAAAATCTGATAGAATATAATAAACAACAAGTTTCAGATCAATATTCGCAGCGGAAATAACAATTCATAGATAAGTTACGTAGAGAATGAAATCTACTATTATTTATGAATTTAAAAGTCCATCATTAATATTTTATCTCTGTAACATCAATCAACATACATCTTGAATCAAATATTCATCTTTGCACTACAGGCCAAAGATATTCATCAGTTGGTCATGTTCATCTCAACACCTGTACATCTTTGCACTACGGGCCAAAGATATTCATAAGAAAATCAACCATCTTTGTACTATAGGCCAAAGATATTCAGTAATATCATCATTTAGGACTGAGGATGATGAAAAATATTTTAAATAAACGAATCCAGTGAAACTAAAGAATAAATTTTAAGGATTCGTACTTCAAACAATCCAAGTTCAAAAATACTTCATAAATAATCGTGGTGAAGTAAAATTCAAGAATGATCAAAACATGGATACAATCAAAGCTAGTATCCATAATAGATATTTTGGACAAAAAAATGAAAATTTATTTTTTCATGAATAATGTCGATATCGTGAATAAGAAACTCCATACACTAAAAAGACAAGAATTTCACAATAAAAATCTTACCAATATTCGGCATAATGATATTAGAAGAAATAATATCATTTAAAAAAAATAATATCCTTACCTCGAAAAGATGGTACCTCCGACCGAATAATTCGATATAGTCAAGGAAACTTGCAGACCGTATAACAACACTCAAAGTATCAAAATACTCACAAGAATACGCCGATAATATAGAGAGAAAAACTTCAGCTACGTGTGATTTTTAATTCTAACCTAAGCACCCTATTTATAGAAAAATGCTTAGAACACCAAAGCAGAAAATTTATTAAAATAATATATATATAAAACAAATTCACGCACACCAATTGACAATCTGAATTTAGCCACCAAAGTAGCCCACAATAATGACCAAAATCGTTTTTCTCACAAAAAATATTTAAAACTTGAAAAATTAATTATTTCGGAACTTCGGAACTTCAATAATTCATAATAAATAGCCCTTTTATCAGAAAAATTTAAACTTTATGTCCTTTTCATAGAAAATTCCATTCTTTACAACTTTGCAGAAGAAAGTTTTTCCAAATTTCAAACAGAAATTGATCGAAATCCATAAACGGACGATTTTACAAGCTATAATCAAATTTTAGTCAAGAAATGGGGTCCACAAACATGAAAAACATGTTTTAAATATTTATTGCAACAAAAATACTCTTCCTCCTTATTTATTCATATATCCCACATTCATTGTAAAAATATCACCATTATTATATTATTAAAATATAATAATATATTTAAATAAATTATTTTATCGAAAAAGATAAAATATCAATTTTTAACAATTGTCACATTAAAATTTTCTCAATCTATATCCATATAAAATGAATATTTTCCAAATCATATAAATCAATAATTAATTATTCACAAATAATATTACAGAATCACAATATCTTTGGTGTGAGACCCTCAGATTTTATCAATAAAGATTTAAATTTTGTCGAAATAATTTTTAATATTATGGTGTGAATTTGAGATAAATATTATAGTTGTGGGTAGTATTTATAAATTTTGCAAAGTATGCAAGTGGTTATATTATATTCGATTGGTCGGAATATTCGGTTTAGCGAGGAATATTCGTACAACTACTCAATCATCAGTGGACCCCACAATGTAATTATTGTCTTGGATTGAGAAAATGACAAAAATATTTTATTGAAATAAAGGCGGAAGTTTTACCATTGATCTTCGTTGAACTACTCTTTAGTAAAAAAAGTACGAAGAATACGTGGTTGCATAAGAGTAGACACGATATCGATTATCGATGCTTATGTGAGAAGTCACTCATTTGATTCCATTATTGTCGATTAATAAAATGAATTATTATAATGATAATGACGCTTTTGTTTTATTCAGTATTATTAACGTAATAAAATGTAAACATCTTTTATATAAAACACAATACTTTATTAAAGTTATTCTATAAATAGAATATATTATATTTTATTATGCATAGTGTTGCATAGTGTTTGCATAAGTAAAATGTTTTTATATAAATAGAATATATTATATTTTATTTAAAAGATTTTGCTTTAAATATGGACCGTCGATTAAAAAGTAAATCAATCTCTGGACCGCTCATGAATTAATTACTATGCATTCTATTTTTCTATAAATAAAGCTCATTCCTTCATTATTTTCTTACGAATTCACCGAAACTCTGAGAGAGAAATTATAGAGAGAAGCTATAGAGAGAAATCTATAGAGAGAAAGAAGAAGAGTATTCGGTACTTCACTACTTTGATATCCAAAGGTCTTTTACTGTAGTGGGTATTATTTGTTGTACCTCGTAAGAGGTGTTATTCTTTCTTATTCATGAAGAGAACTTCATTATTCCATTCATTATTATTACTCATTGAATAACTCCGTAAAAGTGGTATACCCTATACATAACCTGATAATGCTGACATACATACCTATACTTGGTGAAATCCTTATATTATTCCATTCTTATTTATTCTGTTTGGAATAACTCAGATACTGTGAATCCCCTATACTTGGTGATCTTCTTCTTCATTATTCCATTCTTTATTATTCTCATTGGAATATCCATGCTGTGTTTTTACACCGGACTGATTCCATTGTTTATTATTCCGCATTTATTATTCTCATTGGAATATCCATGTCACATGTGTTTTTACACTCGACACAGTTCCATTGTTTATTATTCAACATTTATTATTCTGTTGGATCATCCTGTCGATTGCGGTGAATTTCACCGACACCGGTTCCGTTATTATTATTCTCTTGAATAACTTTGTCTATCGCTAAGTACCGCATGCACGGTGATTTCTTTTGTTATTCCATTCTTTATTATACCCAAATTAAGTAAAACTTTGACTTCTATACTCCATGAAATTAGTAGAATATCCTCGATATTTGCGTTTCATCCAAAGATATCTTTTCATGGAAATATTCTTCGAGATCATTCTTGAATTTTACTCTATAAAACAAAGATTCTTGTTGACAATTTTGGACGTTAATAATTCTTAGATAAATTAATTCTTGAACTTGTTTTATTGAATTCTTATATCATTGTCATCATCCTCATGTTTATATTGTGTTGAAAGTTATCTTTGGCTTACGTGCATAGATGAACTTAGTATGATTATGACCGTGGTTCATTCAAGATAATCATGGCTTGATATAAATGATGTGACAAAAGTCCTCAAATTAGCTCGTAATGCGATGATGGATAGTTTTGGTATGATTATGACCGTGGGTGATTCGGTATAGTCATGACCATTGATAATTTGATGAAAATCCTTGACCGCGTAGTACAAGGATGATTAGATATTGTGGTTTATTCATTAAACCGAGTCTTAGTGATAAAAATTTATGAAAACCTTTAAAACCTAAAAGATAAGAGACTTTATTTTCTACTTGACTCTTTTAATGGATCAGCATATTCCATTTCTGTAAGACCCTAACTTATTATTAATGAAATTTAATTTTCTATTTATTATTTTTAAATAGTAAGGGTTGATTTGATTAATGTGGATAGTTAGGGGTAAAATACGTAAATACTTCAAAATAAGCAAGTGGTTATAAAATATTCATTGTTGTTTGGGAATATTCGTTTGGTCGTGGAATATTCGCATCGCTTCGGGGAATATTCGTATTTACGGCAAGCAAATGCCATGTAATGGGCCCCATAACTGAAAGCGATTGGATGAAGAAAACGACAAATATAAGTGGTTTAAAAATAATTCACGTAGTTATTACACAAGTATCACTGTTAAAATACCCTATGGTTAAAACACAAGAAGATACCAGTATCGCACACAATTATTGATTCTTACGTAAGAAGCCTACTACTCAATAATGGTTACAGATAATTATCGCTCAAAGATTTTATCGAGTTAATAATTGTCATTTGATATTTTATATTCTTTGTTGTTTCAATAATTGTCATTATACAAGATTTTTTTCATTATCGAAGCAATAATTCATATTATCCTAATAATATTATTAGATAACATTTATTGGCAATGTCTAGAAAGTTACGTCTAAGGAGAGGTTTGGTCACCTAATCATGCTACCAAGAAGAAGAAAAATTCTTATTGAAAGCCCCTCTTCCTGAGGAACCGCCTCGTTGTCAATATCAGTGATTCAGTAATATTATTTGTGAATAATTAATTATTGATTCATGTGATGAGGAAAATATTGATTTTATGTGGATATAGATGGAGAAAAATTTTAATGTGACAATTGTTGAAAATTGAAATTTTATCTTTTCTCGATAAAATAATTCATTTAAATATATTATTATATTTTAATAATATAATAATGGTGATATTTTTACAACGAATGTGGGATATATGAGTATACGAGGAGGAAGAGTATTTTTGTTGTAATAAATGTTTAAAACATGTTAAACATGTCGGTGGACCACATTTATCGATCGAAATTTGATTATACTTTGTAAAATCGCCTGCTTGTGGATTTCGGTCAATTTCTATTTGGAATTTGGAAAACTTTCTTCTGTAAAGTTGTAGAGAATTGAATTTCCTATAAAAACTCATGAGATTCGAATTTTTTGATGAAAGGGCTATTTATTATGAATTATTGAAGTTTCAAAGCTCCGAAATAATTGATTTTTGGAAGTTTAAAATATTTAAAATTAGAAAAAACGTTTTTTCATTATGGTGTGTTACACATGTGGGTTGAATGAGCTGAATTCAGTTCTTGGAAGGTTAGCGTGGAAATTTTATTATAAATAATAATATTATATTAAATTTTCTGCTTTGGTGTTCTCAAGCATTTTCCTATAAATAGGTGCTTAGGTTAGAATTGAAAATCACACCGTAAATCAAGTTTTCTCTCTATATTATCGAGCGTATTCTTGTGAGTATTTTGAGTATACTTTGAGTATTGTTAGATGGTGCAAGTTCCCTTCAGCACTATACCCGTGGTATTCCATCTAGAAGTACTAATCTTTCGAGGTAAGGGATGTTATTTTCTTCTCAAATGATATTATTTCTTCAATATCATTATGTTTGAAATATTGGTTGAAACTTTTTATCAAATTTGGAACTTTTCCATGTCGGGTTACTATTCATGAGTTACTATTCATGAGTTACTATTCACGAGTTACTATTCATGAGTTACTTATTCATGAGTTACTTATTCACGATTTACTATTCACGAGTACTTTTCATTTAAGCGTGAAGATGTTTTTTTGGGAAATTTCTATCTTTTGGTGTCTGAGTTACTATTCACGATACTCAGACTATTCACGTGATCTACCTTTATTCAATTAAAAAATAAAATTTCTTCTTTTTTCCAAAATATCTATTCGATACTAGCTTTGATTGTATCCATGTTTTGATCATTCTCGAATTTTACACCACTATGATTATTTTTGAGGTATTTTTGACATGGATAAAACAAAGTACTAATCCTTAATCCTTAATCCTCATCATTTTGTTTCACCGGATTCGCTTTTTAAAATATTTTTCATCATCCTCGGTCTTAAATGATGATATTATTGAATATCTTTGGCCCAGTAGTGCAAAGATGAATGATTTCTGAAGAATATCTTTGGTCAGTAGTGCAAAGATAAACAGTGTTTAGATGAACACGACCAATCGATGAATATCTTTGGCCTCAGAGTGCAAAGATGAATATTTGATTCCGGATGTATATTGATTGATGTTACAGGGGATAAAAGATGACGATGAACTTTTAAATTCATACATGTAAGATAGTAGTTTGCATTCTCTACTTAACTCTTCTAATGAATTATTATTTCATTGCGAATATTGATTTAAAATTTGTTGTCTATTGTATTCTATTAGATTTTTCCCTGTTGAAGACTAACTGTAATTTGTTGTATATTATCTTAGTCATAATATTCTTTACTGGGCTAGTTGAGCTCACCCTTTTCCTTTTTGTTCCATTTTTCTTCTCAGGAGGCGAGAATATAGCGAGTACGAGTCGGGGTATGGAATGAAGGTTTTAGAAAGAATTGTTTAGTAGTCCTCACCATTTTTGTAAAATAATGTATCAATAAATGTGATGAGGATTTATTTGAGTATAGATATTGTCTAGAAGATAATATTTGTATTCAAACTCACAATTTCTCGTTGTAATAATAAAGTTGTAGTTGTTTCGTACACGTATTGACAATTCGTAATAGGTGATGTATACCTATTTTGGGGCGCTACAATTGCAGCTTAAACCGGTTGTCTATTGTATTTTATCGCTTTAACATCTTTGTTGAAGGCTAATGATAATTTATTCGCATTATCTTAGTCATAATATTTCTTCTTGGGCTAGTTGAGCTCACCTTTTCTTTCACCGTTTCTTCTCTTGAAATGAGAACATAGCCGGGACGAGTCGAGGAACTGAGTAATGGTCCGAGAGGATAAGATTAGTAGTCCCTCACTATTCTGTGAAATAGTGTGATAATAGTTTAATGAGGACTCCTTTTGAGTTTGTATAATATCTAGTAGACAATATTTGTATTCAAACTCACGCTTATATGTCAGATAAGACACGACAGCTTATGTTAGTAAGTTGTATTTAAATTTATGTACCATGTAAGTGGCGACCCAAGATGAGTGACGATACCTAATTTTGGGGGGCGCATACTGGTATCGAGCTTAGGATATGATCCTCGCTAAGATGTGAGACTAGAACTAGGAGGGAGAGATAGAGAATTCCTTCGCTAGTATGACCTACCCAAGTTTATTTGGTATTTGATTGGTCACGAGTATAGTGATAATATGTCGCATGTCAATTAACCCTTATTTTGTGGCGGTGTTTGAAAATGGCATCCGAGAATGTTGAGAATAGCAATGGAGCACAGAGAGACGCTGATTCTCCACGATCAATAATCGTGACAATGTGCAACAGGATGACGATAATCCTCTTGAAACAACAACACCGATCAATCGACGAACGACGACAGTGCGCTTAAGAGGTTTTTAGAATTCATGCAACATCGGTAAAAGCGACTCCTTCATCCCAAAACGTAGGTGGAAACACGGAAAACTCTCAGCGGTCACCGCTAAACAATTCAAGGAGCCGACCACCGGAGTTTAAGGAGAGAGCAAAACCACTTCTCGCTAAGCATGGATAAAGCAGATTACCAAGATATTTGATGTCTTGGGATGCTACGAGGAGCAAAAAAGGTTCCTTTTGCCGCTTTTATGTTGCGCAGAGAGGCATTCATCGGTGAGAATCGGTAAACGACTCAACCTCGGCAGATCAAGATATCTTGGGAGAAGTTCCAGAGTCGTTCAACGACAAATACTTTCCCGAAAGTATTCGCCATACATGAAGGAGGGGGAGTTTATCAAGTTGGAACAAAACAATACGACCGTGTCGCAATACGAGGCAAAATTTGCGAGTTATCACGATTCAAGGCCCCACTCGGTGGATAATGAAGAGAGAATGGCGCGAATGTTTTTAAGAGGTTTGAAGTTCGAGATACGCCAACATCTTATTTCTCATAAACCGTGTTTGTATTCAGATGTTGTAAATAGGGCTCGCTTAGTGGAGCGCGATAACGAGTCAACGCAACTAAAAGAGAGCGGTGACAAAATTATAATCCCAAAGTGAGAGTAGTCATCGGTTGCGGTGACAAGCAAGCGAGGAATCAATAAAGCCGATATGGTAACCACTTGGTGGTAATCGTGGTCAAAACAATAAGAATGGACATTTCAAAAAATGAGATTCAACAATGATGGAAAGACGTTAAAGACCAAAGACCCGTTGTTAAGGAAGGAGAAAGACCACCTATCATATGCTTCAAATGCGGAGAGAGGGACACATCATCCGAATCATGCGCCATGCCGTCCAAAAGCATGTTATAATTGTGGAAGAAAATGTCACTTAGCTCGATTTTGTCGCCATCAAGACAAATTCAACTAGGATGGAGGCACCAAAGGTCATCCCTGCATAAACCAAAGCCCGATGAGTTTAAGAGAGAGCGTTTTTTTTTTCTCGTGACGAGGAACCCGAATAAAATTATCACGGTAAGTTAATCATAAGCTCTTGCAAAGTCTATACCGTGTTAGATACCGCCTACCCACTCTTTTATTTCACCTAGTTGTGTTCAACGCTTAAATTTGACTCAAGAAGTTAAACATCGACATATTGGTTGAAACTTCGTTAAGTAGGAGCCTTCGTTATCGCTACTATTTTTAAATCTTGTTTGATTCAACTAAACATTTTCACGCTACTTCGTCGATCTTATCTTTTTGAAAATACTTGCCTTTGATGTGATTTTAGGAATCAATTGGTTAACTACTCATCATGCTTTTCGTAAGGTTGTTAGCTTTTATATTCATAACCAACTTTGTTGTGCGAATTCAAGTAACCAAACTACTAAAGTCAATTATTGTCATATCAAGCCATAAGTAAAGAGCCCCGAACCTTTCGTTGTTGACTTCCTTGTGTGGAATGCAATCGCCGACTTTTCTTCTCGTAGGCGACATCGTGAATGAAGATGGCAAGTTTATAGGTATCATTGTGAGGTGCTATCTAGGTTAAGGATAGAAGTCACAGTTGGTATCAATGTGACGTACTATCCAAGTCTTGGATGAGAGTCACAGCTTTTGAATGATATTTCAATTATTAATAAATTTCTTGACGTATTCTTGAAGACTTTCTAGCCTACCCTAGAAGCGTGAAATCGAATTTTGTATCAACCCCAATACAAAACCCATTTCTTAAACCCTCAAATATTTCTTCAACTAAAATGAATAGCTTTACGTGGTTTATGATGAAAGTCATAATAAAAGCATTGGACTAATGAAAATCATAGGTATAATGTGGTATTAGTAAGTGTTATGATGAGTTATGTTGGTTAGTATGTGAAAACATGAAAGTTACTTAAAAATCACAAGGAGTTAAAACCAGATTTTGGTGAAAAACGTAACATGAAATTCAATTGACCAAATCTCCTATTATATTTTGAATTTTTGAGTGTGGTTAAGTCCTAGAGTTAGATCTATGAGTTACCTAACTAATCCAAGTGGAATCAATGAAAAAGGTGTTGTAGATTTTCGCGTGGACTGATTTTAGCAAAGGAGTGCAAAGCTGCAAAAACCGAAAAACCTGCTGCCATGATTTTAGAGGGGCTGTTTCGACCACTTAAATTATGAGAAAAATTTTGACCTTTTTGGGACATGAAAATATATGTTATAAAGTACCTCCTGTCCAAAAATGAGCTCATTCTGACTTAAAATGAGCAAGTTATGACCATTTCAATATTTAGGTTTTTCCGATTTAAAAACGATATAACCGGAGTTCTATAACTCCATGACCATAAAATTTAAATCGGAGGCTCACATTAACATGTGTAAGGTCCCGCCAAGATTTGGGAATTTCTGGAGTTAACCTTGAGGTAGCTAATTTCTTAAGGAATTAATTAGAAATTGATTTTTGAAAAATAATAAATGAATTTTAAAATTTCGAGAAAATGTATGTTCATTATGGGACTATATTATGCTAAATCCCAGAAAAGAAATATATTTGGGACTGATTTGGTATTTTTCATGAAAATAGTTTAGTTACTTAACATATACGAGTTAAATATGTTATGTGAAGTAACAAAGTTGAAAATAGGATTTTATGGCTGTAGAATCCTATATAGAGTATATGCATATTTTTTTTCGAGGATTTGATAATTGGTGATGATATCTTATGAGTATGGCATTTTTTAAATGATTAAATGCATTATATGGTAAAGTAAAACAATTGAGATAAATTGTTTATAAAGTTAAGTGATTAAAATATTGTTATAATATTAATGATATTAGATTATGAGATTATTAAGTGATTGATAACATGGGGATATTCTTGAATCCTCGGATAAATTATATTATAAATGTTTAATATTTATCCTTTATCTCATTTGATTGATTTTTATATCATTATCCTCACGCTTATATTATGTTGAAAGTCATCTCATGGCCTCAGAAGTGCATAGATGGACTTGGTATGATTATAACCAGGATTGTTCGGTATAATCATAACCGTAATTGAAAACACGATTATCCTCGGTTGTAGTGCATGGATAATTTATGGTCGTGATACTAATGAATACACGATTATCTTTGGTAGTAGTGCATGGATAATTTGTGGTCGTGATACTAATGAATACACGATTATCTTTGGTCGTAGTACGGATAATTTGTGGTCGTGATACTAATGAATACACGATTATGTTTGGTCAGTAGTGCATGGATAATTTGTGGTCGTGATACTAATGAATACACGATTATCTTTAGTCCGTAGTGCATGGATAATTTGTGGTCGTGATACTAATGAATACACGATTATCTTTGTCAGTAGTGCATATGGATAATTTGTGGTCGTGATACTAATGAATACACGATTATCTTTGGTCGTAAGTATAGATAATTTGTGGTCGTGATACTAATGAATACACGATTGTCTTATGATGACACGAGGTTGTATGTCATTAGACATCATGTATGATAGTGGAAAAACACTCTTCCAACGTTGGGTTTGCCTCACCCTAGTTGATTCACCAAATATAACTACTAAATGATGACCACCGCTCTATTCCAATCACATTACCCCGCCTCACCTAGCTACACTCTTATTACCCGAAAGGAATTGTGAAGCAAAAGGGTTAATTAATATATCAAATATTATCCCTATACTCGATCCCACCCAATTAAATAATAAATAAACTTAGGTAGGTCATACTAATAAGGAATTCCCGCCTCCCTCCTAGTTCTTACCTCAAGATCTTAGCCGTGGATCATATCCCTAAGCTCGATACCAACCGTGACGCCCCAAAATTAGGTATACGCCACCCATCTTGGGTCGCCACTTACATGGTATGTAATTTAAATACAACTTACTAATATAACTGCTGTATACAATACGACATAAACCGTGAGTTTGAATACAAATATTGTCTACTAGATATTATACAAACTCAAAAGGAGTCCTCATTACAATTATTATCACACTATTTCACGTATAAAGTGAGGACTACTAATGTTATCCTCTGGACCATTACTCCGCTCCCAGACTCGTCCCAAATTTATATTCTCATTTCAAGAAGAGAATGAAAAAAAAGGGTGAGCTTAACTAGCCCAAAGAAGAAATAATGAAGGAATGAGCTTTCTATTTATAGAAAAACGAGGGTGGCTCTTGGTCCTGAACGAAGGTCAAAATGACTCTTGGTAATATTGAAGAGACAACTACTATTCATGCGAAGGGTAATTAACCTTGGAACAATCAAGAGGCGCTTAACTCTTGGTAATATCAAGGGCAACTACTATTAACGAAGGTAATTACTATCGATTTAAGGTAAATACTATCGACGAAGGTAATTACTTATATTCACAAAGGTAATTACTATTCGACGAAGGTAAATACTATCGACGAAGGTAATTACTATTCACAAAGGTAATTACTATTTGACGAAGGGACTCTTAGATGATGACATATGGCCCCCATAAAATAATCAAACTTACCACAAACGCCTCATAATGTATCATTTATATACATCAAGGATTGAATAAATATTATCACAAATCATTTTATTTTTAATCAACACATATTTAATCTTTCAACAATTATTAATCATTTATAACTTGTCGCCTCAATTAATAATATAACATATTATACGTATGATAATCTTGTGACAATAATTGAATCAATAATACGAGAGAGATATGATGCAAAGAATTATCGTAGTAATAATTGAGTATAGCTAAGTGACTTCTCACGTAAGATCAATAATCAATACCGCAGTTACTACGCAACCACGCCAGACATCGTGTACTTTTACTACCGGGTAGTTCAACAGCTTTTTAATTCAGTAACACCTCCGCCGTTATTTTTATAGAAAGATAATTTTGTCGCTTTCTAACTACGACAATACTTCCTCCGCCAGGGTCCACTTAATGATTGAGTAGTCGTATCGAATATTCCCCGACAAAAAGAATATTCTCCGACCAAATGAATATTTTATAACAACTTGCTTACTTTGCAAAATTTATAAATATTACCCACAACTATAACATTATATCAAATTTATTCCATTATATTCAAAAATAATATTTATAGAAAATTCATCTTTATTTATAAAAGTCGGGGTCTTACAAAAACTATATCCTATCGGTCCAAACTTAAAATTAGACTTTCTAAACTCGCTGACAAAATAGCCGCTTTTCAAAGGTCATTCATAAAAAAGAGTGCTTTTGGAACACTAATAATTAGAAAATTTATCTTCTCGACATCGACACTAATTATTCCCAATGTTCTAAAAATAATATTATTATCCATTTATTTTAAAAATAATATTTTTTTAGTTTTTACAATAAAGATAAAATGAGAAATTGCCCACAAAGTTTTCACGATGATCAATTTTGTATTTTAAGAAAATAGTCTTATTTACTTTTGATACTATAAAAATAACAAAGTATCTTTTAAGTTTACAATCATACTTTCATTATCATGTTATTATTAGCCTAACGAAGAGTTTAACTCATCGATGTGACGCCCCAAAATAGGTCCAATCCATCCAACCTATTATGAGTCGCCAAATACATGGTACAGAAAATAACTACAACATTATTACTACAACAACACATATGCTGTGAGTTTTGATACCAACTGTGACTCATGTCCCAACTATGGACAACACCTCACAGTGATACCTTACATAAAGGTACAATCTAGAACTGCTTTTAGAAATTAAAATCTTTGGGAAGTGCTCAAGAAAACCTTCGTATACATAGGAGGCCATGTGTAAGACCCTTGATTTTATGAAATAAAAGTATTCAATTTTTCATATAATTATTATTTAGTAAATGGTTAAATTGATAAAAGTTTAAAGTTATGGGTGAAATATGCAAATTTTACAAAATACGCAAGTGGCTATAAAATATTCATTGTTGTTTGAGAATATTCATTTGGTCGTGAAATATTCTTTTGTTTCTGAATATCAAGACGATGACGCAACCTTGTGTGGCCCCATAACTAAAGCGATTGGATGAAGAAAACGATAAATATAGGTTGTTTATAAATGACGCACAGTAGTTATTACCGCTATCACCGTTAAAATACTTTGCGGTTAAAACACAAGAAGATACGGTATTGCACCAATTATTGATTTTTACGTAATAAGGCACTACTCAATAATTGTTACAATGAATTATCGCTCAATATTTTATTTTATCGATTCAATAATTGTCAGCGTTGATATTTTATATTACTCGTTGTTTTAATAATTGTCACTACACAAGATTTTCCATTATCGAAGCAATAATTCATATTATCCGAATAATATTATTAGAAAACATTATTGGCAATGTCTATAAAGTTCTGCATCTAAGGAGAGGTTTGGTCACCTAATCAATTGCTACCAAGAAGGAGAAATCTTTATCGAAAGCCCTCTTTCCTGAACCGCTCTGGTTGTCATTATTGTAATTCTGTAATATTATTTGTGAATAATTAATTATTAATGAGAAAAATATTTATTTTATGTGGATATAGATGGAGAAAATTTTTAATGTGACAATTGTTGAAAATTAATATCAGTTTTTTCTCGATAAAATAATTCATTTAAATATATTATTTTAATAATATATTAACTATGATATTTTTATAATGAATGTGGGATATATGAGTATATGAGGAGGAAGAGTATTTTTGTGACATTAAATGTTTAACACATATTTTGTGTGTTGGTGGACACAATTATCGAATCAAATTTGATTATACCGTAAAATCGTCTGCTTGTGAATTTCTACCAATTTCGCTTGGAATTTGGAAAACTTTTCTTCCGAAAAGTTGTAGAGAATTGAATTTCCTATAAAAATACGTGTGATTCAATTTTTTTGATAAAAGGGCTATTTATTATGAATTATTGAAGTTCAAAACTCCGAAATAATTGATTTTTGGAAGTTTAAAATAATTTTAATAAGAAAAACGTTTTTTAAATGTTTGTGGGCATCTTTAACATGTGTTGATGGCTGAGATCAGATTGTCTAGATGGGCGTAGAGAATTTATAATATATATATATTATATTATATTAAATTTTCTGTTTTGGTGTTCTAAACAAATTCCTATAAATAGGGTGCTTAGGTTAGAATTGAAAATCACACCGTAAATCAAGTTTTCTCTCTATATTATCGAGTGTATTCTTGTGAGTATTTTGAGTATTCTTTGAGTATTGCTATACAAAGGTAAGTTTGTTCAAATAAGTTATTCTAGTTAAAGTATCTTTTTTTTTTGAGGTAAGTGGATAGTAGTGGATTTTAAGGGTTATTATGTTTTTTAGTTTTGAAATTTTTCTGAACCTTTAAAAATTTTTGAAAAATTTGAAATGATATTTTGATGTGTTTTGTAGATTGTGTCCGAAAATGGCGATTTTTGGATGTATAAATTAGGAGTTATGGATTTTATGAGAAAAGACTATTTTAAAAGTAACTGTTTATAACTCCTTGTGGTTAACTCCAAAATTGATGAAATTTTTATTGGGAGTACATCTATATAATATCAGTATAACGTATTAATTTCAGAATTTTGGACAAAAGTACAATTTATGATAAATGTTTAAATATTAGGTGGTTTTGGCCATGTGAAAAATAGTAAATGAATTTTAAAATTCTAAGAAAAATATATATTCAATATGGGACTATATTCTTCTAAATCCCAGAAAATAAATATTTTTGGAAATGATTTGGTATTTTTCATGAAAATATTCTAGTTATGAGTAAATGAATTAAATATGTTATGTGAAGTAAGAAAATTGGAAAATATGATTTTATGGCTTTAGAATCATATATGAGGTATATGCAGATTTTTATGAGTGTTTTGGTTATTGGTGATGAAATCTTATGAGTTTGGCATTTTATGATGATTAAATGCATTAATTAGTAAAGTGTAAACAATTTAATTAAATTGTTTATAAGTTTTAGAAATTATTAAATATTGTTGTAATATTAAGAATATTAAGATTTTGATATTATTAAGTGATTTTATAACATTTGGATTAAGGTGTTATAAATATTGATATGGATTTTATTATGAAACTTTATCTTTTCACGTCGAGGTTTCTTACACGATATCACATCTTTACTATGTACAAATACGGTACTATTCACGACAAATTGGTTTCTTCTCCGACCAAATTATCGTTGATTTATGAATCTTACTCTTGAAATTAAAACCATGTTTTGATTATATTATTTTTATATAACATTCTTATAACCCTAATGATGATATTTCTCTCGACTTGAGTGTAAAGATGAGTAGATTATTAGAATGATCGTGACTATAGGTTCTCTTTGGCCAAGAGTGCAAAAAGTTGATTGTTGTTGGTATGATCATGACCATTGAATTTACAATTGAATATTTTTAGCTTAAGTGCAAAGGTGAATTGATCAACACGGTTATAATTATTGTTATATAACTTCTCAAATGATTATATATTTCTTTGATATATGAATATCTTTGGCTCAGTAGTGCAAAGATGACTTGTTGATGAATATCTTAAATTGAGTAGTGCAAAGATGAATTATCGATGAATATCTTTTGCTCAGTAATGCAAAGATGACTTCGTTGTTGAATATCTTTACCTTTGTAGTGCAAAGATGAATTATTGATGAATATCTTTGGCTCATAATGCAAAGATGACCATTGTTGAATATCTTTGGCATGTAGTGCAAAGATGAATCTGTTGATGAATATCTTCGGCCGTAGTGCAAAGATGAATTTATTAGTATGATTATGAATGAGAACTGTGATTTGGTATAACCATGATCTTTGATGTTTCGTAAAGACAGTGATGAAATTATCTTCGTTCCGGATAAGAAGAGAAATTTAGAACTACAATTATGATTATGAGTTATACATGTGATTGTGGATGAATTGTTGATTGATGTTACGGGATAAAACATTGTTGGTGGACTTTTAACACGGAGAAGATAATAGATTTTATGGTCTATTCGACTCTTCTAATGGATCGCTTCATTCCAATCGCAACTATGGTTGAAAAGTTTTATCATCTACCATATGTTCTAAATCTCCTGATTTATTATCGATGAAGACTATTGATAATTTATTTATCTTTAGTCATAATATTCTTTATCGAAATTGCTAGTTGTTGTGAGACCCCAGATTTTATCTATAAAGATTTAAATTTTGTCGAAATAATTTTTAATATTATGGTGTGAATTTGAGATAATATATTATAGTTGTGGGTAGTATTTATAAATTTTGCAAAGTATGCAAGTGGTTATATAATATTCGATTGGTGGGAATATTCTTGTTTAGCGAGAGAATATTCGTGACAACTACTCAATCATTGGTGGACCCTGAATGTAATTATTTGTTTGATTGAGAAAACGACAAAAATATTTTATTGAAATAACTACGGAAGTTTTACCGCTTGATAATCGCTGAACTACTCCTAGTAGTAAAGTATAAGTAATACGTGTGGTTGCATAAGAAGCACACCAGTATTGATTATCGATGCTTATGTGAGAAGTCACTCGGTTTGATTCCATTATCATTTATTAATAATATGAATTATTATAAATATAATGACGCTTTTGTTTTATTCAGTATTATTAATGTAATAAAATGTAAACATCTTTTATATAAAAATGTAATACTTTATTAAAGTCATTCTATAAATAGAATATATTATATTTTATTATGCATAGTGTTGCATAGTATTTTTTCGCATAATGTTTGCATAGTAAAATGTTTTTATATAAATAGAATATATTATATTTTATTTAAAAGATTTTGCTTTTAAATATGGACCGTCAGATTAAAGTAAATCAATCTGCACTGCTCATGGATTAATTACTATGCATTCTATTTTCCTATAAATAAAGCTCATTCCTTCATTATTTTCTTACGAATTCACCGAAACTCTGAGAGAGAAATTATAGAGAGGTTAGCTAGAGAAAAATCTATAGAGAGAAAGAAGAAGTAGTATTCGTACTTCACTACTTTGATATCCAAAGTCTTTTTACTAAGAGGTATTATTTGTTTGTCAATTCTGTAAGTGGTGTTATTCTTTCTTATTCATGAAGAGAACTTCATTATTCCATTCATTATTATTCTCGTTAGAATAACTCGTAAAAGTGGTATACCCTATACATAACTCAGTATCACGCCAGATACCCTATACTTGGTGAAATCCTTATATTATTCCATTCTTATTTATTCTCATTGAATAACTCAGATACGCTGAATCCCCTATACTTGGTGATCTTCTTCTCATTATTCCATTCTTTATTATTCTATTGAATATCCTCACATGCGTGTGTTTTACAATTTGACCGGGTTCCATTGTTTATTATTCAAAGATTTATTATTCGTTGGATCATCCCGCTTATGTGAATTTCACCGACCGGTTCCGTTATTATTATTCATTGGAATAACCTGCTCATGCGAAGTACCGCATGCATGGTGATTTCTTTTGTTATTCCATTCTTTATTATACCCAAATTGGTTAAAATTTTGACTTCTATACTCCATGAAATTAGTAGAATGTCCTCGATATTCAAGCGTTTCATCCAAAGATCTTATCATGGAAATATTCTTCCGATCATTCTTGAATTTTACTCTACAAAACAAAGATCTTGTTGACAATTTGGACGTTAATAATTCTTAGATAAATTAATTTGAACTTGAACTTGTTTTATTGAATTCTTATATCATTGTCATCATCCTCATGTTTATATTATGTTGAAAGTTATCTTTGGCTTACGCATAGATGAACTTAGTATGATTATGACCGTGGTTCATTCGGTATAATCACGGCTTGATATAAATGATGTGACAAAAGTCCTCAAGAGTCTGTGAATGCAAATGATGGATAGTTTTTGGTATGATTATGACCAGGGGTGATTCTTAGATAGTCATGACCATCGATAATTTGATGAAAATCCTTAACCGTGGGTACGTTGATGATTAGATATTGTGGTTTATTCATTAAACCGAGTCTTAGTGATAAAAATTTATGAAAACCTTTTAAAACCTAAAAGATAGTAGACTTTATTTTCTACTTGACTCTTTTAATGGATTACATATCCCATTGCAGCTTAAACGGTTTGTTCATTGTATTTTATCGCTTTAACACTGTTGAAGGCTAATGATAATTTATTCTCGCATTATCTTAGTCATAATATTTCTTATCGGGCTAGTTGAGCTCACCTTTCTTTCACCGTTTTCTCGTGAAATGAGAACATAGCCGGGACGAGTCGGGGAACGAGTAATGGTCCGAGGATAAGATTAGTAGTCCTCACTATTCGTGAAATAGTGTGATAATAGTTGTAATGAGGACTCCTTTTGAGTTTGTATAATATCTAGTAGACAATATTTGTATTCAAACTCACGCTTTATGTCGATATAGTACACCTACGCTTATGTTAGTAAGTTGTATTTGAATTTATGTACCATGTAAGTAAGCGTACCAAGATGGGTGACGATACCTAATTTTGGGGCGTTATAACCGGCAACTAAGTCGTTCCCTGGAAAGAGGGGCTTTCAATAAGATTTCTCCTAATCGCGCCAGCAATTAGGTGACCAAACTTCTCCTTGAGACATAACTTTCTATACATCGCTAATATCATTATCGAATAATATTATTCAAATAATATGAATTATTGATCCGATAATGAAAAATATCAGGTAATGATAATTATCGAATCAACAATAATATAAAATATCAACGTAGCAATTATTGAATCAATAAAATAAAATATTGAATAATAATTACTCGTAACAATTATCGAGTAGTGCCTTCTTTACGTAAGAATCAATAATTGGTGCAATACCGCAAATGCTATTGTGTTTTAACCACCGAGTATTCCAATAAGATAATGGTAACAACTACGTCAAGCACTTATAAACAACTTATACTTGCTGCTTTCTTCATCTAATCTCTTTCGCTTATGGGGCCCACACAAGGTCATGTGTAAGACCCCGAATTTTATGAAATAAAAGTATTCAATTTTTCTTATAATTACTATTCAAGAAATGGTTAAATTGATAAAAGTTAAAGTTAAGGGTGATATATGAATTTTTTTTCAAAATACACAAGTGGTTATAAAATATTCATTGTTGTTTGGGGAATATTCGTTTGGTCGTGGAATATTCTTTCTTTCACCATTTTGGACCCTATAATGTAATAACCGCTTGATGAAGAAAACGACAAAATTAAGTTTTTATAAATAACGGCGTAATCGTTATCAAATACCGTTGGAATACCCAAATTGGTAAAGTAAAGTAATACGCGTTGTTGCACAAAGAAGATACCTGATCAAGATTAGATTATTTTTCAATTATTGATTCTTACGTGAGAAGGCACTACTCAATAATTGTTACGATAATTATCGCTCAATATTTTATTTTATTGATTCAATAATTGTTGTGTTGATATTTTATTATCATTGTTCAATAATTATCACCGCACAATATTTCCCATTATCGATCAATAATTCATATTATTTGAATAATATTATTAGATATCATTATTGGCAATGTCTAGAAAGTTCTCATCGATGAGAGGTTTGGTCACCTAATTACGCTACCAAGAAGGAGAAAATTTTATTGAAAGCCCCATCTTTCCCGAACCTACCTCAATATTATATTATCAGATTCTCGTAATATTATTTGTGAATAATTAGTTATTGATTTATATGATAAGAAAATATTTATTTGATGTGGATATAAATGATGGATTTATTTATGTATTTATAAGTGAAGGAATTAAAGATGAGGTGTTTTATCAAGATTTGTTTAAATGGAGAACAAAATATGGGATTTTCGTAAAAATTAGTTTATTACTTGATTTTGTAAAATCCATAACTCTTTGTGTATAATGAGTTAAGAGATGAGCCATATATCAAAAGAAAGCCCTAGAAGTAAGCTAATCTGTAGAAATTTGAATCACCCAAAAATTCTTTGTAGATATTTCGTGGTGAAATTTTGAATGAAATCGTCCGAAGGACTAATAGTCCGAAAAATCGTTGTTCTTCACTATATTATGTGAGTTATAAATTTTGATCCGACCGTTGGATCGTTGTAATTTTTGGATATGTTATACATATATAAGTTGAGTATATGTCCACAAATTTTGAACCGTTAAAAATGAACGTATGATTTGTTATGAATTTTAAGAGGTAAATCGATTCTAAATTAGGTTTTGGTGGAAAATTCTAGAATTGGGTGGGCCCCACTTTTGGTTGTTGGGGAAGATGGCTGATTTTGGTGGGTGGAATAGTAGTGTAAAGCCATCGTAGCAGTCAAGTCTCGCTTTTACGGCTAACATTTTCCTATAAATAGAGGGCTGTTAGAATTGAAAATCACACCGTAATTCATAAGTTTTCTTTTTTTCTCTAGATTATCGAGTGTATTTTGTGAGTATTTAGATACTTGGTGAGTTGTTGCTCAAGATAAGTTTCATTCAAAGATCACTTCCGACCTTTCCTTCCGGCATCTTGATTCTTTGAGGTAAGGATAGTAAGGATATTATTTTTTCAGAATGATATTATTTCTTCAATATCATTATCTTTGAAATGTCGATCCGAAGTTTTATCAAATTTGGAACTTTTTCATGTCGGGTTACTATTCATGAGTTACTATTCACAAGTTACTATTCACAAGTACTATTCATGAAGCGTGAAAATATTTTTTTTTGTGGAATTTCTATCTTTTGGTGTCTGAGTTACTATTCACGATATAGTACTTATTCATGTATACTCAGACTATTCACGATACTGGTACTATTTATGTATATGACATTATTTACGTGATACTGGTAGACTATGTATTTAATACGAGTACTATTCACGAGTTACTATTCATGAGTTACTATTCACGAAGTTACTATTCACGGTACTATTCACGAAAAAAAATTGGTTTCTTTTTCTCGACCAAATTATCGTTGATTTATGATTGTTGCTTTTGAAAATAAATGCAATTGTTGATCATATTGTTTTTATTATCATATATAACATTTTATAACCCCGATGTTGAATTTCTCTTTCACTGAGTGTAAAGATGGGTAGATTATTGGTATGATCGTGACTATGGGTTCTCTTTGGCCAAGAGTGCAAAAGTTGAATTGTTAATCGGTATGATCATGACCATTGAATTTATAATTGAATATCTTTAACTTTGGTGCAAAGGTGAATCGATCAACATGGTTATAATTATTGTTTATATAAATTCAAATGATTATATATTTCTTTTTGAGATATTAATGTCTTTGGCTCAGTAGTGCAAAGATGGCTTGTTAATGAATATCTTAGCTTTGTAGTGCAAAGATGAATTATTGATGAATATCTTTGGCTCGTAATGCAAAGATGACTGTTGTTGAATATCTTTAGCTTTGTAGTGTAAAGATGAATCGTTGATGAATATCTTTGGCCCGTAGTGCAAAGATGAATTTATTAGTATGATTATGAACAGAACCGTGATTTGGTATAACCATGATATTTGATGTTTCGTAAAGACAATGATGAAAATTATCTTCGCCTCTTGGATGCGAAGAGAATTTAGAATTACAATTATGATTATGAGTTATTCATATAATTGTGGAAAGGAACCGCTGATTGATGTTACAGGATAAAATATTGTTTGGTGGACTTTTAACGTGGAGAAGACAATAGACTTTATAGTCTATTTGACTCTTTAATGGATTGCTCGTTCACCGTGCAACTACTATGGTTGAAAAGTTTTATCATCTACCATATGTTCTAAATCTACGATTCATTACCGATGAAGACTATTGATAATTTATTTATCTTTAGTCATAATATTCTTTATCGAGCTAGTTGTTTCACCCTTTTGTTTCACAATTCCTTTCGTGTAATAAAAGTGTAGTGGGTTGAGCGGGGATAACAAGGAAATAGAACGGTGGTCTATAGTTGTTGAGGTTCTCCCTAAAGAGTATGAAAATAATTTTATTGAGGGCTTTAGTGTGTCAGATTTTATACATCATTTAATAGTTATTTTTGGTGAATTAAATAGGGTGAAAGAACCCAACTTTGGAAGGGTGTTTTGTCACTATCATACAAGATGTCTAATGACATACAAACTCGTGTTATCATAAGACATGGTCAGGCTCATCCACTTGCCGAGTATATTTACAAGCACTACCTATATAATCTTGGTGTTTGTTTGGAGTATAATACCAAATTAGAGACAAGTGGAGATAATGATATGTCAAGAGAAGACTCGCCATCGGGAAGAATATGATAGTAATCTTCTTGTTTTTCTTTGGGGTCTATTGGTCAACCAAGGATAATTTCGTGGCCATATGATATCTACCATAACCTAAAAAGCACGGCCTCCCATATACGAAGGTTTCCTCGAAAGCACTTCCCAAAGATTCTAATTTCTAAAATCAGCTTTTAACTGTACCTTTATGTAAGGTGTCATGGGTGACGTGTTATCCAAGTTGGTGTCCAGAGTTACATTTGGTATATATTGGTATCCAACTCACAAAGATATGTGTTGTTGTATTTTGCACGACGATTGTTGTAATAAAGTTGTAGTTGTTTTTCGTACCATATATTTGGCGACTCAGAATGGGTTGGATGGAATGGACCTATTTTGGGGTCGTTACACTGCGCTTGTGACGCCCCCAAAATAGGTATACAATACCCATTCTGAGTCCCCAAATATATGGTACAAAAAGGCAACCTACAACTTCAATAATACAATTTTCGTGCAAAATACGACAACACATACTGTGAGTTTAAATACAAATATTGTCTTCTAGATAATATCCACACCCAAATAAGTCCTCATTACAATTATTCATACACTATTTTACAGAAATAGTGAGGACAACTAAAACATCTTTCTAGAACCATCATTCCATACCCCGACTCGATCCTGCTATGTTCTCACCTCCTGAGAAGAAAAATGGAACAAAAAGGAAAAGTGTGAGCTCAACTAGCCCAGTAAAGAATATTATGACTAAGATAATATACAACAAATTATCGTTAGTCCTTAACAGGGAAAAATCTGATAGAATATAATAGACAACAAGTTTTAGATCAACAAATGCAGCGGAAACAACAATCCATTAGAAGAGTCACGTAGAGAACGAGTTTTACTATCTTCTAAGATTTAAAAGTTCATCATCAATATTTTATCCCTGTACAACAATCAATATATATCTTTTATCAAATAGTCATCTTTGCACTACAGCCAAAGATATTCATTTGATCACCAAATTAATCATGTTCATCTCAACACTGCTCATCTTCGCACAACGGCCAAAGATATTCATCAATTAATCATTCATCTTTGCACTACAGCCAAAGATATTCAAAGAATATCATCATTAAGTAATCGAGGATGATGAAAAACACTTTAGAGAACGAATCCAAAGTGAGATAGAAGGACAAATATTAGGATTCGCTTAATGCTTTATCCAAGATCAATAATACTTCATAATAATCAACAGTGAAGCGTAATTCAAAAATAACGATCAAAACATGGATACAATCAAAGATAGTAGCCAAAATAGACATCTTGGACAAAAAGAAGAAATTTTATTTTTGGTGAATAGTCTTAGATTCGTGAATAAGTCAGATATCGTGAATCGTCGTCCAGAGACATACGTGAATAAAGTCCAGATATCGTGAATAGTAACCCTAACACAAAAAAGTTCCAAATTTGATTAAAAAGTTCACCAATATTTCTAGATAATGATATTGAGAAAATAATATCATTTAAGAAGAATATAACATCCCTTACCTCAAAATAACCGTAATTCGACCGAATTTCTGTATAGTCTTCGATGTAACTCAACATCAGATAAAGAACACTCAAAGTATCAAAATACTCACAAGAATACGCTTCGATAATCTAGAGAGAAAGAAAACTTGTTTCTGGTGTGATTTTCAATTCTAACCTAGGCGTCTATTTATAGGAAAATGCTAGAACGCCAAAGGAAACTAAATAATAAAATAATATTATTATTAATTACAATTCCTACGCATGCTTTGAATTTTTGGGCAGCCATGTTGGAAGAATTCAGCAGCCCATGTGTGTATTCCACCAACCAAAAGTGGGTCCCCCCATAAATTTAATAAAAAATTTATTTTATTTATCAAAAGTTCAATAATTCATAGAAAATAGTCCGTTTATCAGAAAAATACGAATTTTATATCCATTCTGCTTGAAATCGAATTCTCTACAACTTTGCAGAAGAAAGTTTTTCCAAATTCCCAACAGAAAATATCCGAAATCTACAAACGGATGATTTTTAATACCTCCACTTTGACAAAATACTGATAAAACACCTCAACATTAATTCTTTCATTAATAACCACATAAATAAATTCATCATTTATATCCACATCAAATAAATATTTTCTTATCATATAAATCAATAATTAATCATTCATAAATAATATTACAGAATCACAATTATGATAACCAAAGCGCTTTTCAGAAAAGAGGGCTTTCCTATAAGGATTTCTCCTTATCAAGTGCAATTAGATGACCTAACCTCTCCTCGACAAAAAATTCTAGACATCGCTAATAATGTTATCTAATAATATTATTCAAATAATATGAATTATTGATCTAATAATGGAAAATAATGCAAGCAAGGACAATTATTAAAATAACAATAATATAAACTATCAACAAGAACAATTATCAATCAATAAAATAAAATATCAACAAGAATCACCATAATAATTATCGAGTAGTGGTCTTCTTACGTATGAATCAATAATTCAATAATATCGTGCAATATCGCAATGCTATCGTAATTACCACGCCAGACATCAGATTTTAACCACCGTATTCCAACAAAGGTTAATTGTGAATAACTACGTTATTATTTATAAAAACTCATACTTTGTCGCTTTTCTTCATCAAGCAGCGCTTATTCTCATTATGAGCCCCACGAATGGGCTCTTCATACCATTGCATTTAATATTTCCCGACAAAAAGAATATTCCACGACCAAAAGAATATTTTTCATCAAAAATGAATATTTTATAACCACTTACTTATTTTGCAAAATTTGCACATTTCACCCATAACCAAATCATTATATCAAATTAACACCTTATTAATTTAGAATAATGAATAGAGAAAATTTAATTTTATTTATAATAAGTTGGGGTCTTACAGCGCCGTCGTACGAATATTCCCCGATAGTAAGAATATTCTACAACCAAACGAATATTTCCCGACAACAATGAATATTTTATAACCACTTGCTTATTTAAAATATTTGCGTATTTTACCCATAACTAACCACATTAATAAAATCAACCCTTACTATTTTAAAATAATAAATAGAGAAAATTTAATTTCATTTATAATAAGTTGAGGTCTTACAGCTTTGAACTACAAATGAAAATCTCCAATTCTCAAAGATGTCATAAAAAACGTTATTTATCCCAATATTCTTATGTTATGTTTCAATCCAAATAATGAAACGTTTGTTGGAATAAATTATTATATATTCTTTTTTTGTTAAAGAATAAAATTTGGGAGAAATAAGAATGGTTCAATCGCAATCAAATACAATTTTTTTATTACATTCTTACCTTCATTACTTTAATTCAAATATAATATTTTTTTAATTAATTAAATACTATTATCATATAAATATTACTACAATATTTGTAATCAAAGATAAATTTTATAAAAAATTATTTCCACAAAAATTGTTGTTTTTCAGAAACATTTGTTAAATTTTGTTACACAAAGGGAGTGTTTTTTTAGAGTTGAATGAAGCTGAATCTGAATGGTTGAATCGATAAGATGGACGAGCTGAATGGCTAAGTCAGATTTTTTTACCTAAATGATTGAATGAAGTAAAAAAAAAATTAAAAATAATTTTTTTTTAAAAAATATTAACTATTATATTAAGTAATATTAAATAAATTTATAACAATTTTGAATATTTTTAAATGAGTAAAATAATAAAATTTTGTTATTCAAATATTTCAGAAATGTCAAATATCAAATAATTTTTTTCATTCAAATTTAACTCAAATTCAAATTTATTCAATTTTTATAAAACATCCCCAAAAGTGTTACTTCAATTTCCGTTGCGGAGCTGCTTTCAAATAAATAAAATAAAAAATAAAAATAAAATGGGATGATTAAAAGATATGGAGAGATATGATGATTCTATGAGTTTATTAAACGGGACATTACCTGTCGCTTGGTCATTGGTTACACAAGTCAAAAGAGTGGAAATAAAAAAACAGAAGAATAGGAAGAAAACATCAATCGGCCTTTAAACTGTTACTAGTAGTATACTGCAACACTTATTATTATTACGGAGTACAGTAGTATTATAGTTCAACGAATAAGTCTTGCCAGACATGAAAGTTGACAGGTTTATTCGACATTTTGTAATTTTTTTTTTTTAGATTGTATAACCTTTTATTTATATATGTATTTAAATTTTACCTAAAATATTATATTTTATAAAAATTTCTGTTAGAATAAATATTATACATTTTTTAAAAGTCATTAGCAAAAAAATAAAAAAAATTACAAAATATCGAATAAACCTGTCTGCGTAGCATTGCTCTAGTTCAATACCCCAAACCAAAATAAAAAGCCCAACCGTCAAAACTCAAAACACTTTGATTTCCTGCCGCAGTTGAACAAATAACGTTTCCACCGGCGAGTATTTCCGTCGCTTAAAATGGCCGAGCAGTTATCAAATTCAGTTGAGTTTGGTCTCAGGCTCTCAAAGCGTATTTATTACGGGAAGGATGGGTCCTTGTCGGCGCCAAAGCCTTCGGTCATGGATAAGTCGGACACGTGTCTCCCGACTGCTCCGATTGTCTATGCGGAGATATCGGACCCTGCGATTGTGGATAATCCAGACATTTCAAGCTACCAGCCGTATGTGCACGGACGGTGTGACCCGCCGGCGCTAATTCCGTTACACATGCACGGAATTGAAATGGAAGTGGACTGTTATTTGGATACTGCGTTTGTTACAATGAGTGGCACCTGGCGTGTTCATTGTGTTAGTGCTAGCAAAACCTGTGACTGCCGCATTGCCGTACCAATGGGTGAACAGGTAATTTAATAATTCGACCATCTTTTACACGTTCCTGTTTGTCCATAGATCTCCATCCTTTCCTATTTAACTTCTTCCTTTTTTTTTTCTCTGTGTATTTTGATTTGCTGAGAGAGTTGCCGAGGACACGTTTAAAGTAGTTTTTTTTTAATGTCTTTTTCCAATTAAAAATTTTTAGTCTTTAAATTGAAATTGAAAAAAATTATCGACGAACTTAATTACCATTGTTAAGTTTAAAAGTAGGAGTTGTATATATTAGGACAAAAAGCTTTAATTGATATTTTGGTTATTTGCAGATTTGAGTCCAGCCTTATGCATCATTTTCATGGAATGAACTAATATTGCTCCATGTTTCCAATGAATTTGAACAAGTTCATTGCTTTATGAAACCCTCTGTTGCCTCTTAATTTTGTAGAAAGCATTTACTCTTTATCTTGTTCTTTTTGGACCGGTACATAGTACACACTAGCAAGGTCCTTCAATATTTGCCGTACAGCATAGTCTTGCATTTCTTGGTGGACATAAGTTAATGATTGCATGCCCCATGCTACATTATGTTGTACTATTCAACCACTATTATCTTTTACGTTGTTGAAGTTTCTAATTCTTAGTTCTCAAAATAAATGACTTGGCTAACAGGGTTCAGTTCTAGGTGTTGAAGTCCAAACTACTAGAAGAACATACTATACCCAATTGATTACAATTGGTGACACAAGAAACGCTGAAAACGCCGGCAGCGGGAAGGACGGTTGCTTGTTGAAACGTCAAATATATACATTAAAAGTTTCCCAGGTTACTAGTGAGCCATACAGCTGTATTATTTATACATTTTAAACAAGTATATAATTTATATTTATATTTTTTTAATCTTTTTAAAGGTTGACGGAGGGTCCAATCTCTTTGTTAAAGTTAGATGGTCTCAGAAATTGCTGTATCAGGATGGTCAGTTCTGCCTCTGTATACCATTTAGTTTTCCAGAACATGTTATCCCTGTTCTGAAGAGTATCAATAAAAGAGAAAAGATACTGCTGAATTTGAATGCTGCCACTGGTACACATGTCTTATGCAAAACTACTAGTCATCCTCTAAAGGTATGTGAATGTGTCATTGTTTGAAGTTCAGTTGAATCATGAATCTGATCATATGATGTTTTTCTTCTTTCTTCTATCTTTTTCTTCCTTTCCAGGAACTAAGACGTCATGCTGGGGAGTTGGGCTTCTCCTACGAGGCAGAAGTTTTGTCATGGTCCACTAGGGACTTCTTTTTTTCTTTTTCTGTAAAGCTTTGAATCTTCTTTTAATTTTTCCTTTATATATATATATATATATATATATATCTGACTTTGCATTCACCCGAAGTTGGTAGCTGGATGTTGATGATCTTAATCTGAGGATAATAGGGATGCCACGACCAGATTTAGTCAAGTAATTTATCTATTTGACATGTTCTAATTTTTCTTTTGGTTGGCCATTACATTTTCAGGTTTGCTCAAGTGATATATCTGGTTGTCTACTCTTACAGTCTCCATCTCTTCATGATGTTGATCAGAGAGAGATGTTTTGCTTATATTTATTCCCTGGGAGTGACAACAGTAGGAAGGTTAGTTGGAAAATATATATGACATTTGTTATTCTTACCAGATACTATAATATCTTTTAAAGGTATGCAAGATCCTGTTTCCTAGGTGAATGTGTTCTGACTGTATTACATTTGAGATTACATTCTATAATGTTACGTTTAGCAGCATGCACTTTTTTAAGTTTTGGATCAATTGATTCCTTATCTAGCCTGGGATCAAACTAGGCCTTTGAAAACTTTTTGAGCGGAAGGCTTGACTGTTAAGGGTGAAAACTGGATATGTCAATCATGTTTTTTTATTTATCAAGCCTGGGCTATTCTCCTTCCGTTTGTCACTTCATGTAAATTATGATCTCCCTGACCGTGACCTCTGATGCTTGGGATTAATAAACTTGAGTTTGGGCCTTGATCAGGCAGAATGTTTGACACAACTTCATGTGCACTGATATATCTATTTTGTTTTCTAAGGTGGCACTTGCATATTTTAATACTTTCCTCTTTATATTGTTACATGAATACCACTGTCATATTGGTTTGCTCATTAATATTATGCCTACATTTATGGTTTGTACGTTTCACTAAATTATACTTTTTTTATTATACTGTTTTCATGTCGTAATGTGTCTACTCTCATGCTATTTTAATGATTCTGACAGGTTTTCAAAAAGATAGTTATTTTCATAGTTGACATAAGTGCAAGCATGCAGGGAGACCCTCTTGAGGCTGCAAAAATTGCACTACTAGAAGTCCTCTCCAATCTCAACCCCATAGATTCTTTTAACATTATTGCCTTCAATGACAATACTGAATTATTCTCATCATCCATGGAACTGGCAACAAATGAAGCAATTAAAAAGGCTACTGAATGGATTAGCGCCAAATTAATCCCAAAGGGTGGCACAAACATGGCGCTCCCCTTAAATCAGGTATGCTGCCCAAATTCTCAATATTAAATATTTCTCTTCTTGATTTGGCAGTTCTGCTTATTATAGGTTTCTGACATCCGGTACTTTACTTTTTAGTGGCCCTTGTATACAGTAAATGTCAGAACAAAGATAATTGCTTGCTGATTATCTTAAGAATACGTGAAATGCATATATATGCTAGTAAATGACTATTCCTTACATGCTTTTCACCTGAATGACAAAAAGAATACTAGAAAACCAGGACATTGAAGGCCATCTCAGCTTTTCTCCACACTGATGCAAGCCAGATTGAGGTTTTTGCACAAGCATACTGACATGGCATCTATGAGTCATTCTTGTTCACCCCTGTTACTTTGTATTAAACAGTGATGCGTATCTGGATCTTCTTTTGACATCCACTATATGGTTATTATAATTAGAAAGGTGTATTCTGTATGATTGATATAAGGTGTTATATTTATGTTGCTGGCTCATGCTTGATACTCTTCAGGAATTGGATGACTTCAATGATGGGATGAGATCTTGATTAACTAACAAATCCTCATTTATGTTCTTTTATATACTTGTGTTCGCATCTATACTAGTTGGAGTACATTAGTTCTTGTTGATGATCTGCTTATTTCAGGCAATAGAGATGTTGCCAGAAACAGATGATTCAGTTCCACTCATATTTCTCATTACGGACGGGGCTGTTGAAAATGAAAGAGACATTTGTCATTTTATGAAAAATCGCCTTGCAAATGGGGAGCTGAGTTGTCCTCGTATTTGCACATTCGGCATAGGTTTGCCTCCTTTTCTTGTGGTCCCACCTCAAGTTTTCTTAGGAACTTTTATCACTTGTTTTTTCTTTGAGGCTGCTTTTTATTGTTAGAATATTTTATTTCCTTATGTGGCCTCGTACTATTTATTTAATTATTGAGCTTACATATTGTATTAATTTAATCACTTTATTTATGGGTTTGGTAATTAATTATGTGGCCTATAAATTATGTTCCTAATAGTATTTGGCATAATGGGCCCTAGGGTTTCATAATCTTGATGGACGATTTTGACCCTTAGCTATTCTATAAATAAAACAGTTAGGGTTTGGTCCCAATTGTCGTCTCAAGAATTTTATATACACACCTAAACATCCATTATAAGATTGAGAGAGGCAATTGAAGACCTTCATCCTTAAGCGCAGCGAAAACGTGATACATACAATATAAATTCTCTCAATTCATGTAAGTACTTAATGTTATTATTATTGATTTTATTTTATTCTATGCAATAACACGTTCCTGTATAATTTATTCAACATTTATATCTAAGAATTTATGGAAGATACTTTTCAGATAATTAGATTTTCATCATATGCTGAACTGTTGCTGATCATTTGGGTCAACTGGACAAACTGTTTCTTCATTATGCACTTTTGTAGGTCCTTGACTGTATCAATTAACTTCGTATAGCTTTTGACCTTTCCGATGTCCTGAGAAGCACGTCCAAACTCCAAACTAAACTAGGTTACTCCTTGTCAGTGGTTTTGTTGCTGTCTCATTCATGAATGCTTGTCAAACCATGGTGAATCACAAGTGATATTTTCCCATCTTGTCTTTTATTCTTCTCTTAGTGCTCAAGAGGTAATTATAGCAATTATTTGCTTCAACAGTTGGACATTAATCCATCTGAAACCTCAGTTGTCAGCCTAGTCATTACCGGAATTATGTATTTATTTGTGTGTTCAGAAATTTTATGCATATATGAACTTCCTTTTCAGGTTCATACTGTAATCATTACTTTCTACAAATGCTTGCACAAATTGGGAGGGGATATCATGATGCTGCATATGATACTGGTCAGTTGCTTAAAATAATGTTGTCAGTCAATTATATCTTCTTCTTTTGTTACGGTTTTAACCGCAGCCACTGTCTTAGGGTGTGCACTAGATAAATCACCAGTTGCTCACAATACACCACTAACTATATTCACCGGGTAATCTCATAGTAAACTAAGGTGGCCCAAGTAGTTCAGCATCTTGCGAAGTATTGAATCCCATGATCTATGTGCCCTTGAAAGACATATACCACTGCATTCACTACCACTTGAGCTAAACCATAGGGGTTTTGAAACCAATCAATCATATCTTCTTTGTAGTAACAATATATTCAATATTAGTTTAGCAATGCTGCCTATATATTTACAATGTCAATTTTATTAAAGAGAATGGGGTAGTTATTGATTTGGATTTTGCTGCTTATTTGTGAAAATCAGCTCCTTTGGTTTATGTGTTTGTCTTAGCTGGGATTTGATTGTCGTTTTATAAGCATGTTTTGAATTTCTTACTTCTATATTTCAATGTTCATTTTCCCAGATTCTATCATCTTTCGAATGCAGAGGCTATTTGATAATACTTCATCCGTCATTCTTGCAAATATTACACTTGATGTTTTGGAACATCTTGTTAAACTAGAGGTACACTTGCGTGACTTGCTTTTTTCTTTCTGAATGATCTTTTATCCTTCTTTAGGAGTATGCATATTTTTTTCATTGTAATAAATTTCTGAACTTCATCATAGAGATTTGAGGGCTTCCTACACTATGGATTTGTATTTCCACTCTGAAATTGCAGGAAAATTATTTTCCTGTGTAGTGTATTCTTTCTCCTTTGCAGTAAAATTATTTCCTTCCTCTAAAACGTTACCATCTAGATGCAATTCTCATGGCCTAAATTAGTACACTTATTTGATTTCATTTGTCTGTCATTGTTTCCACTCAAGACATTTTTTTCCCGTGTCGTCATTGCAGTTGTATCCAATTCATATTCCAGACCTTTCGACTGGAAGTCCATTGATCATATCAGGCAGATATCACGGGAAGTTTCCCGATTCAGTTAAAGCAAGTGGTATCTTGGCAGATTTGAGTAGTTTTGTGGTAGATGTGAAAGTGCAAAAAGCAAAGGATTTTCCTCTAGACATGGTAATTTCCCAAGTTGTGAACCTAATTTAATTTCTACTTATTAAGCTATTATATATCTGATCAATGCTGATGATATGACATACATTTTTCATATCTTTTCTAACTTAAATTATGATTAAGGATTACTGAGGAAGCAAAGGAAAAGATTAAGGCTGTGTTCTTAATACTCAGAAGACTTTTCAATGTTTATACACAAGTTTGCTACTGTGGATCAAATTAACTGGTCAGCTGCCGCTGGAGTCATACAGCACAGCTCTTCCAGCAATTTTCATTTTTCACCAAGCAAGTTCTCCTAGTCAGTTGATGGTCTGCTAGAGAACTAAGAACTGGTTCCAGCGTTATAGATCCTGGCTTCCGTTTCATATAAAATCACATTATTGTTACTATTTCAGAGATCTTACTCTTTTCAAACCCCAACCACCTTTGCCCCCTCAAAAGTGAAGGGCAGGAGGGAGATGTAATTTATGTGCAAAAAAGTATACAAAGCCACCTTGCAATTTTCCCATCAGAATATCTTATTCTCAAAGTGGAGGGTAGGAGGGAGATGTAATTTATGGTTCGTCCCAAACTTCTCCAGCTAAATTAGCTTAGTTGCACTAAACATCAAAACTTCCAGGGAAATGAAATTATGCAGTTTGGTTAAACTTGAAGACTCACATCAATCTAACAGGATGGTGTCATTGCTATACATGTAGCTCCATTTCCCAGATGCAGTCTCATACTTCACAATGGTGCACAGATTAATATTCGGAAGAAATGCACATTTTCTTTTCTAATTTTGGTTTTCTGTGGCAGGTGCTTGCAAGAAGACATATTGATGCGCTCACATCTCATGCTTGGTTGTCAGGAAGCAAACAACTCGAAGAGAAGGTTGGCCTTTTCACTTTCATGATTTCTTTGTGGAATTGGATAAACAATCATAATTTAATATGATGCCCTAGAGGAAATTTATTGCAAATTCAGTTCTAGTTGCCAACTTTGAAATTCTCAGTGAAGTAATTAATTTCCTTAGAAAAAATTATTGAATATAGGGTTTAGGTGAATGCAGTTTTTCCTTTAAAAGGCATCCAGCTGTTAGTGGTGATAATTGATAGTTTGTACATAAACCATTATGAAAAATCTTAAATCCAAATATCCTGGCATATTGCAAATTTTATGTTTATGATTTGCATACTGCTTCAATGATTTTCTGTAGTCCGTGGACTACTGGACCGATCATGGGGTTCTTGAAAGATAAAGTTGTTTGAAAATGGGGTTATTATTATGTGTGATCATCTTGCGATATATAAATCTGCTTGACTTGTACCCATGATCGTAGGTTGTGAAAATGAGCATACAAACAGGAATTCCGTCAGAGTATACTGGCATGATTTTGGTTCAGACTGATAAAGGAAAGCAATCCTCTGGACCAGTTCTTGTACAAGAGGTATGCTTTTACCTACCTTTATTAACACTTGTTTAAGCTACCTCTATCTTGTCACTTGCTTCCTTAAATACGTGTACTTCTTAGCTGTCGTTTATGTCTTGCAGGATTGACATTTGTCATTCCTATTTTATAAGCTAGGGGATTATGTAAATTGAACGACAGATAATTTTTTACATATGAACTTATGTTTATGATGCTTAGGTAATATGTTATGTATCCGTAGAATATGAACTTTTAATTTTTAAAGAATACTTTATCTCGATGCCAATGGTATGTACTGCAATATCGTAAGATTGACTCTATATCCATATCATAGTTTTACAATAAGCATTTGAACTTAGTTTAACACCAGCAATTTAGCTATCATATAAAATATGTATATGCATTTATACATCAATAAGTTCTGGTTGACTCATTTCTCAATATAAGAACTGGGGTGTGCAATTATTCTGCAGATGATGGGTCTGAATGGGCGCAAAATTATATTTCTTCGTAATTTGGGTTTTGGCTTTGGTAGTTTGACTGCCACTGGTGAGAATCTTCCTCCTGGAACCGGAGAACCAAAGTTGCATGAATCTAAAGATTTCATCATGAAGGCTGCATCAAATTATTGTGGGAGGCTGGTGAACCGCTGTTGCTGCCTGTGCTGTATCCAGGCTTGTTCACAGCTCAATGATCGTTGCGCTATTGCTTTCACGCAACTCTGCACTGCCCTTGCATGTTTTGAGTGTCTTAACTGTTGTTGTGAGCTCTCTGATTCATGCGAGCAATGCTGCTGACATACAGGAATACAAGAGCATGTAGTAGTTTTACAATGTAAACAAGTATTTCTGTAGTAGTTTAGTAAGGACTTTTCTTCGGACATACAAACTATTTTATTTTCTAATAGTAGTAGTACATACACCAGTCCGACTTGTAATTCAATGTTGGTATACACAATGAATTTCAAAATGACACGTGTTACATATTGGTTTAATATATTACTCGTATGTTAAATAATTAGTATTATGTACTTGTAATTAACAGTAAATTCATGAATTTTCTTCTGACAAATGAACTAACACAGTATTATTACAATTGTACTTGGTATAACTATAATTATTATCTTATTAAATATATATTGAGCATACTAATAGTAATTGTTAATAATTTCTTGTCATTAGTAGGTCCGTTCACCATCTTTTAAAATTAAAAGTTAAAACTACAATATTAATATTTTGAGTTCTTTGTCACAAATTAACAAGCAAGCTTTTATTTTAACCGAATACAAACAACTAAACCATTAGCTCTGACAACTGCATCCCCGTTTGTTTGTTTTAAGGGAGAGTCGTTTTTTTTGAGTTCTATATATTTCATATATATTAACTTTTTTACCCTAATATTTGTATCTTTTTTATTCTTAAATTTACACATAACGTCGTGTATATTTTATCTCATTGTTATTTTTTTTTTATTACACTTGATTGACCCAACGTCGATCATTTTATTGATATAAAATTGCCTTATTTAATGTAATAGATTTTTTTTGCAATATATATAAGTCGAGTAAAAATGAGTTTATATATATAAATTTCTCATCAAAAGAATGCGTTTATAGAGCTCTCAAAGTAATGTTTTGGCACGAGGAGGAAGTAAAAGGAATTGTCCCCCCTTTTCTTTTGCAAGTTACCAAACACGACCATAAATAAATCCTAGCTGACTGCACAATCACCTTTGTAAACCTCTATCTGATTCCCGCTCTTTTTTTTCCTGGTTGAGCTGGTCGACTGATCGCACTGCAGGTAATCAATCGTCTTTAATTTCTTCTTAATTCAATCAAATTGATCCCTTCATTCATAACATGTCCCCGATTATTTTGCAGTTTGTTGCTTCTTCGAATGACTACCCATCTATTTTCACCTTTCACAAAAATTCTGGTCTTCTTCTTTGTTCTCTATCTTCCTCGCCGGTGAGCAAAGCTAGGGTTTGTGATACTTTCTATTATTGCTTTTACATTTTTAATTGTTCCGTTTGTGCTTAAATTCACACATAGTTTATACTTAATAGAGGTGGAGGGATCAAAACTTGAGAACAGTGCGGGGGTTTGAGAATTTTCAATTAATGTTACCTACAAAATTGTGTTGGAAAATTAGCAGTATTAACAAGAGAAACAGAACAGTAAATTGGAACAACTTAGCTGGAAACCGAAGAACCAAAGAAAGCCGAGGCTTAGCAAAGCTACTGTCCTAAAAAGTGATTCCGCCCTCACTGGTTATAACATTCGGTACAGATGAGCTCCAATGGCGTTCACCCTCCAGGATTCAATGACGAAGCCTCAATTGCGTGTACTTTTCATAAAGAAGGCATGGACTTGTCTTTGTAAATTGCCCGAATATGCAAAACCAATTACAAGGGATTTTTTTTTTATAAAAGATGAAGAAGAAGTCTGTATATGCTTTGTTGTTGTGTCGTTGCTCTAAGCACAGAATCGGTTTTTATAGGAAGAAGAAGAACGTTGGAAAATAAATATTATTTACGTTGGAGATGGGAGTTATAGAAAAAATAAAAGCACCACGTAAATAAGGTTTACGTTGGGGAATCACGTAATTAAGCATATCCAATAAAAATGCAATCCATTGCTTTTGATCATTGGTCCATTCATTTATTCCTTTAATAAATTCGAATCTTTTCCCGCATAATGTATAGCTACTTTAATTTTCTCACTACACCTTTTTTTATATTTCTTCGGTCCGTTCAAAAGCGGTTTAACGTCCATTTGGTGGATTATCGATTTATGAATAAAGCCATAAATGTTGCTATAATCCTTTGGTGAGTCGTCGAAATCTTTTGAGTAAACCCTTTTTCTTCTAGTCTTTTAAATTTGTCGAAAACCCATTCTATTTAAACACCCATTATAATTTGCATCCTCCAGGCAAATTAACTAGTTCCCGTATGTGTTTAGCTACAATTCACTATTAATAGCTCCTTCGAAAAATTTGCCCTAATTTCATTTAATTTTAACTTGGGTTATAAGCGATTATAAATGCGGACCAAAGTTTTTCTCAAAGCGTTTATTTTTCCTTTCAGATGCTGTACTATTCTTTATCTTTCCTTTTAAGAGGTTAGATTGCCTAAATCTCTTATTTCATTGGAAATATATTTTCAAAAATTATGCATCCATTGTTTCCAAAATTGAATTATTTTGATAATTATTAGTTGCATCTTTAATTGAAGTTATTAGGCGTATCGATAAAAATCGATCCGTTGTTTTATTTTTTATTCCTTTTAAATTCGGTTATAGCTACATTGAACCTCTACACTTTTAAGATACCCCAATTAGGTGCATTTTCTTCCGTAAATGATATTCATCTCTATTTAAAATATAATTTAACACGGAAAATGACTTCTCCCGGAACTAATCCATTCATCGTATCTTTAAGTGTTATTTTTCCTTCTGCAATTAGATTGAGGGAGAAACGAAGGAGGAGAAGTTTTCATTATTTCATTTAGTTCCGCTTTTTATTTCATTTAATCTCACGATCGGGATCCAGTCTTTTAATTTTTCATTTTTCAACTTCCTTTATATTTAATAAACATTTCTTAGTTTCATCTTTAGAGGAGAAGAAGATAAATTCGAGTATATCTAGACATATCATCTACAAAAGAAATATAATATTTCTTACCATCTCTACTCATAGTATTTTTAAAATCAACTAAGTCACTGTGAATTAACTCAAGTAGCTCACTTTGTCTTTCAACACTTTTAAAAGGTTTCTTAGCATGTTTTGCTTCTACACAAATTTCACATTTATTAAACTCGTATTTTCAAGATTAGGTATAAGTTCGAGTTGTTTCATAATTTTTTAATAGAAAACTACATTCACATGTCTAATCTAGCATGTCAAATATCCAAAGATTCAATTGACGATATAAGCGAAGAAGCATTCTTATTATTGAATTCAATGAAGCATCAAGTATAAATAAACCCCCATTACGAAAACCTTTTTCTGACAAATTCTCCATTACGAGTAAGAAGTACTGAGTTTATCGAGACTCAAACACAAGCTTAATGCCGCCTTTATTCAGCAAAGACCGGACACAAGATTCCTACGAATATCTTGTGAAGTACATTTTGTAGAAGGCGATTGTTTTCCCGAAGTTAATTTTAGTAAGACTTTCTCTTTTCCCTAACGTTGGTGACTCGAATCCCCTAGCAAAAACCTTTTCTCCATTAGTCACATTTTAGTAGTTGAAATTATGTCTACTGATTCAGCATGAATGTAATACAAGTAGCCCAGATATCTACTACCCGTTCCGCCAAGTTGTCGAACTAGATTTACCAGAGACAACAACAACAATAATGTCGCGGATTCAACCAAGTTTCTTGGGGCTTAGGATGAGATTTATTATTTTTGTTATCTTGCTTCGCGAAAGTGACACTTTCATAGCATGATATGGCAGTGCCACTTGCGCATCTGAGCGAGGACCTTTAGTAAAAGGTTTTGAATTTGATTGGAATTGTTGAACCTATTATCCTTTCTTCCCATTGATTTTTATTTTTCCCTTTGTGGTTTTTCAATCGATAATTTTGGCTCTTCTATTGTGGCTTTTTGTTCTACGAGATTAGCTTTGTGATTTGACTTGGAACTCGTCTCCCTTTCTTTAGCCCCTGTTTGTTCTTCATATGGATGTGTGCCACTAAATTCCTGCATAGTGAAATCTTTAGTTTCATGAGGTTCATTTTATAATCTTTTCACGAGTGTGGTAATTTTTCGATAAGTACAATGAACTTGAAAATTCTCACATATTTTCATTCCTTCCCCATACTAACTTCCCCACATTGTTTGGTATGTATGAACTTGATCATAAATCATTTTCCATCTTGCGTCTTAAAATCTAAAAATTTCCATGACATATTTTCTTAAGGCGAATTTTCAACAACATATTTAGATTTTAAGGCTTCCCCGAATCTTTCTTATCACTTTTCAATACGGATAATAAATCTCAAAACAACGAATTAGACAAATAGTCAACAGCAAATATCTACGGCGTATGCGATTATCCTTAACATAATCCCACACTGCGGACTTATCGAATCAGTTTTTCAACAATTTCAATAGCAATGAGAGTAACATCATTAACAATAACGTTAGAGCATCCACATATAACACGTATTTCAAATTCATGGTCTCCAAATAAAAGCAAAGACATCTTCGGACCATCTCTTAAAATTATTACCATCAAAACGTTCGATTTTAGAAAGGTCCAAGGCGGTTTTTCATCATCTTGTTAATAAAGCGTATCATTTTTTTAGATTGTTGGAAAATTAGCGGTATTATAAGAGAAACAAACACAATAAATTGGAACAACTTATTTGAAACCAAAGAACCGGGAAAAAGCGAGGCGTAGAAAAGCTATTGTCTAAAAAGTGATTCCGCCCTCACTAGTTATAACCTTCTACACGTAGATGAGCTCCAATGGCGTTCACCCTCCGAGATTCAAATCTGGCGAAACCTCAATTGCGTGTACTTTCGCGAAGAAGTCTGTGAACTTGTCTTTTTGTGAATTGCCCGAGAATATGCGAACGATTACAAGGAATTTTTTGATAAAAGATGAAGAAGAAGTACATATATGCTTTGTTGTTGTGTCGTTGCTTACAAGCACAAAACGGTTTTATAGGAAGAAGAAGAATGTTGGAACATAAATATTGTTTACGTTGGAGGTGGGAGATTCTGACGTAAAAGCGTAAATAAGGTTTACGTTGGGAATTAATTATGAGAAAGCGGCTAGGTATTAAAACTGGCTTAGTATAACAAGGAAATAAAAATAGCAAAACAGTGGGCTACACAGGTGCACCATGAAGACATAATCGACGGATCGGCACCCCCTGGCAGCAGGCGTGTCGCGCAGCACACTGCGCCTTGATGAGGTTTTCGGCCAAAAGTCCAAGAACCAAGCAGCCTAGCCAATTCCTTAGTCGTCCTCATGTGCGCAAGCCCAACCTTATTTCCTCAACTAAGCTACTAAACCCAAGCCACCACTTACTAATATACACAAAGAATGTTTTTCAAAATAGATTATGGGACTTTTTTAAACTTGGATTATCTTGTCAGTGAAAAATAGGAAAGTGAAATTAGAATGTTATATTTTGAACTTCATGATATATTAGATGGATTACCTTCAATATATATATATATATATATATATATATATATATATATATATATAGCAAGTACATAATGGTGTAACTCATTTTTTTTTATAATCATTTTCTTATAATGCAAATTACACAAGGTTCAGCAGTAGTAGCTAGTGATTTCAATTGATGAATTTGTTTATTTGTCAGAATGGGCAAGCCATCTAATGATGTTACGATTTTTTTATATATATTTCAGCATATGCTAAATTTATCTTTTTCATCACCAGAAATTTCATTGCTGCTATTTAGTTATATGTATACTGGTTGTAGTTATCTTAACACTATTGCTATGTTAATTATTTCGAGAAAATATAGATGTTTTGGAAATGGTTGTTCAAATGAGGAGAGCACATTAGTGATGATAAAACCAGATGGATTGTTTGGCAACCATACAAGTATGATAAAGAATTCTATTCTGGAGTCTGGCTTCACCATCTGTAGGGAAATGATGGTCCAACTTGACGAGGATAATGCTAAAAGTTTTTATGCAGAGCACTCCTCAAAGAGCTTCTTTCCAAGCCTTGTCAAATACATTACTAGGTATCTCTGCTCTGTTATGATCATACGATGCTATTGTTTTTCTTTTAGATGTTCCTCTCCACTTAAATTTTTCTTAAACTTTGTAATTCTTTTATGAATGAGTTGCCATGATTGCTTAACTATATATTTTATTTTCTATAAAAATTATCCGAATAAGTTGAATATATTGCTGCTTCTCAATTAACAAGCATATGCAGTATTTTAGTTAAATTTGTTTAATTTTTCAATTATAATCTTTTTTGACTTTGCATAAAAAAGAGAGCCACAAATTCACGTTCTGCTTAACTTTTGTGTTATTATAATACTATATGCATTACGTATAAAACTGGACAAGGATATTATCATATTAAATAGCATTTCTATACATAATTCATGTCTACACATCCTACTCCTACTTTTATTTGTCTAAAAAAAGGTAAAAAAACTTAGAACTTTTCGGAGGGTGGAATGGTTGTACACTAAAGAACTTTCTTTTTCACATGTACTAGCCATCCCTCCTGCTCAACTATGTGTTTTTGTGCTACCGACTTGAATCCTCACCTTTTTAATTGAAGCTTTAGAAGGCCTTTGTAGTGGTTAAAGAATTTGTTATCTTTGTTAGATTATCATACTCTTATTGACCTAGCGAACTACATACTGGTACTTGCATCCTCAAATTTCGAAACTCTAAATTTAGTGTACACAAAAGTAAGAAAGTGTGTGTGTATTTCTACCTCTAGTTGTACAAATTACAATATTGTAACTTTGTATTGGATGCTCAAACTTCACATTTTTTTAATTATATATAGGACAATCAACTTGTCAATGCAACTAAAATTTTTCTATGAAATTTAACTTTATTGCATTTAGATTCTAAGAGAATTTCTAACTATAAGCATCCATATAAATATATAATGTTACCCCTAGCATACCACGTTTTAGCCTATGTAACATACCGCACGCCATGTAACATTGATCTTTCTGTTTTCTACTTTGTGCTAGTGTAGAAGTGTGTGGTTAAAAGATACTTTTTTAGGTTGATATTTTTCCTATATCGTTTATTAAAAGAGCCTCTCTCTCTCTCTCTAACTTCACCACGTGTCAGCGGTCCGGTGTTGATAATGGTATTGGAGAAGGTGAACGCTGTCTCAGACTTGCGTGCTTTGATTGGACCTACTGATGCAAGCAAGGCTAAGGTTACCCATCCTTACAGGTGCGTTATTTTTTGTTTTGATCTTATTGATTTATGTCCTCAGATATTATTTTTTAGAAAAAAAGTATATGTTCATTTATTTTATGCCTTTCTTTATGATTGGTGAATTTCATTGGATGTTGTTTCAATATGTACTTTTGTTGTGTTCTTTTTCCCAGCATCAGAGCAATGTGTGGGCTGAACTCAGAAAGAAATTGTGTTCATGGTTCAGATTCACCTGAATCTGCTGCTAGGGAGATATCATTTTTCTTCAATGAGACAACTCCAGGTCAAATTACTAATTGTTGTTTTTGTAGATACAATATAGCATATGTAATAAATGGTCATGCCTTAGCTATACTGAAAGGTTCTGCTATGTTGTAGTCATGACTCATGATAAGCATGCAGTCATATTATTGAATCACTTATCTGGTAATTCACAAATAGGGTCAATATGGTTGGATTTTACTCACTAAGCTAGGTGCTCTGGGATAGTTAACACACTTACGGCGTCTATTTCTCTTTGCATAACTAAATGCATAAAAAATCATCTGTGATATTCGTAAGATCTTTACTTTTTCATTGTATGCATTGGCAAATAAAAAGTATACAACAAACCATTTTGGGCTGGTTTCCTAGACTTGGAGTCATATGTCATAGAATTACAGATGGGTTCCTTGTAGAGGGGAGGTGTCGAGTGTCTTGGAGTGCATTGGTCTGTTTTTATTTCCCGTGCATCTTTCTAAAGACCAAGTGTAAATGGGTGCACCCTCTTTTTGGCACTTTTATTATATTCTTATCAAAAACAAAAAACTGGTAGAATTATGAGGATTTATGTCAAGTGTTGTTTGCATCTTTTGTGTTTGCAATGATATAATTTCATGCAAATGAACGTTTTTTTTGGCTAAATAAATTTTTGTAGGTAAATAAAATTTTAAAATTATTATTTTCGTTTGATGACTTATATAAGATCATGCAAGTGAACATTTGATAACTTTATCCTTGTTAATTCCATGGGAAATATGATTATAATCAGCTGAATTCATAGAAAAGAACAAAAAAACTCCTGGATTTGTTTTATGCTAAATGGGCCTTATTAATTGTGTTTTACTTTTTTTTGCTTTTTCTCTCTAGATATTGAGATGGTTCACTTCGAATATAGCAATAAAATTTTCTTCTTTGTCCTGTAATTTATTTTCTTTCATTCTCTTTTGGTTGATAACAAAAGATAGTAGGGGTTCAAAATTTTGAAACAACCATCGAAGCCTTAATATTTATAAAATTCTTATTTCATGTCTTTTGTCCATTCTCTTCTGACCAAAGGATGCACTTTTATATTCTGACTTTCTGACAAAAGTATGCACTATGCAGTCTAACATGTTTGCTTATTTTAGTCATCAAGTCAAATTACAACTAAATATAAGAAGTAGATAATCAATCATCAAGAACTATGCTCTTCGGTTATTCATCCTCTGCATTGACAGTTTAACAATGCACTCTTTGACTGACATGTTGGTTACAACCTATATGGTGTTTTTCCTTCTAGAATCAATTTCAAGAAGTTTGGAATATATAGAAGACTCTGTGCTTCATTCGAGAAATTCTATTATCAATTGTTCAAATAAGGCA